>OY970832.1:32380207-32980207 GCA_963853835.1 Calendula officinalis
CTTCATCACCGAATTGTAGTTGTCTACTAGTACGTAACAAATGCTTGTTGACTTCACTAATTAACGGATGGTTGTGAACCTCTTTAAATTCATACAGTTTATATGAGCATGTACCTCTAACAAGGCTAAGTTTTATGCCCGCCTTACAATCCGTGACACTAATGTTACAATTCCGCGGTTTCACTTTTTCTACGTCGACCTGTAGAGTGTCAACATTTTGTTTTTTTCTAGGTACACCAGCTTTACTACAACGAAAATACTTAACTGTAATCTCATCAAGAACATTCTTGCGCGTTGTTGATTTACGAGTACTAAACCCAGCTTCTAAAGCATACCGGTTGTACATAATTTCCGCCTCATCAAGAGACTTCAAAATAGAATCAACCACCGGCTTGATTTCGTCCGATACATTAGGAACCCAAGACTTGGTCCCGTCTGGTGTTTGCGTCATAGTGCTATTTAGTGATTCAAATTCTTCATCCGGGTTAACATCTACATATAATGACGATATAAACGTTACATTTAAATGAATGATGAATCCCGTAAATATATTATTTCCAGCATAATAAAACATACAACGAAACCACGTGTTAATGTTCGATGGTGAATGTAGACAATAAAAATTAATTCCAGCTTAATAAACCATTAAACCATAAACTTTTTTTCATTAACGAATTTTTATCTTGACAGAATCATGAAGATTAAATATTACCAACGAAAAACTAATGTTAATTAGTGAATGTATAAAATAGTTGCATATGATATACATATCATTAAACCAGAAAGTTTGTTCATTAAAGAATGTCCAAAAACTTATGATTACGAACCCAAATGATGAACATACAATCACAATTTAACAAAAAAAATCAAATAATGTAACCTGAAAAATCATAAAGATCGTTGAGAACATATGCAATATTTTTTTTTTTTTAAATAAACCAATGATTCAATAAAGAACTCACTTCGACAGCCATTTTCATGGTGCTCAAGATCGTTTTTAAATGACGAAGAACTAGAAGGGTTATTAAAATCTTTTGATGAATCACTAGGCGTTGACATCCTCAAGAAATCTGCATAAAAATTATAGGTAAATTAACATTAACGAATCACTTACGATAATCTCTTTTACCCGATTTCTGGAATTAATAAACCTGCAATTTTGTTAACCTTGATGTCGACTACAATCTGCTAAATCGGAAGGGTTATTTTGATTCCAGTGCACGTACGATGCTTTTGGTGGAGAGATTATGATATAATGCTTAACTAGCAGGTACCCGCGCAATGCGGCGACGGGTACCTTGTAATGATTTGTCAGTGAGCAGTTGTTCTAATCCGGCACTCAACAAGTTCAACATCTGTAATTTGCCGCAAGAATCCTTCTATAATTTCTAGAACAATAGTGTCATTTTATCAGTCACGAAATGAATCCCATATAAAGTCTCCATACAATACGCAGTCTCCTTAACCACCCTTGAAGTTCACACGTTCACACGTTCATGATAAATAGATTGAAATAGTCTTGTGGAGAATAATATAGACCTTTGACTACAAAAAGTCTAACGGTTAAAAAAAAGCTACAAGGTAATAGTGGCACCAAAGAGTTCCTCTAAAATATAATCGGCGCCATAGTCTTTCCTCGAATCTCTATCCACATTTGGACCGCTTTATCAATATCGAATTTTATTTCCTATAAAAATACTTCTATGCATTTACATATGGGTTTTTCTATCGTGTGCTCCTAGAGCATATGTTAACATGTATTAAATACACTTAAAGTTTCTTAAATACATAGCAAAATTAAAGGTCAGACTTTCTATATTTTTTATAAGTATTAAATGTTTATTTTAATTTAAATAGAAAGTTTGAAATCATTAAATGGATTTAGCATTTAGCGCAGGGGCACACAATAGAAAAACCCTTTACATAAAACAACACATCATGAATATTGCAGCATTTCCTTTTAAGAAATTTTTATAAAAGTCAAAAGTCCAAACCCGTTTAAATTTCTATCAAGCATAATACACTAATCATTTAAACAGAAGTAACACTTTTAAAAACAAAATTAAGAACATATCAAAGATGTCAATTGACCTCAACAACGTTCGATAATCATCATGCCGATGCAATAGTAAATCCTTTTCAATTTAAATCTTGCAAAAAGAATTCACTATCTTCTCCTCTTCTTCATCTCTAAAAACATCAATAGAAATTGAAGCAAATTGACAATTTGAAACCCTTTTATCAATTTGTAGTTTGAATAATTAACCGAATTTTGTTGTTGCATACTTGCTTTCATTGAAAAATCATATCTTTGACTGATTTTATCTTCTTGATTCAATGCCACAACAAGTTAGTTAAACAATAAGAAATTTAAAAACAAGTACGAAGTGATCAAATAAACAAACATGTAATTCTTTCAAAGAAGAAATTACCCAGCAATGGCATTATGTTTATGGACCAAACATGAGAAGAAGTTAACAATTTGCTATTAATACAATGTCTCTCCCTACAAACCCAAACAGCTCAGCTCAACTGAAATGAGCAGATAAATCACATATAACTACCTGAATAAGGTATATATTTCTTCATTTGCTACAACATATATGAATTTTTTTCAATAACTTGTCAAAAAGAAAACTCCATAAAACAACAAATTTTATGCAAAATACCTCCTTAGACATATCACTAACTTACTAAGGCTTGAAAAATCACAACTTTAAAGAGTCCACAAACCTCATTTTACATTATTTTACCAAAATAAACTTTAAAGTTTGTAAATAAGACCCCATACGTTATAAACTAATACAAAAAAGTATGCATACCAATAACCTGCAAATTGTGGAAAATAATGAAGATATTAGGGGTCATTAGAGGTAGTTTACAAGAAAATATAAGTAAAAAAATACATGCATTTCAGATTCATTAAATATCCACCTCTCAAATGCATTAAAATTTAGTAATAAGCTTTGTAAGCTTTAGGGCATTGATAACCAGTTTTTCCCCACTTTCATGATTAACTGCTGACCTAATAAAAGAACCTATGCAACATATTTCATTAGGGAAAAAACTCATAAAAAAAGTAACATACGGAATAATCTCACATGTTGAAGGGTATGCTGAGAAAAACCCATAAGTATTCTCAGAATTATATCTTGGGGTTGAGTAGGAAGCTTTGAATTGTTAGCTTTGAGATGTTAGCTATCATAGTTGACGCAAGATTTCTTTATACAGTGAAAGCTTTCTTTTTTTGCCTTCTCCTGTTTTCAGCACCTAATTTTATTTTTCAAAAAAAAAAACAAATATAAACGGGGAATTAAAGAACTACTACATGAGCTATTTTCAAGTAAACACAAACCTCATTCCACATCTCTCAGTGTCGATCAAATGCACGAACAAGACCATAAGCTTTTTATTATTCCATAAGTTAATTATGACCTGTATATGCAACAAAATATAAGCAAAAATGGTATTCTAAAATCGAATACCTAGTGTCCACAATATGAGCCTGTTCGTACCTCCGTCTGCAAAACCAACACATTTAGGAGAAAAATTCATCCCGATTGACAAAAAAAGAAACAAACAGATTCAAATTTTACAAAAAGAATAAACAAATTCAAGCAAATTGCCAACGCACCTTTCTCTAAGCTGTACACGTATGAATGAAAGTAATGGATACATGAAAAATGTTGTATATTTATGCAATTAAAGATGAGTTTTTCGATCTGCAAGCCCTAAAAAAGAAGAAACTGAACATAATCGGTGAACTTAAGGGGTGCGATTTCTCAGATTGTTTGTAATTTGTACAGAGAAAAAGATATGAAAGAGGGCCAGCTGTTTTTTGATAGTAGGGATTACATGCTTCTGCAGTTCGGCTATAATCCGCTAGAAAGGAAGTAATGAATGTATTGTGATTTTCAATGGAACCCTTTCCACTTCCCAAGACAACTATTGATATGCCCTTAAAATTTAAAATTTAACAGGCGGACCAAGCAACCACTGGGAGAGATGAACGGTCGAAAGAACATAATCATTTTGCCCCCAAATGGGCCACTTAATTGGTGTGGTAGGCTAAAGCCATACCCATACTTCAAATGGGCTTAACAGTCTTGAGGACATTTAACAGTTATTTGTTTTGGCATATTAACGTAACAGAGATCTAGATCAGCTGGTTTAGGCGTAGAATTATTACTTGGAGGTGGCTGGTTCGACACATGGTTCCTCTCTTTTTTACCAAAAAGATTAGTTTCCATAATTAGCAAGTGTGTTGGCTGAATTTTCAGCCTTGCTAATTATGGAAGTGCTAAACTCTTTATAATATAGTAAAGATAATATAGTAAAGATAATAGGATAATAGGTTGGAAATTTATTTACATTCCTTTTTAATTAACAAATGCAATATTTAAAATATATACGGATTACTCAAATGCCCTTATAAGATTACATTAAGATAAGATTAATCCAAGGGCTGTAAATAGGTTCTCGCGGTTCTCGCAATTTCAGTGGTTCTCGCATGAACCGCTCTATATATATAAATATATATATATATATATATATATATATATATATATATATATATATATATATATATATATATATATATATATATATATATATTTGGCGACATTGAATATTCTAATGTGTACAAAAGATTAAACTTCTTTGACACACATCGATGTGCACCACACACTCATTGGATGGCTACGCTTAACATTGGATTCCTGGTAACTTCAAAATATAATGTGGTCTTCCATGTTCTAGACAATGCTAGTGTGACGTACTTACCATTGCGGTCTACTCCCCCAGCTTCATTGCATGAACATGTGTCATTTGTGATTGCGTTCGTTAATAATAATAATCATTTCATCATGGTAGAATTAAATGGTGAATATCCGGTGCCTACTATTATGCCACAATGGGTTTATCATAGATATGAATGTGCAGCTGCATGGCCTACTATATATGTGAAGCGGATTAACAATTACGTTGAAGCCTTCCACTCAAATAATGTGTGATGTTATAATAATTCGAGACGTGTTTATGTGCTTTGAGTAATGTATTAAAGTACTAGTCTTTATATGTCATATTTTTATTAATGTTTAACTATTGTGCCTTTATCAATTTATCATTCTACTATTAATGTAGTTAAAAAAATGTTAGTTTTTCAAATATATAGACAAAAGTAGGTTACGAAACCGAAGACTGTCCAATAATAAATACGTCTCAGAGTGTGACAAATTTTATGTCAAAATGTAGAGAAAAATAGATGTGGGACAAAAATGTATTCGGTTTTTCTCTAGACATTATAGATTAAAAATTATTAAAGAATAACGAATTTGATGCTAAAATAATTAATATTATTAATTTACTCGGTCAAATCATTTGGTGCCAAAACTAATTTCGTTGGTGCGAGATGTGATCGACGTGACATGGTGTCGATATGTGATATACTTCTTTTTTCAAACTTGTTTTTCTTTCAGACAAGTACACTTGTTATTCTTATCTATTATCAGAAGTGGGCCCTATTCATGCAGAAAAATGCTTATTGAATCACAACTTTTGGCAAAGAAAACTCAAGAAAATTGTCAACCTTTTACCGATGAAATGCATAACGAAGTGGAATTCTCATACTTCCATCATGTATCTAGCTACAAGGCTACAATTGAACCATTATTACTATAAAGATGTTGAATTTGTCATGATACCATATCATTTATGTTCTAAATCTGATTGCAGTCATGAGAAAAGTTAAATCACATACATTATGAATATCACTAGACAACCTCAGAAGCCCATTCATAAATAGGCATACCATTTTTTTTAAAACAAAAAAGTATATAAAAGAATTCGGAAGACTTCCTAACTATAAAACTAAATTAAGTTTTAGTTAAGAAATATTAAAACAAATAGATCCAGAAATTGATGTACGTATACTTGAATATGGTAAAGCAAACTGAAAATGAATGGGTAAAACGTTCATTTATCCAACATCCTCTTGAAGGTAATTATAATTGAAAATGACCTTGACATGGGGCCGTTCGAAGATCACTAGAAATTAATTGTTTGAATCCAAACTTAATTTGACCCGTAACTCATTCTATTTAAAAATTTTAACAACACATAAAAAGCTTGTAAAAAATGATCCTAAGTCTGGATTTAGTAGCATTCGTGAGAGGAGGTGAGTGGCATATGTCACGCGCCAATCCCAGTAAAAGAACAAATCTCGCATGTATTATTTGGGGTTTATTTTACTCCGAACCTTTGTAATTTTGCCGCTCTGACTGTTAGATTATGTTATAAATAATTATAAGTTTATTGTATAACATAAGCCCAATTATACAAATGGACTTAGGACCCAATAAAGTTTCTATGTATCGTTTTAATTTCCTTATATATACAATACGCGTTCAAAGTCACTGTTCATAAGAACATTTTATACCATGTGATCGACTACATGATATCTATTGTGTGGATTTCTCTTTTTTTCCTTTCAAAAGTAGGCCAACATTTAGATAAAGAAAAAGTTTGTGTAATTTCCTTCCTGGCAACCTAGATTACAGATTTACACCACCAACTCAAATTTTGATTTTTTTGCCACTTTCTTATTTAGAACATGCAAATAAAACCGCATAGCTTTTCTTCGACTTAAATAAAATGCGACAAAGTTTATAACACCTCCTTTAAGTTTTATATTTTTTACTTCAAACACTTAAATTCTATAATAATTTATAATAAAGGTACGTGACATTTTACTACATCTATATACGTGTATTTTTTATTTTCAATAGAATACCTTTATTTTATTGTTAATACAGTTATAGTTATTGTTATTTTAATAAGATACGATCTTAGAAATTTTTATTTGTAATAGACAGATCAAATTCAATATAAATCAATCTTAATTTTCGCTTAATAAAAGAGAAGACTCTAAATTTCCGCAGCAATGTGCGGACCAAATATCACTCGTTTATATACCATGATCAATAATACAAATACCCTTTATTTGAGTAGAGTACACATGGATTTAACATAATTGCCAATGGGCAAGACCTTGTTTTAGCGTTTGATGGTCAAATCCAATGTAATCTACATTAATGTACGTTTTAGTTTTTAGTAGGGTAAATTACAGAAATTGTCCCTGTGGTATACCTGATTCTGCATTTTTGTCCCTAAACTTTTTTTGTTGGTTTTTTTGTCCTTAAAGATTTTTGGATTTCACTTTTCTATCCTTCCGTCCAAAATCTTCCGTTAACTGACGATTTTTTTGTCTATTTCCCCAAATTACCCCTATTTGTAACTCTTTTTCTTTTTATTTTTCCCAAACTACTTGTACATGTTGCTTTAAAAATTGTACTTTATCTTCTTCTCCACCATCATCATCAAGAATACCCTTCTCTTTTCCATTTTAAAAAAATATGAAAGAAACACACAAATTAATTTGATTTTATGCTACAGATCTTAAAGGAATCTTCAAAAACATTAACACCGATTTGATTTTAAGCTACACATTAATTCTTCTCCTTATTTCTTGTTCATCGCCGATTAACACCTGGAAAAAAAATATCTTCAAATTAATTTTTCTCGTCATTTCTTGCAGAATACGACGTATCATAGGATTTCCATTTTTTTTAAATGCTCACTCTATAACTGCGCCTATTTATTTTGGATGTCACGCGAAGATTTAAAAGGGCTATTGAAGAATGAGGGTTGTAAAAATCAAAAAGGGTTGTCTTATAATCTCTCTCCATCTCTCTTCTTCATTATCTTCACCATCTATATCATCATGTTCATCATCTGCACAACATTCAAAAGGGATGTTATTCAAAAGGGCTGTTGAAGATCTGCGATACAAAAGGGCTGTTGAAGATTCTGGATTCTCTCCCATCTCTCTTTGTCCTTACAGAAATGTCATCATCATGTTCACTGTCAAACGAGGTCTGCGACTCACCGAATAAAACGAAAACAAGATTACCGGCGCCTCTCGTTTTATTGTTGGATCTGATATAATTCCCCAAGTTCCTAATCTTTTTTACAAGTGGGTATAAACAAATTTTTTTTTTCTTTGAAGATGCCCAGAACTTTGTGAAGAAAAGGGTTTTTATTTGTTAGTTAGTTAGACATAACAAAAGAATTTGAAAGAATTGGTGATGACTGGTGAATCGATGTGTAATTTTAAAAATCTTAAAGCTATGATTTTAGAATTAGGGCTTGAATGATTGAAGAATACATTGATAATTGGGGAAGAATACATAAATAGGAAAGATGAAGAGGAAAATGACAAAAATACCCTCACATGCCAGTTACTTAAAGGCCAAAATTGGACGGAAGGACATAAAAGTGAAATCCAAAAATCTTTAAGGACAAAAAAACCGACAAAAAAAGTTTAGGGAGAGAAATGCAGAATCGGGTATACCACAAGGACAATTTCTGTAATTCACCCTTTTTAGTAAAAGTATATTTTAGTATTATGAATTTTGTTGATTAATCTATTTATTATCATTAATGTTGGGCCGCTGAAAAGCATCCCCCACTAAAGGGATTTAATAAAGACAAAAAGCAAATATTTAGAAGACAATCTGAGGATTAGTTCCTCGGATTGTGGGTAATTGAATCTGATCAGTTCGGATTTCAGTTACCCAGCTACACTATCTGATCAATCATCTGAAACAACGATCAGCTCCCCATGCGGAATCAGATACTGATCAACAGATCAGATAGTTGTAGCAGGCTCAGCGTACGCTTGACAACAACGCTGAGTCTTGAAGACATATACCTCTCTAAGCAAAACTCTTAGTGAAGGTCACTAAAGCTGAAGGCCATCTGAAGAAGCATGAGTATCCGAAGACTCATGGCTACCTGAAGCGCACAAAGGCCTAAAGTTTCAGTGTCACAGAAAGACACAAGTGAAGCACAAGTTAGTGCAACGCTGATTATGGGAATATCATGCAAATCTTCTAGAATATATCGGCGATCACAAGACGCAGAAAGTACTGTCGGAATTTCCGTTAGTCATACTCGTCCCATGAAATATCCTCTGCACCAACGGAATTCTCACATGTGGAATCGATCATTCCTTTGGCACCACGTTTCCGAATGCTATAAATTGAGCACTTAGCGATCGAATTCTGTATGCACCCAACAAGGTTACACATTGCTAAAATTACTCTAGACCTTTATTCCTTTGAGCATAGTGTAAACCACCAGTTAACCTTTCGTTACTTGATTTGAGAATTGAATCGTTGTAACAAAGGTGTCTGGTCTTGTACCTGGTCATTTGTTGATCAGAACTTGTCGTAGATAGTATTTGTTATTGTCTATTTCATGCAAGCAGTTTTTTTAGGATTTGTTCTTAGCTATTCCGCAAACTGCTTGCATCTTTATTGTATCATTATTGATTAATAAAGAAAAGTTTAAAAAGTGTTGAGTGTTGCCATTAATTTTATTTGGTCAGTGAAAGCGTATAAGTGCAGTAATTCACTTATCACGGGACAAAAATTGGTATAAGAGCAGGATAATTAATTCATAATTGTTGATCTCCTTACTAACTGATCAAGATGGGTGAAAAGTTATCACAAATGAACCTTGGTTCTAAGACAAATGCCCCTGTTTTTACAAATAATGATTTTGATATGTAGAAAATCCGTTTTTTGGGATTTGTCGAACATCAAAATGACATGGGATCAGATATTTTTATCAATGGTCCATACATTCCAAAAATGTTCGTTCCAAATACAACTATTTCAAAGAAGAAGAAAAAGGAAGGAGATGATAAAGAAGGAGGAGGAGGAGGAGGAGGAGGAGGAGGAGGAGGAGGAGGAGGAGGAGATGGAGAAGAAGGAGGAGGAGGAGCAGAAGGAGGAGATGGAGGAGGAGGAGGAGGAGAAGAAGAAGAAGATCTGTCTGATGTTGAAGAAACCCAAACCCAAAGATCAATGGTCAGAGGCAGATAAAAAGCTAGCAGGTTTAGTTGTTGAAATCCGGTTTCTCCTTCAAACATCTCTCCCAAATCATATTCTTATCACTGTGAAAGAATGTAAAACTGCAAAAGAAATATGGGATATTTTGATAACATCCTATGAAGGAACCGACGAAGTTAAGGCTAGTAGAAAATCTATGTTGAATCAAAAGTATGAAGCGTTCAAGGTCATCAAAGGTGAAACACTCAACATGTCTTACAGAAGATTCACCATCCTCATAAATGAATTAAGGGAGTTTGGAATCAACAAAGAAGTTCAAGAACTAATGTACAAGTTTTAGGAAATTCTTCCAAAATACTGGGCTGTTATGTGGACCACAATGCTAAGAACCTCTGGTCAGATGAGAGACATGAACATGAGCAGTCTCTACAGTACATTGATGAACTTTGAAAATGAAAACAATATGTACGATGATCTGAATGAGGCTCCCACCTCAACTGCTCTTATCGCAAGCTCTTCCAAATCCTCTCGAAAGCTCTAAAAGCAAAGGTGGAAAGTGATGTCGATCCAAATGATGCTGATGATGAAAAGATTAAAGATGCTACAGATGGTGACCTCGAAGAGCGTGAGTCTAACTCTGAAGAGTGTGATAATGATGATATAAAAGAACTTTCTGAAAGTATGGCGTTATTAGCCACAAGATACAAAAGATTCTTAAATCGAAACAGACCAGGAGGCCAAAATGATAGAGGAGAGATGGTATGCTTTAAATGTGGAAGAACGGGCCATATCAAAGCTGACATAGTGTTCTTTACTAGGAGACGCTATTAAAGAGTTTTTCAAGAAACTATACCTGGGTTACGTAAGCTGTTTTTATGGGGTTGGTTACCTACATAATTGCCCAAGAAGTAAAGACAGAGTGTTCTTTACTAGGAGACGCTATTAAAGAGTTTTTCAAGAAACTATACCTGGGTTACGTAAGCTGTTTTTATGGGGTTGGTACCTACATGCCCATCTAGAAGGCCACTGTAGCTCGTATCATTAAGACAAAGGTTACAAACTTGCACAAGTGGGAGTCTGAAGGATTTATGTGCACAGTTAGTCAACCTATGATGATACATCCATGCCTACGAAACACTTAAGGGTCACACCGGTGAGTGCATGTAATACGAGTAAGATATGTAATGATACTTGGAAGAGGATTGATTCATAATAAGTCATTTATGAATCAAGATAAGTATTAAGTCAAGTTTGACTTATTACTAGATTAGTTTAACTAACTAATTAATACAAGTATTTGTACATTTACTAGTGGAGTAAATATACAATGTGTTAATTATAGATTATCCACAATATGATTTAAAGCCATTAAATCATATAGTGTTTTGGATAATATTATTGTCTAATTAATTATTAAAAGTATTAAATACAAGTATATATTTTGTGTATGTAATATACACGAAATATATGTAAGTATATAATGCTAGACATTTAATAATTAAGTGGGATAATAATAACTAGTAAACCTATAAGGGTTTAAAGTGTAAAAGGATAAGTTTAGTTAATGATTAATATTAATTAGACTAGAAGGGCCCTAAGTGAAAGTCCTTTTATTATAAATAGAAGGCATGGTTCCCTTATTCTTTGCTCCAAAACCGAAAACCCTAGCCCCCATACTCCCTCCCATTCGGCCGAGATCAAGGAGGAACACAAGTCTTTGTGTTCTTCAATTGTTCTTCGTGTTCTTCATAGTTCTTGAAGATCCAAGTTCATTGCATCAACCAACTAGAAGGTTTCTGGTTGTGTTCATCATCAGTGGACTATCTTAAGCAATCAACAAGGTATGTTTTGAGAAAACCTTTTCTCCCTTCTCCCCTCTTGGCCGAATTCGAACCCAAGAACCCTAGGGTTCTTGGGGTTGGTCGAAACACACACAAGTGTGTGTGTGTGTGTTTGGGATTTCGTACAAGGTTTCTTCCATTGTTAATCTACTCTAGATTTCCAAGATCCTAATCCTTTAGGGTTTAAGGATTGAGTTTAATCCAACTTCCGCTTCTAGGTATTAAATTAGCTAGATGGTGTTAACCGGTCAAGAACAAGTTCATGTTCTTGGTCAGTATGGTTTGAACCAAGTAATCTAGGAGGTTGACCCAAGTGGTCAATCAGTGATAGTGAAACCCCTACAGTGGTATCGGAGCGTTGGTTTAGAGATCTAAACTAGATTAACAAAGTTTGTTTGTTTAATTTTTTATTAAGTTTTTTTTTGTTCCAACTTATTCTTCCTCCTCTTAATTTACAAATTAGGGTTAGAACCCTAGGACCAAGCATGTTAAACTAGTTAAGTTTAATTGGTCAAAAGGATTCTAGAAAAACCCTAGAAAATTCGTCTAAGATAAAAGAACCCTAGGATCAAGTATGTTAAACAAGATTTGTTTAATGGATCAAAAGGCTTCTTTTTCCCTAACCCTAGCTAATTTTTGGAAATTCTAGAACCCTAGGATCAAGAATGTCAAAAAAATTTGATCAAGAGGATTCTTTCCTTAATTGTGTGATCTTCCAAATCTAGGATCAAGTATGTTAAACCAAGATTTGGTTTAATTGATCAAAAGGATTCCTTCCTTTCTCTCTAGATTTCGTGATCAAGGAGGAATACTTGGACACCAAGTTTGTTAAACTAGCCTAGTTTAATTGGTGGAAAAGTTTCCTAGACTTTAAGGAATTTTCCGAAAAACCCTAGATGTAATCTAGAATCCTAGAACTTTAAACTAGTTAAGTTTAATGATTCAAAAGAATTAATTAGGATAATAATCTAAAACCTAGATAATTAAACAAGTTTATGTTTAATAGGTTTAATTATTATCTTAATAGATTTATTAAAGACTAGTTCATTAAACCTAGAAATCTAGACAAAGTTATTGTCTATAAGGTTTAAATTAAAAAGTTTAAATAAATCTATTAGGGTTATAATATATCCTAGAATTTAAATAAAGTTTATTGTTTAAATAGGATTGATTAGAATTAATTTTTTAATTAAATAATGTCTTTGATCAAGAAAGTCAAAACCCTAGTTTTGGTTGATCAAAAACAAGATTAGGGTCTAGTTAATGAGGATTAAAAGAAGTGTTAATTTCTAGTTCAAGAAATTAACAAGATGTATTTATTTATATTTGTGTATTATGTTTTGAATTTTAAATATTTAAAAGATAAAATGAATTTTGATAAATAAAGTAGTTTATACGTATTTTAATTAGTTCAAGTTAAAATACATATAAACTGGATGTAATATTCTTATTAGAATGTTACAAGTTTATTTTAGAAAGAAATATATATGTATATATATTAAATACAAGATTAAATGGAACATTAAAAAATAATGTTATTTTGATCTTAAAGGCTAATAATATAACTAGTTATTGTATAAGTTAATTATATAATTAAAACTAGAAAGTACAAAGTTATGATTTCATTATAACTAGAAATTGTACAAGTTGAAATTATATGATTAACTAGAAATATACAAAGTTATATATTAGTATTATAAGGTGTATAAAGTTATAAGTGATTATAACTATTATTATACAAGTATAATATAAGTATTTTACAAGTCATGTAATATACTAGATTAATGATCAAGTGTAAATAACAAAAACCTATATTTAACTAGTTCTAGTTAAATGTAAGAAAGGTTTAAACAAACTAAAATTATTATATATAGTCTTTATATAATAAGTCTATTAGTTTCACCAAGTATAAACCGGTGATTGTGTTAGCTTAAGTTCCATCATGATTGTTGGAGCTAGTGGGAGCTACACAAGAAAATCACAACGTTTATAAGTGTGTCGGTAAGACATAAATTTTGGTGAAATCTAGTAAGTCAAAAAAACAAATGTTTAATTTCATTATTAAACATATGAAAAGTAGGTATGTTAAACTAGATTTATGATTCAAGTATATGAATCATAAAAGGATTAAAAGTTTAACATAAGTTTTAAGTTTTTCAAGAAAGATAAAACAAGTAAGTTTAATTTTTTAGATAAGGTTTTCCACAAAACCTAGTGATACGTTTTGTACACCTCGTTTTAGGTATACATATAAAACGCGCAAATTCTTGAAACTATAAGTTTTAAAAGAAAGTTCTTAAGGTTTAAAAAGGATGTCTTGTTGAATTCTTGAATTCACAAGTCACATATTTTAAACAAGGATTAAGATTGGAATAAAGGTTTAAGTTTAGTTCAAGACTTAAACAAACCCAAGAAAATCTTAGATCTAAGTACTATCCACCTAATGGAACACCTCACTTGTTAAACGATATTCATATCTAGTAAGGATAAAGAACCTTAGATATGGATTCAAATCATTGCGAGTGTTAGGGTGCGTAAGGTTCTGTGATAATCGGGAGTCCCGGCGCAGAACATCGCACTGTCTTAGATGGTATGATCTACTTTGGTGATAATCGGGAGTCCCGGCCCAAAAAGTACTTGAGTAGAATAAACATACTAGACTTTATTACTAACTTAGAAATGTACAATTAGATTGTACAAAGTTGTAATAAGTAATAAGTCTAAAGATTCTACGACCCCTAGGAATCATGTCAAGTCTTGATACGATTGGTAAGGATGTTACCTACCAGAAACAGCATGTCTCGTCGGGAAGTGCCCAAACTTTGCGGCGAGAATGTGATATATGGATCCTAGGCCTAAAATATTAATTATGGGTTTATAATATATTTTAGAGAATGTTTATTGATGATTACTAATTAAACTGGGTTTGATTTGTAGATGGCAGCAACAGACACAACGATAACTTACAACAAACTCTCGCAACGTTTCTTTCTAGGAAAGAAAGAGTTGACTGGGTCAAATTTCCTCAATTGGAGACGTGATTTCAAAATCATGCTCAGACAAGAGAGGGATAGGATTGACCAAGAAAGAAACGTGTTGAAAGCCCCTGCCAAGGATGCAAAGAATGAACCAGGACAAGCATTTTACGCTTGTAGGTCGCTCGTTTATTGCAAAATGGCTAAGGGAGCATCAGTAGGTACACATGTCATGAAAATGAAAGTGCACATCGATCACCTTACTAGACTTGGTCACCACGTGCCATTGCAGTTAGCAATTGACACTGTACTCAACTCATTGTCAGATGACTACAAAGTCTTTGTAGCCAACTACAGCAAACGTAATATGGATAAATCCATTCCCGAGCTACGATCCATGCTCGAGGCTGTTGAGTTGAATATTAAGACCAATTCTAAAAGGAGTCGCACGACTGATGATAGCGGTGAAGAAGGGCATGGTGGTAAAGGAAAGGGTAAAACCAATCCTAGCCAAGAAGTGCCTAATGGTAAAGGTATCAAACATAAGGTCAAGAAGGTTAAGCCTAACGCAACGAAGACCGAGAATCGGTGCTTCAAGTGTGGTAAGGCTGGGCATTGGAAAAGGAATTGTCCAAAGAGTGCAAATGGTAGTGGAGGAAACGCAAGTTCATTGCATCAACCAACTAGAAGGTTTCTCGTTATGTTCATCATCAGTGGACTATCTTAAGCAATCAACAAGGTATGTTTTGAGAAAACTTTTTCTCCCTTCTCCCCTCTTGGCCGAATTCGAACCCAAGAACCCTAGGGTTCTTGGGGTTGGTCGAAACACACACAAGTGTGTGTGTGTGTGTTTGTGATTTCGTACAAGGTTTCTTCCATTGTTAATCTACTCTAGATTTCCAAGATCCTAATCCTTTAGGGTTTAAGGATTGAGTTTAATCCCACTTCCGCTTCTAGGGATTAAATTAGCTAGATGGTTTTAACCGGTCAAGAACAAGTTCATGTTCTTGGTCAGTATGGTTTGAACCAAGTAATCTATGAGGTTGACCCAAGTGGTCAATCAGTGATAGTGAAACCCCTTCAAAAATGTCTGACAAAGTTTTTCCTGAAGATTATCCACCTTTAGTCAAGTCACTTGCAAAAGATTTAATGACTAGTCAAAATAGAAATGCTAAGTTAGAAACCGCTCTAACTAAAGTGACTAAAGAATTAGAGAAGCTCACTCAAGAATCTTCAAAAGCAGAAAACTTAAGAGTCAGGGTAATCGGGCTTCAGTACGCCAATAATATTCTGAAGGCATGGTTCCCTTATTCTTTGCTCCAAAACCGAAAACCCTAGCCCCCATACTCCCTCCCATTCGGCCGAGATCAAGGAGGAACACAAGTCTTTGTGTTCTTCAATTGTTCTTCGTGTTCTTCATAGTTCTTGAAGATCCAAGTTCATTGCATCAACCAACTAGAAGGTTTCTGGTTGTGTTCATCATCAGTGGACTATCTTAAGCAATCAACAAGGTATGTTTTGAGAAAACCTTTTCTCCCTTCTCCCCTCTTGGCCGAATTCGAACCCAAGAACCCTAGGGTTCTTGGGGTTGGTCGAAACACACACAAGTGTGTGTGTGTGTTTGGGATTTCGTACAAGGTTTCTTCCATTGTTAATATACTCTATATTTCCAAGATCCTAATCCTTTAGGGTTTAAGGATTGAGTTTAATCCCACTTCCGCTTCTAGGGATTAAATTAGCTAGATGATTTTAACCGGTCAAGAACAAGTTCATGTTCTTGGTCAGTATGGTTTGAACCAAGTAATCTAGGAGGTTGACCCAAGTGGTCAATCAGTGATAGTGAAACCCCTACAGTGGTATCAGAGCGTTGGTTTAGAGATCTAAACTAGATTAACAAAGTTTGTTTGTTTAATTTTTAATTAAGTTTTTTTTTGTTCCAACTTCTTCTTCCTCCTCTTAATTTACAAATTAGGGTTAGAACCCTAGGACCAAGCATGTTAAACTAGTTAAGTTTAATTGGTCAAAAGGATTCTAGAAAAACCCTAGAAAATTCGTGTAAGATAAAAGAACCCTAGGATCATGTATGTTAAACAAGATTTGTTTAATTGATCAAAAGGCTTCTTTTTCCCTAACCCTAGCTAATTTTTGGAAATTCTAGAACCCTAGGATCAAGAATGTCAAAAAAATTTGATCAAGAGGATTCTTTCCTTAATTGTGTGATCTTCCAAATCTAGGATCAAGTATGTTAAACCAAGATTTGGTTTAATTGATCAAAAGGATTCCTTCCTTTCTCTCTAGATTTCGTGATCAAGGAGGAATACTTGGTCACCAAGTTTGTTAAACTAGCCTAGTTTAATTGGTGGAAAAGTTTCCTAGACTTTAAGGAATTTTCCGAAAAACCCTAGATGTAATCTAGAATCCTAGAACTTTAAACTAGTTAAGTTTAATGATTCAAAAGAATTAATTAGGATAATAATCTAAAACCTAGATAATTAAACAAGTTTATGTTTAATAGGTTTAATTATTATCTTAATAGATTTATTAAAGACTAGTTCATTAAACCTATACATCTAGACAAAGTTATTGTCTATAAGGTTTAAATTAAAAAGTTTAAATAAATCTATTAGGGTTATAATCTATCCTAAAATTTAAATAAAGTTTATTGTTTAAATAGGATTGATTAGAATTAATTTTTTAATTAAATAATGTCTTTGATCAAGAAAGTCAAAACCCTAGTTTTGGTTGATCAAAAACAAGATTAGGGTCTAGTTAATGAGGATTAAAAGAAGTGTTAATTTCTAGTTCAAGAAATTAACAAGATGTATTTATTTATATTTGTGTATTATGTTTTGAATTTTAAATATTTAAAAGATAAAATGAATTTTGATAAATAAAGTAGTTTATACGTATTTTAATTAGTTCAAGTTAAAATACATATAAATTGGATGTAATATTCTTATTAGAATGTTACAAGTTTATTTTAAAAAAGAAATATATATGTATATATATATTAAATACAAGATTAAATGGAACATTAAAAAATAATGTTATTTTGATCTTAAAGGCTAATAATATAACTAGTTATTGTATAAGTTAATTATATAATTAAAACTAGAAAGTACAAAGTTATGATTTCATTATAACTAGAAATTGTACAAGTTGAAATTATATGATTAACTAGAAATATACAAAGTTATATATTAGTATTATAAGGTGTATAAAGTTATAAGTGATTATAACTATTATTATACAAGTATAATATAAGTATTTTACAAGTCATGTAATATACTAGATTAATGATCAAGTGTAAATAACAAAAACCTATATTTAACTAGTTCTAGTTAAATGTAAGAAAGGTTTAAACAAACTAAGAATTATTATATATAGTCTTTATATAATAAGTCTGTTAGTTTCACCAAGTATAAACCGGTGATTGTGTTAGCTTAAGTTCCATCATGATTGTTGGAGCTAGTGGGAGCTACACAAGAAAATCACAACGTTTATAAGTGTGTCGGTAAGACATAAATTTTGGTGAAATCTAGTAAGTCAAAAAAACAAATGTTTAATTTCATTATTAAACATATGAAAAGTAGGTATGTTAAACTAGATTTATGATTCAAGTCTATGAATCATAAAAGGATTAAAAGTTTAACATAAGTTTTAAGTTTTTCAAGAAAGATAAAACAAGTAAGTTTAATTTTTTAGATAAGGTTTTCCACAAAACCTAGTGATACGTTTTGTACACCTCGTTTTAGGTATACATATAAAACGCGCAAATTCTTGAAACTATAAGTTTTAAAAGAAAGTTCTTAAGGTTTAAAAAGGATGTCTTGTTGAATTCTTGAATTCACAAGTCACATATTTTAAACAAGGATTAAGATTGGAATAAAGGTTTAAGTTTAGTTCAAGACTTAAACAAACCCAAGAAAATCTTAGATCTAAGTACTATCCACCTAATGGAACACCTCACTTGTTAAACGATATTCATATTGTAAGGATAAAGAACCTTAGATATGGATTCAAATCATTGCGAGTGTTAGGGTGCGTAAGGTTCTGTGATAATCGGGAGTCCCGGCGCAGAACATCGCACTGTCTTAGATGGTATGATCTACTTTGGTGATAATCGGGAGTCCCGGCCCAAAAAGTACTTGAGTAGAATAAACATACTAGACTTTATTACTAACTTAGAAATGTACAATTAGATTGTACAAAGTTGTAATAAGTTATAAGTCTAAAGATTCTACGACCCCTAGGAATCGTGTCAAGTCTTGATACGATTCGTAAGGATGTTACCTACCAGAAACAGCATGTCTCGTCGGGAAGTGCCCAAACCTTGCGGCGAGAATGTGATATATGGATCCTAGGCCTAAAATATTAATTATGGGTTTATAATATATTTTAGAGAATGTTTATTGATGATTACTAATTAAACTGGGTTTGATTTGTAGATGGCAGCAACAGACACAACGATAACTTACAACAAACTCTCGCAACGTTTCTTTCTAGGAAAGAAAGAGTTGATTGGGTCAAATTTCCTCAATTGGAGACGTGATTTCAAAATCATGCTCAGACAAGAGAGGGATAGGATTGACCAAGAAAGAAACGTGTTGAAAGCCCCTGCCAAGGATGCAAAGAATGAACCAGGACAAGCATTTTACGCTTGTAGGTCGCTCGTTTATTGCAAAATGGCTAAGGGAGCATCAGTAGGTACACACATCATGAAAATGAAAGTGCACATCGATCACCTTACTAGACTTGGTCACCACGTGCCATTGCAGTTAGCAATTGACACTGTACTCAACTCATTGTCAGATGACTACAAAGTCTTTGTAGCCAACTACAGCAAACGTAATATGGATAAATCCATTCCCGAGCTACGATCCATGCTCGAGGTTGTTGAGTTGAATATTAAGACCAATTCTAAAAGGAGTCGCACGACTGATGATAGCGATGAAGAAGGGCATGGTGGTAAAGGAAAGGTGTTAAGGCAAAAAGCCTTGCCCCTGTGGATCTTAAGATAACAAAACAACCTAGACTAGCTTTGATTAATATGTAGAATAATATAGCTAAGTTTAGGTCTGATACTGAGTGATCAGTATTGGAACTCAGTATCAGTACTCAGTATCAGATAGTGATACTGAGTACAAGGACTGAGTAGAAGGACTGAGTGATACTCAGTATAGTAACGGACTAAGATCAAATCCCTTGATCTTAGTCATTTTCCTTACTTAGTCCTTCGGTTACTCCTTTGCTCATCATGTAAGATCTCTATAAACATTATAAATAGAGATCACCTTGCAAAGGAGTACTTACCAATTTACTTTACACATTCACATCTTTTGTAATTGATCAGTGGTCTTGTTATTCCGCAACAAGCGACACTTAGTGGATTTATACATTGACTATATTCTTGTGTTATCACTCTAATATTTCTCTAAGTATAATAATCTATCAATTAACATTATAAACCAGGGTTGTTGTGACCTAACAACTGGTATCAGAGCAGGCTAAATAAACTCTTATTTAGTCGATCTATAACCCTGGCAGCCATTTCCTACATTTATCCCTCCAACACTCAAAAATCCAAAATGTCTACAATTGTTGCACCAATTATGTCTGGAAAGAGAGTACCCATCTTTGATGGAAAAGACTTCCATCAATGGAAGCTTAAAGCTCAGTGGTATCTTGAATCTATTCACCATGAGATGCTCACTGTGCTAAATGATGGTCCCATCATTCCACAAACTGTGGAACCTGTTGCTGCTACTGATGATGCTCCTGAGGGCATAAGAACTGTACCTAAACTAAAGCACAACTGGACTGATACTGACCGTCAGTTGTATGCTTTAGACTCTAGAGCTAAAGGGGTGATTGGTAATGCTGTTACCAAAGAGATACTTAATGCAATTATGAAATTGCCAACAGCAAAGGCTATGTGGGATAGTCTATCAGTCACCTATGAAGGCACAGCAAAAGTGAAGCTGCAAAGAAAAAGCAACATGAGAAGGAAATATGAAAATTTCTTCTCAACTCCTAATGAAGACATCACCACTCTCTATAACAGGTTCAATACTGTTATCCATGATTTAATCAGTGTAGGCATTGTGAAAGAAGAAGGAGAGCTTTTTCAAAAGTTCCTGGATAGTCTTCCTCAACAATTTCTTGACATGACAAACTCTGTCAATGCTGCTAACAACATTGAGTCATACACCCTTCAAACTTTGTATGGTCTAATGTTGAATCATGAGGAGAATAATGCTGCAAGACTGATCAACTAGAAGAAAACTGACAAGTCTTCCACTGGCATGGCTCTAGTTGTGCAACAGGCCTATACTGTAACTGAGCCAGAGGAACCAGAAGTTGATCTTGCTGATGCTGAGGCAGAAGAGCTTGAAACCCAAATGGCTCTTATGTCCATGAAGCTGGATCAGTTGAAGAAGAAGAGGCTTGGTGTTAGCTCTTCTAATACTGACCCAAGATCAGGTCTGTGCTATAGGTGTGGAAAGCCTGGACATATTGCTGCAAATTGTCATACTGACACCCACTGGTGCTGCTTGAATAATGTCCAACTTATTTTTGAGTTGGGTAGCATCATTCAAGAAATGATCACAAACCCTTAAGCCACAAAATCCAAATATTTCCCATGGGGTTTAGCCACATTTCTGTTATCACTCTAATACCGAGTGATAAACATTGAAAATATCAAGAAGCACATCCCAGGCTTCGAATTCCCAAACCCAAACCTTTTAGTAAATGTGACTTATCCTATACTGAGCTACTTAAATTTTCACACTCACTTTTACTAAAATCTTCTTACACATGCTATGCACAAGTCCACAATATTTCATCATATACCAGATGAAATACAGACTTCACAAACTCTGTTTATATGATTGTAGAATTAAACAACACCACAATTCTATTTGATAAACCTTTCTTTCTAACAAGTTTTATATTTTTTTGTTTCTTTAGCACCATCTGTGCAGGGCATTCAGGCATCTCAGGCTGCAGCAGACCGAGAGACTCTGCAAGCAATCATGCAGCACATTCTGGCCATCCAACAAACTCAAAATATAATCCTAGCCAGAATGGACAAGATGAGTGGTGATATTGACTCAATAAAACAGTCAGTTTCACTACTTCAACAACCACAGCAGCCTCCACAAACTCCACCATGTTCACATGGTGATCACAATGAAGAAGGAGAAGGAGAAGGAGGTGCTGGTGATACTGATGCTGCAACTGAGCCCATGCCCTCCCCTACTCTTGAACAACCTGAAGGGGACATGGGTGGTGATACTGATCCTCTTCCCTCCTCATCAAATGATAACAAAAGGGGGGAGAAGAGACAAAGAGATACTGAGGTTGATCAAACTGAGCCATCTGCTCAAGGGGAGAAAAGAAGAAGATTGAATGAAGATCAAACTCCACAACAACAACATCAGCAAAGCCCTCATACTGTTCCAATTCGGATTCAGTATGAGAGAAGAAGACAAAGAACTAGGTCAGCATTACAAGTTCAAGACCCACTTGAGCCATCTGCTCAGGGGGAGACTCATACTGACCAACCACAGCAAACTTATTCTGAGCCACCTGCTCTTGAAGAGAATAATTTGCAAATTGTGGTCTATAGGCCGTTCATCTGGCCTATTGCTGATGATGAAGATGAAGAACCAGATTTAGTAAACTATGCACTAAATCTGGTAGAACAAGAAAGTTCTTCATCATCATCCTCGGATGATGAAGAACCAGAAAATCTGGTAATTAGAAGAAGGAGTTCCTTATCAAGAAGACCTATCAATGCTGTTCTCACTTCTTCTGAATCAAGTGAGGAATCTGCTCCTCTGGTAACAAGACAAAGAAGACCTGTTCTTACAAGGGACAGTGATACCGAGCAGGCTCCAAGACTGACTCCTCAACAACTCTGGGCAGAACAAGAAAGATTTTTATATGAGCAAGAGTTGGGAGTCAAAACTGAACCAGAATCTGACCTAGATACTGATACTCCTGGTCCTTCACATAGAATCTCAAGAAAGGGTCCAGACCATATTCAACATTATTGGAATATGGTTGCTGCTAGGACTCAGTATAAGGAACAAAGAAAGGAGTTCTTGAGGACCAAAACATTTCAAAATGTAAGGGGGATACATTGGTTAAATCTGGATGTAAATAAAGTAAAAGTGAAACTCAAAGAAGGAAGAATTACTATCACTTGTACTGGCTTAACCAGTCCCCCCATGAAGATATTTATTCATGATATTCAAAGAATTGGTCTTCAAGACTGGGTGAAGATCACAAGACTGATCAAAGAGCTTCCAAAGAAATCAACTTATGATCAAATAGTCTTGGATGAGATCTGTGCAGTAGCTGCAGTATGTTATGAGAAGGACTTACTTCATGAAATAGAGTACAGAACACTCAGTGTGATGACTGAGGCTTACTCAAACAACAGACCAAAATGCCTTCATACATACAAGTATCTTAGAAAGTACCCTCTTCCTCCTAACCTTGTCTTTCAGGATCAAAAGAGTGTCATATATCCAACTTCTGGATATATGTATACTGACTCAGAGGATAGATAGTGCTTCATTTCTGAAGAAGATCTACCAAGAGCTCAAATCAGTCACCTTGTTGGACTGAAATGGATGATCACCAAGAAAGAAGACTCTTGGTTCAGAAAGAAGATTGTTGCAGTTCTGAATAGTAGAAGGGATGAACTCAAAAGCAGAGAAGAGTTTGTCCACATTAAACAAGAAGTCTTCTATGAAAATGAAGCCATCAACAGCAAATGAAGAAGAAGATATTGTTACCTATGCTGTTGTATTTTTTGTTTAGTTTCTCTTTGTAATTGTTTTGTTATCATTAGATAGGGGGAGATTGTTAAGGCAAAAAGCCTTGCCCCTGTGGATCTTAAGATAACAAAACAACCTAGACTAGCTTTGATTAATATGTAGAATAATATAGCTAAGTTTAGGTCTGATACTGAGTGATCAGTATTGGAACTCAGTATCAGATAGTGATACTGAGTACAAGGACTGAGTAGAAGGACTGAGTGATACTCAGTATAGTAACGGACTAAGATCAAATCCCTTGATCTTAGTCATTTTCCTTACTTAGTCCTTCGGTTACTCCTTTGCTCATCATGTAAGATCTCTATAAACATTATAAATAGAGATCACCTTGCAAAGGAGTACTTACCAATTTACTTTACACATTCACATCTTTTGTAATTGATCAGTGGTCTTGTTATTCCGCAACAAGCCACACTTAGTGGATTTATACATTGACTATATTCTTGTGTTATCACTCTAATATTTCTCTAAGTATAATAATCTATCAATTAACATTATAAACCAGGGTTGTTGTGGCCTAACAAAAGGGTAAAACCAATCCTAGCCAAGAAGTGCCTAATGGTAAAGGTATCAAACATAAGGTCAAGAAGGTTAAGCCTAACGCAACGAAGACCGAGAATCGGTGCTTCAAGTGTGGTAAGGCTGGGCATTGGAAAAGGAATTGTCCAAAGAGTGCAAGTGGTAGTGGAGGAAACGCAAGTTCATTGCATCAACCAACTAGAAGGTTTCTCGTTGTGTTCATCATCAGTGGACTATCTTAAGCAATCAACAAGGTATGTTTTGAGAAAACTTTTTCTCCCTTCTCCCCTCTTGGCCGAATTCGAACCCAAGAACCCTAGGGTTCTTGGGGTTGGTCGAAACACACACAAGTGTGTGTGTGTGTGTGTGTTTGGGATTTCGTACAAGGTTTCTTCCATTGTTAATCTACTCTAGATTTCCAAGATCCTAATCCTTTAGGGTTTAAGGATTGAGTTTAATCCCACTTCCGCTTCCAGGGATTAAATTAGCTAGATGGTTTTAACCGGTCAAGAACAAGTTCATGTTCTTGGTCAGTATGGTTTGAACCAAGTAATCTATGAGGTTGACCCAAGTGGTCAATCAGTGATAGTGAAACCCCTTCAAAAATGTCTGACAAAGTTTTTCCTGAAGATTATCCACCTTTAGTCAAGTCACTTGCAAAAGATTTAATGACTAGTCAAAATAGAAATGCTAAGTTAGAAACCGCTCTAACTAAAGTGACTAAAGAATTAGAGAAGCTCACTCAAGAATCTTCAAAAGCTGAAAACTTAAGACTCAAGGTAATCGGGCTTCAGTACGCCAATAATATTCTGAAAGAAGACAACCTGACGTTATTTTAGAAAAACGAAGCTCTTCAGAAATCATGCAACTCATGGTCTAAGTCATCTGATCTCATCAAGCAGGTCCTGCAAGAACAAAATTCGGTCCCAGCTCTCTCTGAAGAAGCCAAGTCAAATCCAAACTGCAGAACTCCCATATTTGGAATATCAAATGACCACACTCATAAATCCAAAACGTCCAAATCTCAAGAAGTTCATTATGGTAGAGAAGTATTTCAGACTGCTAACGGAATCCTAATCATCACAAAATCTGGTCTCACTAACCATGATTGCTCATCAGAGGGATCCAGGATCCTGGGTGAAGAGATGACTCAGGCTACTCCTCGAACTGAAAAGATGAAACTCTCCTATCATCAGAATGAAGCAAAAGTCACATTAGATGATTGCTCAAATGATCAAACTGTAGCAAAACTCACTGCTCACATCAGCGATCTGACCTTATCAGTAGCTGATGCAAAAGTTGAACTTTCAAAGATCACATCTGAGATCCGGGCTGAAATGAATGAAAGGTTCTCCCAAAAAAGCAATCAATTTCAAACTATTCTCAAAGTATCTAGAAATCATTGCTACTCCACCAGCTGCTCAAAATGATCATGCATCTCATTTTGCTCAACCTTTCTCAGTTTATGATGGGGAGAATAGAGCACAAGAAGAAACGATCTTTGATGACGATCTGATAACGATCTTCGATCAGATGGATGACCCCAAACAATCCCAGCATCTCTCAATAACAAACTATATCACACAAAATGTCATCTTAGAAGACATTGAAGAGATGGAGATTGATGACAATTAAGTTGATCAAAATATAAAAGGTCTATCAATGGAAGAATACGTAAAACAGAACATTATCTTGGAAGTAACTAAAGAAATGGAGATCGATGACACACATACAGATCAAGTCATTCTACTCAAGAATACTGAGAAAGGATGTATTTGTAATAATCACAAAAACAAAGAATGTCATAATCTCGCCTATGAAAGAAGAATGGCATCAGGCTCAAAACGGTCATCAGATATTGAGAAGTATGTTTCACAAAAGGTAATTATCCTCGAGGACAACAAGTATCCATTTCTCAATGGATACCCAAAAACTCATGAATGAGCTGAAGGTTTGTGCAGGGCAAACAACATGAAGAAATCTGATTTATGATCAGTTGTAAGCCCCTGCGTTTCTCCCAAATCATCAATAAGGCAAAGTGATGCTCATCATCAAAATCTGTTTCAAAGCCAACCATTGATGCCGTTATTTTCATCATATGTTATTGTTTCGTTTTCTTCTCTTTCAAAGATTGGAGGATTTTCCTTGGTATGTTTTTGTTAAATTTCTTTTATTTCCACTGATCATCATCAGGAAAGAAGTTTTCCTCTATGTGATATGTTAAAATCATCATCTTGCTTTATATTTTCAAAAATGTATGTGTCTGATCGCTTGAAATACTAAAATATCACCTGATTTATCAGCCATATCTTCAGTGTCTCATTATGAACAGAAACATGGCATTCTATCAGTTTAAGGAATCAAATACTTTCATCTAAATATATCTAGTCTCATCCAAATAGTATATTACATTAAATAAAAAAAATCAGATAGTCTATGGTTCAGACACCTCCTGAAGGCTCCTTGTTTCAGATAGGCCATACTTTCAGACACTATCTGATGTTAATGACCATCTGATGAAGAATCAGATTCTAGACTTCATCAGATAATCATTAGGTGGAGCAATCTCTTTGGACATATCCTCAATACTGACACTCAAGTGCTATTAGACACGTCTGTCTCGTTGACATTTAATATTGACTGCACGATGTCATTTCCCGCCTCACTACCCTGCCATTTGATTGACTTCCACCAACATTCCTAGCCTACCTACAAATAACTTCCCATCTCCACCACACGATCGATTTTAACGTTTCAAATTCTAACCGTCGATCAAAACCGTCTCCCACATTTTCCCCAAATTACTCCACATCCTCAACATTTTCACTACACTTCACCCGCAAATTTTTCTCTCAAAGTCAAAAACCCTTTCATTTTCCTGACAAAAATCTTATACCTTCTTCAATGGCGTCCTCAAAGCGGGTTCCTCTCAGAATCACACTACCTGACTCCATTAGGCCATCACCAAACGTGTCATAGCATCCCAGAAAAATCTACTACACGAAGAACAATTCCAGAAGCTTTCTCAATTATCGAATCAAGAATTTAAGGCCTGAATTCAAGTAGCTAATCAAATTTTTCGATCAACACCCGATACGAGACACACTACATTTTGATATCCCATTATTAAAACCGATGTTGCTAGAATTTTGGTATACCTGCACAACTTCAAAAGCATCAGGAGAAGATGTAATCACAGGAACCATTATGCAAGGTAAGCACGCGGTTTCTTTCAATCTTTCAACATTCAAGGCAGCAACCAAACTAGACTACATACAACCTCCTCAAGTCCATGAACCAACCCCAACATTAGAATAAGCAAAGAAAATCATCTTACCATATATCAAATACAAAAGATCCTACTCAAGAGGAATTTCCAGAATAATGATGGGTCCACTGTGGTCAGCATTCTTCATGACTATCTCCCAATGCCTAACAAGCAAGATGGGAGGATTCGACTCTATGTCTGGTCATGAACTGATTATCGGAGCTGCTCTATTTTCTGATATTAGGGCTGATTTTGGTTCCCTCATTTTTGGTCAACTTGTGAGGAAGGTTGCTGCTACCAACAAAGAGGAATTAATTCTTTTTCCTCGATTCTTATGCATGATCTTTCTACACTCACTAAGGGAGAGGGAATTCTTTGATAATGTCGGACCCTCGTTTAAAGATGGAGTAGTGGGTCCTTCTAATTTCACAACTCTAGAGGTGGAGCCTGCACCTGAGTTGCCTGAAGGTTTGATAGCATTCACTCACTCCTCTCTCTCAAATCCCTCTCAAGAGGAAGAAATGGGATCTGAAAATAGTGCTTCTCAAGCACCTTCGTCAGATGCCCAAGAAGACAACCATTCCTCATCTGACCACTCACCACCACCACCACCACCAAGTAATCAAGCAAGCCGATCTCACCGTTACAAAACCAGAAACCCGAGGTCTGGAGCTGCATCATCTCTGAATCCAATCCTGATAAGAGAAAATTCACCCTCTCCCACTCCAGTCCCCATAAAGACTGAGAACGTTGGTACAGACCACTCCCCGGTCCGTCATGAGTCTAGGTTAGATCAGGATGTTTCAAACGTTAACCCGTTGATTGTTGAGGAACCCGTTGATGAACCTCATGAAGAAGAGGATGTTATAGTGAAACAAATGGTGGAGCCCATGGGTACTGACCCTGCAACCAATAATTCTGATGATGACAGTGATGAGGATAGATTACCGGTCAGTTGGACCACAAGTTCTGATGAAGACCCCATCCATGTACCTGAACAGGTCCCACACCCTAGGAGAACTGATGCACTAGAGGGTTCCATGAACCGGGGTGTACCAGTTGCAAGAAATCTCCCGGGTCTTGTGGAGAAATTTAATGAAACCTTCAAACAACTTGCTCTCATCAGAAGCTTCTGTGGGGAAATCAACACCAATATCAAGTACATATCCATCCACTAGAACATGTCGGACAGTGTGCAAGATTTCCTGGCAAACAATCAAGAAAATCTCCAGAGGAACGTGAATGCACAACATGGGCAGATTGATAATCTTATCTCTGCAATTCAAAATCTCACTTCCAGTAATGCTGATTTGTCCTCAAGGTTTAATCAGTTTGAAAGGTCAATTGGTGATAGAATTAATGAATTGGCATCTCTTATCTCGAACCACCTTGTTAAGCCACTGATAGATGAAGAAAATGCTTCAGGTGCCTTACCCACTCCTCATTTTCAGGGGGAGAAATATGTGCCTAAAAGGGTACAGCGGAGAAGGTCGTATGTGGACTAGCCGAAATGGGTAGTGGTGGCAGGAGCTCAGGTAGAGATAGTAGAGTTTGTGGAGGTGACAGAGGTTTGGTCCGAGGAGATGTTCGTGGTAATAGCAAAAGTGTTCGTAGGGATAGTATGAAGATGACGTCTCATGAAAAGAAGTCAAGTGTTGTGTTTAAAGAACTCCCTTAAATCCGTCTTACTCATCTGGGCGGTACTACAAGAATTCCCATTGCTCCTCCGTCCAACCCTCTGATTATAGGAAGGACGTCAACTCAAGCTCCCGGTAGCAAAATCCAAAGCTCATCCCTTGATAAGGGAAAAGGTCCAGCTGTTCCCCCTCCCACTAAAATCAAAAAGCAAAAGAGCACGATGAATCCTGAGGAAGAGGAAGCAAGGATGACATCCAGAAGGCAGGGGATGTCCGAAGAGGAGCTGGCAGCACCTAAGGAAGAGGAATGAAGGAGGATGGGCTTAGGGAGCCACAAGGGGAAAAAGAAGAAGAAGTGATCTGATGGAAGAAGATGGCGGTACCGGCGTTCATGTGCCGGTGTTTGGATGTTTTTATTTGTGTTTGTGTTTTGAAACAATCGTCTGTAACCACTAACAATATTTACTTTTCCTGCATGCACCAAAACGATGTACTTTTATTATTTACTTTTTATCGTTTGCTCTGCAATGAATGAATATTATCAGTCAATGATAATGATTTTGACATACCTGAGTTGAATGATTGCTATATTCTTAAAAGAACTCAAAAAGAAAATATATGAGTCACTGAACTAAAGTATGATCCGATTTTATCAGATCATCTTTTATTGTAATATTTTCTAGGTATGTTGAAGACCTTCTGAATTGTGAAAAATATTCAAGGTTAATATAAAACCTTCACATATTCAGGGGGAGTTACCTAACTATTTGTCTACATCAAATAGGGGGAGATTGTTGGGCCGCTGAAAAGCATCCCTCACTAAAGGGATTTAATGAAGACAAAAAGACAAATAGTTAGAAGACAATCTGAGGATTAGTTCCTCAGATTGTGGGTAATTGAATCTGATCAGTTCGGATTTCAGTTACCCAGCTACACTATCTGATCAACCATCTGAAACAACGATCAGTTCCCCGTGCGGAATCAGATACTGATCAACAGATCAGATAGTTATAGCAGGCTCAGCGTTCACTTGACAATAACGCTGAGTTATGAAGACAGATACCTCTCTAAGAAAAACTCTTAGTGAAGGTCACTGAAGCTAAAGGTCATCTGAGAAGCATGAGTACTCGAAGACTCATGGCTACCTGAAGCGCACAAAGGCCTAAAGTTTCAGTGTCACAGAAAGACGCAAGTAAAGCACAAGTTAGTGCATCGCTGATTATGGGAATATCTTGCAAATCTTCTAGAAGATATCGGCGATCACATGACGACAGAAAGTACTGTCAGAATTCCGTTAGTCGTGCTCGTCCCATGACATATCCTCTGCACCAACGGAATTCTTACACGTGGAATCGATCGATCATTCCTTTGGCACCACGTTTCCCAATGCTATAAATTGAGGACTTAGCGATCGAATTTTGTGTGCACCCACCAAGGCCAAGGCCAAGGCCGACGCCATAGATTTAAGCCGTCTAGCAGGCCTTAACATTCCTGACTTTCTCTCGTGATTGGGCTTAATGGCCCAAAAAGTCGATCTCTATCTAGCTTCAATCCATTGGGGAATCCGGCCCAGGGCAGTAAGTTAAGACCCAAGCATTAGACGGATCCATGTTAGAACGTTACACTCCTAATTGCCGAGGTATTTATCGATCGTCTACCCTAATCCCTACAAGAGTCTTTCAGCCGATCCTAAGAAATTCCATACGATTCTTTCTTGAGCAATTGCACGAGAGTATTCGTTTCTTCCCCTCGTTCTAGCAGCGATCTAGAGAACGAGCAGAATCGTGAATCGGAAGGTGTGAGGTAATCTTGTTTTCTTCTGTCCATTAACGTTCACTCGATTATTGTTTTGCATTGAATCGAATTCTTTCTTGCTTTCTGTTCGATCGATCGGGACCAGGCGGAAGGAAGGAACTGCGGGTAGTGGTAACTTTCCGTAACAGTGATCGATCAAGGAGGATTTGTCATCGATCGACGACTGTGGTGGATTGTGATCGGGAATTCCTTGAGCAAGCAGAAGCCAAGGATCACCGAGTGGGGATTTCAGAATCGAGAAGAAGGTGTATCGAGTCAATTGTGAAACTCGGTATCGATTCCGACCTCCTTTAAATTATTATTAACTGTGATTTGTGTAGGCTTTCGGTTAATGATTTGTTGTTGTAGTTCTACCTGTAAAATTGTAATGCCTTAAGGTCTCGAGTTTTGTGGCTGAGTTAGTCTCATCATTTTCGGTTGGGTCATGTAGTAAACCGAAAAGAAACCGAACCCGTAGGGTTCTTGGTTTCCTAGTCGGGAAGCCTTCCTTATTTTATCAGTTTACTCTTGTGGGTAATTAAGCATAATTATTCTAATCTGAATTCTAGAAATAACGGGTAAAAACTTGGTGTCGGGTTTTGTTCGGTGACTAGTCGGGTTGTTAAAACAAGTTTTTATAAGTTAACATTTTTGGCAGAAACTGCCCTCCTGTTCTAAACTGTTTTTGGTATACTTAAAATAACCTTTATGGTTTTTGGCCCGTGCTGGTACCTTGTTTTCGGGGTTAGCTTTTCAACGCCGCAACCCTCTCGTTAATCCGAATTACGGTTTAAAAGTTATAGTCAAATTAGTAAGCTGCTGGTAGGAAGATGATCTGTGCAGCAGGTCTGTCTTGCATCACTGTTTTGAGACACTTAGAGCCGGTTTTGGCCAGTGACCGTCTCACAGTAAATTGTATTTCTGATTCTCTTCTAGCCATGGTAAAAAGATGGGGAAAATCTAATAAACCGTTTAGGAGTTATGGCAGTTTCCGTGAGACTGACGGGGGCTGCCAGTTTTCTGCAATAAGCCCTCGGGTAGGATTTTAATTCCGGGTTTCACTTTTTGGTTTTAGGACCGTCTAGGAGATAACGTGCTATCCTTCTGATTGTCGGGAACCCTTGGAGCTTACATTTCTCGAGGTGAGTATTCTCACCGTGTATTCAGTTTTAACGTTGTACATGCATGACTTATGTGTTACATTTCTTGCACCATAATTGTTATCTGAGCTTGAGCTGTTATCTGAGTTTGATCCGCTATCTGAGTTTGATTTGTTATATGAGTTTGACATGCTATCTGAGTATCTGAGCAGCTGTTGATTTATTTTAATCTGAGACATTGTGCCTGGGTAACCGAGCTCGGCACAGGGTCATTCTGTGCTACTACTTGCTAGGGCATCTGAGATAATTATGTTAAAGAGATAATAAAACATAATAACACACATCTGAGTTTTTGGCTATATGCCTGGGATCACCTCCCGTCTGAGTTTTGGGGATTATTCCCGTCTGAGTTTTGGGATCACTCCCGTCTGAGTTTTTGGCTTATGCCTATCTGAGGTGTGAGGAGGGGCGAGGTTGATCTCTCGTCCCAAATCACACAAGCGCGCTATATAAATTAAAATCTGAGTAATAAAATCTGAGAAATAAATCTGAGTAATTAATCGAGTAGATTCTGAGTAGGAGTACACCGATGTGCCCTCATGTGTTGTATGTTATAATTGTTTACATTTTGAGATTATTCACTCAGCTTCTCCAGCTGACCCCTATTTTCCCCCACATTGTTTCAGGTACCAGCAGAGGAAAAGAGAAGGTGGACGGTTGACCGCTGTATCTTTCATTACCGATGTGGACAGCTTTTAATATTTTTAAACACTTTATTTTATTTTAACTATTTCCGCATTAAATACATTTTTTAAATGAAAACACTATTATTGGGATCTAATTATTCAAGTTAATGGGACCTTTTGATTAAAAATTTTGTTTGTAAAAGTTTTAAAAATCTTGTAAATTTTAGGGTGTTACAAGTTGGTATCAGAGCTCTGACTTGAGAGATTTGGGTTCGCAAGGGGCGAATTCAAACTCAAGTTTGAGTATCGAGTTTTTAAAACGAGAAAAGAGACAAATATTTTTCTGAGAAAAGTTTCCACATCAAACATACAGCATGTCACGTCGACCTCTCGCTTCCTATTGCCGGTAATATTTCAGAGCTTTTATTTATTTGAGAATTTCGTTGTATTCTGAGTTTTGAAGAATGACAAATATGAGAATTGCTATTATTAATTCGAGTATAATTTCGATATAATTCTGAGTGTATTTCGCGACTAAGATCGCTTTTCTGAGTATATTTTTCGTGTGTAATTCTAAGTACATCCGCGTTATACATGCTACTATAATTACATAATATTTTATATAATCTTTGAGATATTATAATTCTGAGAAGTTCTAACCAATAAGGGTAATAAATGAATATAAAATTATGATATAAACTTCATAAATTATTTAACGAGAACATGTTTTGGGGTGAATAAGAAAAGAGGAGTAATAAATTCTTCATATTGATAAAATACTAAAACCTTTCGTTTAGGGAAAATACTTAATAAAAAGAGTTATTGAAACGAGTAAACGGTGAAACGAGTAAAAGAAAGATGTTTTTATTATCAAAAGAATAATTTTGTGACAGTTCATCAAGTCGAGCAAAAGCGAAAATACCGAGAACATATTTTAAATTCTTTTAAAATTGATAATTATTTTATATGATTTACATTTGAGCTAAACGAGGAACGTTAACAAAAAAAAAAAAATTGGATTTTATTCTTATCCGTTATTTCAGAGTCGTTTTAGTTTTTAATATTTGAACTTTAGTTGGATTAAGCATGTTTTTTTATGTTGAATTAACATTTGAGATTTTATTTAGTGGAACCTTTTCACTATTTATCAAATTTAAAAATTTAAAATTTATGAAATCTTTGGACAATTAAAAAGGAGAATGTTTTTATAAAGAGATGAGACATGATGTATTGGGAAAATCTTTTTGCTGAGAAAATAATAAACCGAGATTTATTAAATTGAGATCAAATGAGAAAACTTTTAAAGTATGTGATTTTAATAGCTGAGTCTGAAAATCCATAATTATTTTTTTTATGAATTCAGTGAGAGATTAATTATTTAACGCAGAGATATTGAATAACTTATGTAAGTTGTTATACCAATTAATCGAGGATTGCCAAGTCAAATTAAACAGAAATTATTCAAGTTTATCTTAAAGGGTATTTATTAAAAGTGAACCAAAGGGAGACTATCATCATTGACTCGATGTTGATCTATTTAAAATAAATTAAAAGAGTTTATGAACTATATTATGTTCTGAGTTTAACTGTTGAAAACATAATAAAATATTTTGCTGAGTGCCTTTTGCTGAGTGCATTTCTGAGTAATGCTTATAAGATTTCGAGTACATACAGCTGAGTGCATATCTGTATTATCAGATATTGGGAGTAAACTTTTCTTCCTTCTGAGTGTGATTTGTCTGTGGATTACTTTTATGTGGGAAGTTGTGAACTTTGGGATTGACTCGTGACCAAACAAAAGCATGTGTCGAAAGTAATAGAGGGCCCCTATTACCGTACACACAGGACTTTTGGTTGGTTAGGGGGAGATTTTGAGGGGAACGATGGACCAATGCTTGTTATGGTGAATTTAGTATGTGTATCCTAATTGTTTGTGTGACTACATACTTGCTTGTTTATTTTGGTAGACAATACTAGTTCCAAACTCGAGGACGAGTTTTTCTCCAAGTGGAGTTGAGTAGGGGTAAAAAGGAAAAACTGTCAAGAAATAATTATCATTAATTATTATTTATAAATATTATGAGCATGATGCTTATGCAGAGAGATTTTGTTGGTATGAATTTAAAGTGCGAAATCTAGATACATATAAATGATAAAATAAATTATAAGAGTAACTATCAAATCAAGCAGTTGAGAATAATTAAATTTATTTTATGGGTAATTATAGAGTTTACAACAAAATGATAGATCGGTTTATTAGAGAAATTAACAAATCAAGTTAATTGGGTTGAATGTATATCGTGCAAAAAGGGAAGTAGTAGTACTACAATTATATACAAAATAAGATAGTATACTTATTCTTGGGTGGTTATAAATGTGATAATGAGAAATCATTAAATTAAAGTGATGAAGACTTATTAATGAGCCGAGTATGAGAAAACTGCTGCAATGAAATTTTGAGGAAAATGAGTTATTATTAAAACGAGCTAAATGATAAAATTTTATTTTGATTAATTATGGAGTCATTTTGAGTTATAAGAAATTTACAAATCAAGTTACATAAGCAAATTAATAAAATGAGTCAAAAGAGAAAAGTATTAAATTAACGGGAAGTTTTATTCAAATTTTTGATGTATTATAAAGTGGTATGAGTTTTGAGGTATTATAAAATTATATGAGAAAACTCTATTGATGAATAATTATTAAACTTGAGATGAGAACAACTATTCAATAAATTTATATTGAACTTAGGAGAAATTTTGAAAAGACGAGAATGTACTGAATGGATGAACCATGAGTAAACCGTAAGATTTAGAATAAAGTGTAATTGCGAATTGAGTAAATGAGAACTAAGGAATTAATTCGTAATTTGAGTAACGAGAAATCATTATAAATAAGAGTATGAAATTTAATTGGAATTTTTAGTGGGTAACAAGAAATTAATGAATAGATATGGTCAAAATAATTAAGAGACATTTTTAAATTGTGTAGAATCAGCGAAACGGTCTATTAAAGGATCGTTAAACTAGATGAATGAGACAACATCTATTAAAATATTATCGAGAAACCACTAAATGTAATAGAGTGAGAACCTATTAAAGGAAATTAAATGACAAGATCGTTAATTTGAGCTATTTAAAGGGTTATCAACATCGGTAATATGCAAACCTAATAGAGTAAGGTAACAATATAATGTTAAAGAAGAGTTATTTTGAGAACCAATAACACGGTTGAGAGAGAGTATATCATTCCAAGTATTATAAGCTGGTAAATTGGAACACGCGAGTAGTAATAAGAATGAGTAAAAATGTGATTTATATCTAATGCTATTACTAGTAAATATTATTACTCTATGAGTTTATCTTAGTTAGATTTCTGGTTTTGCTTCTGAGTTAAGATTTCTGAGTTGCTCTCGAGTTATATGTCCGAGTTTATTTCTGAGACAGATTTTCGGGTTATACTTCTGAGCTATGTTTTAAGTTCATTTATGAGTTAAACATCTGAGTTATACTTCCAGATCATATTTTGGAGTTATATACCTGAGTATATGAGAATTCTGTGTGATACGTATATTTCCTTGTGATTTATTTGCATGGCTTTTATATTAATTGATAAAGGTGTAAACCGCTAAATTAATTATTATGCGACTAACAAACTGTTGACCCATAGAATAGAGTACCTTCCGAGTCATTTTGGTGGAAAATTGTCGACAATGAAATTTTTATCTGTTGCTAAAATGTGTAAGTGGTCATTTGCTAAAATGAAATTTTACCGTCATGAGAGATCCGAGTATGATTGTGCAAATGGTTTGGATGACCTGGTACTACGCTGAGCATCTGGTATCGTCAATAAATCAATAGTAAATTTCCAAGTGGAGTTGGATCGGTGATTCAACGCGATGTTAACCGCCGAGTGCAACAACTGTATCCGAATGCGAGAGCAAGAAGACACCTTCAGTAGAGTATCGTGATGTATTTTATACTCATTATAAATATTTTCTTTGCATACTGAGACCCATAGTGAGCATCCTGACCTTATCTCTTTTAGCCTTATCGTTTTGCGCCACTAGAGGCAGATAATTATATGAGCACTTACGTGATCTGGAGTTCATTTCCGATTAAGTAAATTCACCATGAAGAACTTCTTTCTATTCATAACTTTATCATTTTTTATTCTTCTTTTCCATTTGAGTATGCATGTCGTAGGTCACCCTGATGAGTTTCCTTTTTCATTCTTAATCTTATCGTTTTCCCTTTGAAATGTGCGCCGTTAACGAGCCTGAGGTTGGGACGTGAGATTGCTATCCTGAACTACTTCCGAGCCATGACTTCGGGGACGAAGTCTATTTCAAGTGGAGTTGAGTTGTAACGCCCTAAATTTTTATAATTTAATTTAATTACGTGTTATCCATTATTATAATTATGGTATTATTATATGAGAAAATATGTGGTATTTGTTAGCTCGATTATATAGTCTTTGTTATATGGTACTAAAATATGACGCTTTACTACGTAGAGACGTTGGTTATTATTAGGACGTTTTATTATAGCGACGTTTTAACTCCGTCAAATTAATATCTTGTTATCTCGGGGATAATAATACGGAGTCGAGGCCGGCCGAAGGCCAAGGCCGACGCCATAGATTTAAGCCGTCTAGCAGGCCTTAACATTCCTGACTTTCTCTCGTGATTGGGCTTAATGGCCCAAAAAGTCGATCTCTATCTAGCTTCAATCCATTGGGGAATCCGGCCCAGGGCAGTAAGTTAAGACCCAAGCATTAGACGGATCCATGTTAGAACGTTACACTCCTAATTGCCGAGGTATTTATCGATCGTCTACCCTAATCCCTACAAGAGTCTTTCAGCCGATCCTAAGAAATTCCATACGATTCTTTCTTGAGCAATTGCACGAGAGTATTCGTTTCTTCCCCTCGTTCTAGCAGCGATCTAGAGAACGAGCAGAATCGTGAATCGGAAGGTGTGAGGTAATCTTGTTTTCTTCTGTCCATTAACGTTCACTCGATTATTGTTTTGCATTGAATCGAATTCTTTCTTGCTTTCTGTTCGATCGATCGGGACCAGGCGGAAGGAAGGAACTGCGGGTAGTGGTAACTTTCCGTAACAGTGATCGATCAAGGAGGATTTGTCATCGATCGACGACTGTGGTGGATTGTGATCGGGAATTCCTTGAGCAAGCAGAAGCCAAGGATCACCGAGTGGGGATTTCAGAATCGAGAAGAAGGTGTATCGAGTCAATTGTGAAACTCGGTATCGATTCCGACCTCCTTTAAATTATTATTAACTGTGATTTGTGTAGGCTTTCGGTTAATGATTTGTTGTTGTAGTTCTACCTGTAAAATTGTAATGCCTTAAGGTCTCGAGTTTTGTGGCTGAGTTAGTCTCATCATTTTCGGTTGGGTCATGTAGTAAACCGAAAAGAAACCGAACCCGTAGGGTTCTTGGTTTCCTAGTCGGGAAGCCTTCCTTATTTTATCAGTTTACTCTTGTGGGTAATTAAGCATAATTATTCTAATCTGAATTCTAGAAATAACGGGTAAAAACTTGGTGTCGGGTTTTGTTCGGTGACTAGTCGGGTTGTTAAAACAAGTTTTTATAAGTTAACATTTTTGGCAGAAACTGCCCTCCTGTTCTAAACTGTTTTTGGTATACTTAAAATAACCTTTATGGTTTTTGGCCCGTGCTGGTACCTTGTTTTCGGGGTTAGCTTTTCAACGCCGCAACCCTCTCGTTAATCCGAATTACGGTTTAAAAGTTATAGTCAAATTAGTAAGCTGCTGGTAGGAAGATGATCTGTGCAGCAGGTCTGTCTTGCATCACTGTTTTGAGACACTTAGAGCCGGTTTTGGCCAGTGACCGTCTCACAGTAAATTGTATTTCTGATTCTCTTCTAGCCATGGTAAAAAGATGGGGAAAATCTAATAAACCGTTTAGGAGTTATGGCAGTTTCCGTGAGACTGACGGGGGCTGCCAGTTTTCTGCAATAAGCCCTCGGGTAGGATTTTAATTCCGGGTTTCACTTTTTGGTTTTAGGACCGTCTAGGAGATAACGTGCTATCCTTCTGATTGTCGGGAACCCTTGGAGCTTACATTTCTCGAGGTGAGTATTCTCACCGTGTATTCAGTTTTAACGTTGTACATGCATGACTTATGTGTTACATTTCTTGCACCATAATTGTTATCTGAGCTTGAGCTGTTATCTGAGTTTGATCCGCTATCTGAGTTTGATTTGTTATATGAGTTTGACATGCTATCTGAGTATCTGAGCAGCTGTTGATTTATTTTAATCTGAGACATTGTGCCTGGGTAACCGAGCTCGGCACAGGGTCATTCTGTGCTACTACTTGCTAGGGCATCTGAGATAATTATGTTAAAGAGATAATAAAACATAATAACACACATCTGAGTTTTTGGCTATATGCCTGGGATCACCTCCCGTCTGAGTTTTGGGGATTATTCCCGTCTGAGTTTTGGGATCACTCCCGTCTGAGTTTTTGGCTTATGCCTATCTGAGGTGTGAGGAGGGGCGAGGTTGATCTCTCGTCCCAAATCACACAAGCGCGCTATATAAATTAAAATCTGAGTAATAAAATCTGAGAAATAAATCTGAGTAATTAATCGAGTAGATTCTGAGTAGGAGTACACCGATGTGCCCTCATGTGTTGTATGTTATAATTGTTTACATTTTGAGATTATTCACTCAGCTTCTCCAGCTGACCCCTATTTTCCCCCACATTGTTTCAGGTACCAGCAGAGGAAAAGAGAAGGTGGACGGTTGACCGCTGTATCTTTCATTACCGATGTGGACAGCTTTTAATATTTTTAAACACTTTATTTTATTTTAACTATTTCCGCATTAAATACATTTTTTAAATGAAAACACTATTATTGGGATCTAATTATTCAAGTTAATGGGACCTTTTGATTAAAAATTTTGTTTGTAAAAGTTTTAAAAATCTTGTAAATTTTAGGGTGTTACATCCAGACCTTTATTCCTTTGAGCAGAGTGTAAACCACCAGTTAACCTTTCGTTACTTGATTTGAGAATTGAATCACTGTAACAAATGTGTTTGGTCTTGTGCCTGATCATTTGTTGATCAGAACTTGTCTTAGATAGTATCTATTATTGTCTATTACATGCAAGCAGTTTAGTTTGGATTTGTTCTTAGCTATTCCGCAAACTGCGTGCATCTTTATTGTATCATTATTGATTAATAAAGAAAAGTTTAAAAAGTGTTGAGTGTTACCATTAATTTTATTTGGTCAGTGAATGCATATAAGTGCAGTAATTCACTTATCACGGGACTAACAATTAACTATTAAATATACAACATGGTACTTTGAATTTGCAAAAATGATTGATACTCACTCATTAATTTAATCGCATTTTCTTACATATTTTACTTACCTTGTAACTTTTGACAAACTACAAATATAATCATCTCAATATATTGAAGTTAAAAACAAGTCAAGTAAGAATTAAAGACCAAATTAGTGAGTCATGTACTAAATTGACCATTTTTCCAAGTTCACAATACCTTTTTACATATTTGATAATTCAGGGCACTAGATGATACAATCAACCAAATAATTCAGTGTAATAAAATGCATTTTGACGTAACTTTTAAACATACATAAGAAGTTGTACATTGCATCATATTTGATCGTTTTAAGGCATGTAAAAGGCTAGAGTTTGGCATATTTAGTGGCCATAGTTGTATCAAAGACCTTAACAAATAATCTTGTTCTTGGAACTGATAATTTTTCTAGTAAAATTGTGCCCAATTGGAATATTAGTTTCTTCTTGGTTTCAGAGGTAATGCCTCCCATTGATATTATTTCTGCATACGCTGCTGGTTCTTTGTTCCTCTCAAATGATATGTGCACTGACCCCTTCAATATCACCATCACAAACTACAACAAATGAATAAATATCCAACTTCGTTACTTTAAGTATAAAGTATTCAGATATGTACAATATTAAAGTAATCAATTGTAGATTAACAATCTCAGTATATCCAAATAATTAACCTTTATTTCGTGTTCGTAGATGACAGGGCTTATTTAATTGAGATGGGTCAAATCGTTTGAAACGTGTTGATAATATTCTAGATATATGTCCTTTTCGGTTTGTTGAATGTTCTCATCTAATTAAATGTTCAAGATTTTAATTTTTGTATAGTGTTAAGGGATAACTCTCAATCATTGATACATGAAGGGGTATTTTGGTCATTTGACACTAACAAAAAAAAATTCAAACTTTTTTTTGTTTTTTATTTTTTATTTAAAAGTTATTTTATTTTTTCATTTTTTTTATTCTATTAATTTTATTTTCTTTTCTTTAAAAAATAATATTATTTTGATAATAATGTGTAGTACTTAATCACGTGTGATTTCATTGTACATGTGATTGTATATTTGATTACATGTTATTTTGTAATACAATCACATGTGATTCAGCATACAATCACATGAATCACATGTGATTATCACATTATGTGTTATTAACGAAATAATAATAATTGTTAAAAATAATAATAATAATAAAAAATTAATAATAATTCTAAAAAATAATAAATAAAAGAATTTGTAAAATTGACCAAAATTCTCCTCCATGTATAAAATATGTGATTAATCTTGACTATTGATTATAATTAATCAATGATTGACATTTATCCCTTTGGACTATATAAAATTTAGGATTACCTTGAATACATCTCTCTGGTCTAAATACATGGTATACTTTATTTAGTATATGAAACATGTTATTGATTTATATGAAACATGTTATTGTTTCATAAATCGGCCTAGACGGCGGATTCGGCGGTGGTTGCCCGCCACCATTCGCCCCTAATTGGCCATATTAAACACTAGGCGGACAAACGACGGTCAACGGTGGTCTCAAATGTCAAACGGCGGTCAAAATTAGACGATAAAAGCCAAAAACAAATGTGCGTTGATTGTGATGATGTGCAGACAGAAAGAAAGAAGATGGTTACCAGAAACAAATCGTAAGGGATTTCTATTCATGGGAAGCTGCTTGACAAGGGTTAACACGATAGTGAAAGATAAAGTGTGTACACTGTTATAAAAGTGTAAGATAAAGACATGTGTAATATAAAATGATGTGCAGGCAGAAAGAAAGAAGATGGTTAACAGTTAACACGAGAGTGAAAGATAAAGACAAGGGTTGATTGTGTACACTATAAAGTTGTGGGGGTAAAGTGTAACTATTATGAAAGTTGTTGAGTTGGTGTGAAACTTAGTTATAAAGTGTGCTTGACTCGGTTTGTGTTTGGAAATTGGAAACCTTTTGAAAATTCCTTATTTGACTAATTGACTTCTCCGATGAGTCAATAAGTTGTTTGAGTAAGAGAATAAGGATTTTTTAAATGATTTTTTGGAAAAGCTTGAAAATGAGAATTTAAAAAGTAAGGTGTTGTTTGTTTTTTTAAAGCAAAAAGATATGCTATCTGTGGACCACATCTGCCAATTGCTGCAGCTTCTGGGTGGACCAAAGGTCTGCAGTCTGCAAAAAAGTTGTTGTTTGTTTTTAACATTTGTATACTTGCTTAAATTAATCGAAATTTAATATATCCTACGTCTAACAACATTAAAATAATCCATACAACAATATAGTATGTTGTTTGGAGGAGATGTGTTTTTTTAGGTTTGGAAGACCAAAGAAGTTAATGCCCACAGCTTCTTGGAGAAGACCTTCTGCAGACATAAAAAAATCTGCGAGCTTCCAGAAAACAAACATCTGTGAGAGGTTTTTTCTGCACGTGGTCTGCACCGCGGACAAAAGACCCCAGGAATACCTTTTGTCAAAAAACAAACAGCACCTAAGACTCCCCTTACTTATTAACTTTTCAATATAAATAAATCAATAAGTTAATAAGTTAAACCAAATATTATTTTTAAAACTACTTTTCAAAATCAAAAAGTTAATAAAGTGCTTTACTTAAAAGTACTTTTAGAGCTAAATGGTATTGATGTCTACTATTTGTGTCTAATTCATGTTGCTATTCATCACAAAAAAGACATGTGTAATCCACTAATTCTCTTTACTCATATCATTCATTGATTTTAATATTTTCTTGATCTAATTAGTAGGCATAAATGATAATAACCAATATAATTTCTATAAACTATATACCAAAGTTTTCTCATTCAATACACATAATACGCTTTCCAATTCTCCCTCATTCTCTCTCGTTGTTTCTTGTTCATCATTGTTGAGCTTCACACATTTCAGCGTTGTAGATGATCCATGTATCTCACTAGGGCTGAGCATTTGAGCCGAAAAACCCAGACTGAACCGAACCGAAACGACCCAAAACCGAAAATATGTAATCGGTTCGGTTACGGTTTTGAAAATTCATCGTTTTCGGTTTCGGATTTATGGGTTTCATTTTTATCGATTTCGATTCGGTTTCTGCATTGCGCTCACCTGTATTTCACTTTGTATTTTCACAAAGTCTAGCCCCTTTTTAGCACAAGGTATTAAGATGAAAAAAACCTAAAATACATTTAACTACCATGAACTTAGTTGATCGGTTCCTCTTCTATGGTACCCGGGAAAAATAGTCAATTTAGTACTATAATTCATTAATTTGGTCTTCAATTCTTACGCCATTCGCTTCTACGTTAAAAATTATAAAGGAAGTAAACTATGTAATGAATCACAATCTAATTAATGAGTGATGAAATATTGTTCTGTAGAGGATTCGGTCAACCAAAGATGCTAAAATACATTTTGGGCTAAGAAAAAATACGCACCAAAAGTTTAAAGAGAATAGAACAGCTTTATATATTTTTATGTTTTATATGAGGATAAGACGATAAAACTAAAAGATGAATGAAATATGACCCAATGTCTGATTGAAGCACTTGTGTCTCCTATACAAAGAAATACTATAGTAAAGATCAAACCCCAATATGAACTCATGTCCACTTGGATCAACCAAGCATGCTTTTTACCATTTTGGAAAAGACACTAACTCTTCTAGTAGATGCATTTCATCATTATGTGATCGTTTTTTATTTAATTAATCATCTCTGTTGCCAAATTTAATATATTCAATTATAACTTTAGTTAATTCCTTAAATAATAATTATAATCTTATTTTTACCCATGTATATTACTTTTCACACAACAACTATTACTTTAACATATTGTATAGTTTGCTATCATATATGTATATTACGATATAAATTGATTTATGTGGTGGTGCTAATTATGTAGGATTTTTTCCTAGATATCCCTATTAGGACTGGGTTTACCCTGTAAAAGAGCTCGAACCCAGGATACTCGCTGGATTGTTATTATTTTCCTTTTCCAAAAAAAAAATATGTTATACGTACCCCAACTACCCAAGCAACAAGTCCTAAAAGAATGTCTACTTATGGAATATGGAATATATCCAAATGAGAAATTATTGTAGCATTACCTATGGACAATGATTCTATCAGTTTCCAGACTACATTTTTAAGCTACATAATCGCTTAAAATCAAAAGTCAACTTCAGTCTCAACTCATGTAGAAATTAAGCAATCTCCGAGACATAACCAGTAGCTCCAGATTTTCACGAATTGAACAGAAAAAAAAAAAGTCAAAATCATATAATATAAGTCAAAAAGGATTTTGATAAAAATCAATCAAATATATCCAAAACGACACGAGCATTTCCCCCACACTCTCCGTGCGTGTGCACGTGTGTGTGTGTGTGAGAGAGAGAGAGATTACTTTCTCAGGTCGGCCGATGATTTGTGCGACAGCTTTGGTGGCGTCAGAGAAGATGGAATCGGTGTCAACGCCGTCGAGGCAAACGTTGGTGGAGATCTGGACACAAGGCATCATCTTAATTTGGTTAATTACTTGTCTGCTTTGTGATTTGGGTTTGTGATTCTAGCAAATATTTAGCCATGGAATAGGGAAGGTTATTTGTTGCTATTTATAGGTGGAGGGAGATTCAAGATAGAATTCAAGTGGGTAGAACCTTTACACACTCTCTCCATTTTTTTAATTAAAAACAAGAATACAACTTACAAACCCGCTACATAAACTAGGGTTGGCAATTTCTGACCCGGCCAACTTGAAATCGACATGAAAATAAACATATTTAGATTTAAATAAAATTATAATTGGGTCACTCTCGGGTTGACTCAACTGACCCGTTTATTAAACATGTTAAGTTCGGGTTAATGATAATTTAAATTGGTCGACCCGTCAACCCGTTTAATTATTAAAATATATATATATTTATATTTAGTTTATAATTTACTAGTTTAAAATATATTTATATTTAAAATATATATTTATATTTAAACATAAATAATAGTTAGATAAAAAATTAAAAAGACTACTTACTGATGTGATGTTTTGGTATTTTGTTATGATTTTGTGAAATAATAACAACATGTATGAGTTGTTTGACTCATTTAACCCGCTAACATGTTTAACCCGTATAATTAAACAAGTTATATGAGTCAGTTTCGGGTTGAAAGTAAACAGGTTAGGGTTGAGGTACCTAACTCGTTTATATAAACATGTCGTTTCAGAATGAACGTTTCTGACACGTCAATCCGCGAACCTGAACGTGCCAACTCGAACCCGACCTGAATTGCCACCCCTAACATAGACCATAGTACATACTACTCAATTTCATTTTATTTTGACCAAGTCTACGGACCGATAATTATTAGAAACTATAAGGATATCTGCGCAATGCGATGGTTACATATTATGTAATAGTTTGCGACCAATTGGTGGGTGGTAGTGATGGCGGGTGGTGGTGAATGGTGGTGGTCACGGATGATGGGTAGTGATGGTGATGGTAATTTGAACTTTTAAAAGTGTAGGAAACTAATAAAGATAATTATATTTTAGTAATGAATATATAGTCTACTATGTCCAGGTGCGTCTCCGAGATTTTGAAGGCCATGTGCGAAAAGACGAAAATGGACCCTCTAAATACAAGATTTATATAAAAAAAATGTTGGAGTTTCTAATTTCTATTTCTATTAAATTGTTAAGTTAGCTTAAATTTTAAGATTATAAATATAAGATATATATATATATATATATATATATATATATATATATATATATATATATATATATATATATATATATATATATAAGATAATAATATTATACATTAATATAATAATACTATATATTAATATAATAATAATTGTATTAATTAATATATTAATAATATTAGTTAATATATTAGTATTATATTATATTTATATATAATACTAATATATATAATTTAAATTTAATAATATATATTATTACTTAATAATATAATAATATTAATTAATATAATAATATTATATATTAATATAATAATAATATTAATCAATATATAATTAATAAAATAATAATAATAATTAATATAATAATAATAATAATTAATATAATAATATTATATATTAACATAATAATAATATATATTAATATAACAATATATATTAATATAATAATATTAATTAAGTTTGGAGATTGTTTTTTAAAGTTTGGAAGACCCAAGAAGCTAATGTCCAAGTCTTCCTGGGGAAGACCTTAGGCAGACAATATAAGGTCTGCGGGCTTCCGAAAAACAAACATCTGCGCAAGCCTTTTTCTGCGTGTGGTCTGCGCCGCGAAGACAAAAGACCTTAGGAAGACCTTCTGTCAAAAAACAAACAGCACCTTAGTCTCGAATTGGTCTTCGTCAAATGTATAATAATTATTAATTATTCCACGTTACTAGCATGTTGGAAAAGAAACTGAGTTTTATAAGTTTACATACACTCTAATAATATATACACAACAATTGTAAATATACAAGCAATATTTGACCGCGCATTGCAGCGGAGTTTTAAAACGTTTGTTTTCTTAACCATGCATAAAATTTTGACTCGTATCCGATATAATTTATAGCACTGCATCTTATAATGTAAACACTATTAACATTATAATAAAAATAATACTACATACATATCAAATAAGTGATATATATATATATATATATATATATATATATATATATATATATATATATATATATATATATATATATATATATATACACATATATATAGATTCTTAAAAAGAATCTACTACGGAGTATTAAACAAATCATCCATAATTTCTTTGTTAGCAAAAAAATAAATAATACGTATTAAATACTTAGTTATGCATTTCATAAAGTATGTATACATTTCTCAAGCTAAAAAAAAGTTACAAATTTAAGAAACTAAATATATATATTAAATTAATGAGAAAATGCAGAAAGTAAGTATATACTATTAAATTAATAGGAAAATGCTAAAAGTTGGAAATAGGAATGTAGATGCTGACTGACCTTCAGAACAAATACTTTCCGGCACTATGAACTTGAACTAACGCCGTTTAACTTCTTATGAATAGTGATTTGACGGAATTTTAAATGGGAATTGTATTATAAGGATAATTGTACAAATTTTAACTGTTCAAGTAATATTAGTGGTTAACTGCTCATTTGATATTAGTTATGATCATTCATGTACTATTTGTTTTTTACAAAATATTTTCCTGAGGTCTTTTGTCTTCGCAATTTAGACCACGGACAGAAAATACGTCATGCAGATGTTTATTTTTTGGAAGCTCGAAGACAAGAAATTATCTGCCTAGGGTCTGTTCCACACAGACATGGAACAAAGCTTTTTGGGTCTTCCAAATTAAAAAAAAAAAAAAACAAAAAAGCGTCTCCTTTCATCTCTTAAAAAAAAACCCTACCCAAAAATCACACCCGCCCCTCACGATCGTCTTCTCCCCTCGTCAGCCAATCCCTCACGCCAGTCGTCGAATTCTCCCTCACCGGTTGCTGCCCCCGCCTCCATCACCGTCTCTTCCTCACCTTCTGTCGCTCTCCTCCTCTCTTTCCGTCGTCTTCGTCTCCTCCTCACAGGTCGCCACGGACGAAGCCATCCCCCCCCCTCACGTATTTTTCTCTTCTTTGTTCCTCACAGTCATCGATTTCTACAACAGTTACATGATTCTCTTCAAACTTGTATTATAAAATTAGGTTTTTTAATCTTGTACTTTGAAATTAGGTGTTTAATATCTTATATCATGAAATTAGATGTTTATATGGTATGTAGAATGTTAATCTTTTTCCTCACAGTCGTCGATTTCTACATCAAGCAGATTCTCTTCAAACTCGTAGAATGTTTATATGGTATACATCAAACAATTTGTTGCTTCATCAAATTTACAAAATTAAGGTTTAATAAAGAAAATGGTTTTACTTGGTTTTGTTTAATTAACAAACTTATTTTCTGGTCGAGATACTCAAATCAGTTCATCAAGCTTAATGAATCTGGATTTTAGAAACTGTAATGCATAAATTATTTAATTAACAAACTTGTTTTCTAGTGGAGATACTCAAATAATTGTTACGCATAAATTGATTATTTGATAACTTTGATATGTATATGGTTATTTGGTTTTTAGAAATGGAAGGAAAAGTTCTTTGGTATAGTGAGCTACAAAAATGCTTAAAACTTGCATCGAAGAAGTAAATAATGTGGGTTGAAAAGGTTCGAGTTTGCAAAAAGAGTCATGGATCAATTGGCGAGGATTTGACAAAGTATTCATGAGCTTTGTGCAATTTTCTTTGATGGAATTGTCGACTACTTGATGCAAAATATGGAATGAGTTATTTTAAATTGTATTGTTATTGTAATAATTTTATGTATGGATTATTCTAATGTTGTATGACGGTGAATATTTTAAATTTTTGATTATTTGTGCAATTCTCTTTGATGAAATGATTTATTTTAAAGAGTATTGTTATTGCAATGTATGGATTATTTCAATGTTGCAAGATGAAGAATATTTTAAATTTCAGTTAATTAAGGAGTCTGCAGATGTTAAAAACAAACAGCAGTTTTCTTGCAGGCTGCACACCTTTTGTACATCTCAGAAACTGCACAGCTGACAGATATGATCTGCAGACAACAGATCTTTTTGCTCTGATAACATAAACAGCACCTTAGTTTCAAATAACATATCTATTTATTTTTAGAGAGATAATGATAAAATCAAAAAAGTTTCCACAATGTGTGGTTTTCAAAGAATTGTTCTAAGTGGTCACCACTTGATTTCCCCTTCTTCCTGGCGGTTACTAAAATAAGAGTAATTAGTAACACATATATCACCTAAATAACATTTCGAGGTTATTCATATATGTGGCATGTTTGATAAAGTTTATTAATGAGGCTTATGAGCTTATTAGCTTATTAAGTTCCAAATTCATAGTTGATTAGTATTTTTTATATGGTCTCTTTTTTTGTATTTTTAAATGATTTTATTTTATTTTATACAGTACATGAATAATTTTTTTATATTTTATAAAATAATGTTTTATATAATGCTATTAATATATTAGTTTATAATTATGAAGCCACCGACATGAAGAATCTAAAGTTGTGCAAAGTATTCTCTAATACCTACATATGTTTCTCTTTATCTATTGTCAAATCGAAGCCAATAAACCAATATTATCGAGCCAACAGTATCAATTTACTAACATGGTTATGTTTAACTGAAGCCATCATTTGCAACCAGGTTTATGTTCAGTGGTTACGTTGATTCTTCATTTCCTTCGGTTTGTTCAAACCATTGGCAACATGCCTTCGGTTGGAGAGAGATACATTAATTTGGTTATCCGAAGTGAAGTGGATAGAAGAGAAAAATAATAGTATTTTAATAGTGTATTAGTATATTTTTTTTATGTGTATATTTTATAATGCTGTGATCTAAAAACTGAAGAAAATTAGTATTATTAGCATAGATGTGTCGGTTGAAATATCAACTACAGTTGGGACGATTGTTATTTGTTAGCATCAAACTTCAAAGAAAAACTATTAGTATCTGCTTTCATATCACGAATGTCATCCAGTCATAATCAGTTGTAAGTGGTCGCTAACCGAATTGACCAGACAACATGTTCACACACATGAACCTAACACCCTTCAATTATAAACGTATTAAGAAAAACTACTACTATTAAGTATGAAATAAATTAAGTTAAAAAGTACATTTGAATATTTTAAAAAATAAAGAGTTTTCAACTAAATCGTTTGGTAGAGATTAATTTCAACAAGTATACGACTTATTAATCATGTGAATGAAACATATGGTTATTTAAAAAAGGAAACTAGAAATATACTTAAACCACTAACTAGGAGAATCCAAAGTTGTGCCAAGTATTTTCTAGTGCATACAACAACATCCCATATCAATCATTCAAATATTAAATTATTAGTATCTAATATATTTTTGTATAGTTATAGTTAACATATCAATAGTTTGTAAGAAAAGGGCAAATCTTAATTTTAGTCAACCTTACCGATTCGCTTCGGTCCATAATAAAGTGACGTTTTTAAAACGAACCAACCCCGTTTTGATACGTTATCCATGTCACACCACGCCAAAATTGATTTTGCGGAAGAGTGGACGTGCGACTTACATTAGAAATCACAACAATCGATTAATAGTATAACATAGCATTAAAAATGGATTACCAATTGTTAAAACGTTTACAAATCCAACGTAACTTGTTTGCGACAATAGTTTTAGATAAAACGTCTTAAAACTTCAAGTTAACATTCTAGACTTCGTGTCTAGATAAAAATATATATCTTTCCAAAAGTGGTAATCCGATTTGTGCAAATGTCATGCAAACGCTTCAAACTAAAGTACCTGAGAAAACATATTAGAAAAGTGTCAACACAAAGGTTGGTGAGTTCACAGGTTTAATGACTCTATAAATCTTTGATTTACATTAAAAGGTTTGTTGGTACAATTTTTTTTAGTAATTAACATTTAGATACTGTTTCAAGACCATGAAATCAAATTCACACATGTTCAGTGCTTAAAATTCTTTTGTAAACTGTTTTAACTCTATAAAACATAATTTGCATATGGTCGATGCGTAAAACCATTTCTACATGATTTTGTAAAGCTAAGTCAGTTAGTACAAATCCATGTACGTTCAGTTCAAGTTCACATGTTTCAAATCCATGAAACATAATTGTATAAGTTTAGTGCGTAATCCCTCATAAGCTAGCTAGGCATACAAGTTAAAGTGTAAGTTCATGAGCCTGTAATCAAACCTAAATCCATTTTGCCCAAAGCATGTCGAATCCACGACGTTGTCGAACCTACGACGTTTTAATAGAATATATATCTCATATGTTATACGGCTAGAGCGACTAGCCATGAGTGGGGGATCAATCCCGAATAGTACTACTCATATATTCATTGGCTAACTATAGTTGATGATTACAGTAATGTTAGATCTAAACGATCTGGCAATAGGGGCTTCTATCAACTCACGGTTATACAAAGATTAATGTTGCAAAATATAGTTTTTCATACAGATCTTCGTTAAGACCCTTTTCATAAAAATACTTGTTTAAGTATCTCTTCTAAATGACCAGTTATCTCAAAAGGATAGTTTATCCAAGTTTTCACAAAGACTAATTGTACCAAAATATTGTTCGTAAGTGTCTTTCAAAAGACCAGTTGTACCAAAATAGTGTTTATGTATGACTCATCATAATTAAAATACACCTATTGCGAGATGACAGTTTTGCGTGTATTTATAAAACATTAATATGTTTCTCACCCCAAAACAGTTAAAATACAGTAAAAAGAGGGGCTGTGAAACTCACCTGATGTGATAAAACTAGCCACAATATGATATGAATAATATGTCCAAACAACACCTCAGCTACCTATAGGTGTGAGGTAAAATAAAAGTTTTAGTAGACGGCTCGGTAGGCGCGTCTATACTAGTGATTCACTTTAATGATTGATTTTACAATACAATTATTAAATATATATATGTATTTTAATCTGACTAGATGTATATTTGAAATTGTCAAAAACCCATTTTATGTTAAATTATTAAAAGGTGTGTTTTGTTAATTAATCATTTTCGTTTTGTTGATATTTAGATATACAATCCAAAACTTGATATAAATATATTATATTTCTATATTTTATTTTGATTATTGAATTATATATACACTAGGTTATAACCCGTGAAAAATCACGGGGTGTCAATAATTTAACTGAACATAATATTTATAGAATATAAAAACTTGTCGTTAATTGCATGATTATTATATATACGATAAGATAATACATTAGGCTTCTAAAACGCAAAATATGACATGTAGAAAATTTGGCAAGTTTTTTGACACGTGTCTTCATCTAATGAGTAGGTCTATAAGTGGGTCTAGATAGTAGGCCTAAATACCATTCCTCGGTCTTAAAATATCACATGTAGAAAATTTGGCAAGTTAGAGTTAGACGTTAGTGGGCGGGAAAAAATGTTGATGCCCAATAATAGGCTACCATGTGGCATAGTCATGGTTTAAGAAAATGATATATGACAACTTAATTTTAGTGAACATAACCAAACATTTATATAGTATAGAAATGTAAATTATTAATTACATGATTCTTACACGATAAAAAATTATACATATATCATTTAATCATATAAAATGCTTGTTAATCTGTTTTTTCTTTTTTGCTGATAAAGTAATTTTTAAAGTTACTATTTAGTTAATATCTAAACACCATTTTGAAGCTTATTGTAAAAAAGACTTATATGGTAAGCAAAGATAATTTAAACTCATTTACAACACTAATCATATATAGTTCAGTTGTCAGGGTAAGGCTTACCACTTGATGCAAAATAATAAACAAACTAATCAAAACATATGAGATTCTCGCACTACATATACATACTATTTTCTAATGCTATTATTAAATTCATTTTTTCTCCATTTTATTACTCTACTATACTGACTTTTCACATTTTCCGTTCCTGCTATTGTTAAACAGTCTGAGAAATTTGATTTATCAGTTATTTAATATACACAGTATGTTTATGTTTCTACCATTGTTAAACACAATAAACAATAAAATGGAGAAAATTTTGATCATGAATTAAAAAATCGTCTATACTTATATAAACTACAGTCAAAGATATTTTGACTATAAAAGTCAATGTTATTTTGAATATAGAGGTAAATAAATAATTTTATCTAAAAAACAGTAACCTTATACATTGTTTTTCAATTTTGAAAATATAAAAACACAAAAATGACATTTTAAGGTTTAGGGTTTATTGTTATGGTTAGAAAAGATGTAGACTTAAAAGTCAACTTAAATAGAAAATGTTTCTCGATTTTGTATATGTTAATATATATCTAAGTTATGTGTCCGATTCAGCGCAGAACCGTTTAATGGTGCAGAACCGCAGAACCATCCTAACATCCAATGTTTTCTATGTGATACATAAGTTGTACATTTTCATACACGTTGTAACACATTTACACATCCAATGTTTCCAATTTTTTATATAATGTATTTATATATCATGTGTATAAAAAATTGGACACATTGGATGTGTAAATGTGTTACGGCGTGTATGAAAATGTACAGCTTATATATAACATAGAAAACATTGGATGTTAGGATGGTTCTGCGGTTCTGCACCTTTAAACGGTTCTGCGCTGAATCGGACATTCTATATTTGTTGACTATTTTAAATAGAGACAGTCAATTTGAATAAAATTATTGACTTTAAAAGTCAACTAAAATAGAAGAAATAGAATAATAAAAACGCATGAAAATATAATTATTATGTATACAAAATCTTACTCTTAAAGCAAACACTTCAAATAATAAAGATTCCTTAAGAGGACGATCATCTGCAGGTTCGGGTGTTAATGATGAATAAGCGCAACACCATTATCCCTAAAAGAACCCGTTTTAAACAGCTCGTCCAATAGATTTTATATGCATCAATAATATTAACTCAACCCTAGCAAGATATGATTTAAAAAAGTCAGCATTACTAATATAAAAGCATAGAAAACACAATTACAGTTCATCTTTTAATAGCTCACAAGTATATGCTACTAAGAAAAAGGATGAACAATCTTGTTCGGTGATAAATTAGTAATTTGAACTTTTGTGCAGAAGTGGTTGAAAAGTGTATCACTTATTTTGATACACCCAAATATGGAAAGTGTATTACTTATTTTAAATCGGAGGAAGTATATATATATATATATATATATATATATATATATATATAACTCTTCCCTTTTATTTTATTTCTTTTATACCTTGGTCAAATGTGTTATAAAATGTGTATTTCATATATTTTAAGGATCACAACACAAATATGGTAGATGTACACTTTAAAGGTTCCATTTTCGTCAAAGTGTTCACTTTATCGGATCTGAAGGTTTTTATTAAGATTTTAACTTTGAGAATGTCCTGAACCTTGTATTTAACACATTTTTAAGGTAAGTTTTTTTGTGAGTGAACTTTACTAGCATAGAACATATAGATCTAGAGATTTAAACAAGATGAGAAGTGTATCCTCACAAAGTTTTTCGGGTTGAATCTTCGTAGTTTGAAGGCTCCTCCTTCTTTAAGACTCTGAATATAGTGGTTATTCTTGAGTAACTTCTTGAAATGAAGTAAAAATGAGTGTATGAGAAAGATCTAAGAAAGTAATGAAGTATAAAGTAAAAAATCAAAACTTACACAGAGAAAATGAAGATTTAAGAATCTGGACAGCAACTAAACACTGAAATCGACTGAGTTACAGAAGGTTTTTGAGGGTTTTAAGAGTAATATGTTGTAGAGGAAAGTCTTATGGTGATTTGACAACTTAAATCACTTAATTTGGAGTTGTGGATCAAAAGATATGAAGATTTTGGTAAAGAATCATTCTTGAATCCGGATTTTGAAAGCTGAGAGGGTATTTTAACTTTTTTAAGTTGTGATGTAGTGGACCAGTAGAGTGTGGTTTAGGTTTATGAAAGGAAGAGGAAATCCTTTGGTTAATACTCCCTCCCTCCGTCCCACAAAAAATTTCTTATTTGACCTTAATTTTTTGTCCCATAAAAAACTTCCCATTTCATTTAATTGATGGGCTCCACATAATAAAATAATATTATTACTAAGGACCCCACCACTAACTATCCACTAAACATCTTTCTCTCTCCAAATTAATTTTATATTTTAATCAAAATTATTACCAATGACCCCACCACTAACTATCCCTTAAAACTTGTATCCATATCAAATAAGAAGTTTTTTGTGGGACGGAGTGAGTATTTGATATCAATACATGATGGTCAAAGGAAAGGCATGCATGATGAAGTTATGGCTTCAATGAATAAAGTAAGAGGAGTGATTGTTTATGTCTTTGGCAGACATAGTACGAAAGAAGATGGGACAAGATATAAGAGGTGACCAAAGGGCCTTTGGCCTAGCGGTATGGTGTATGACTCTCAACCTTGAGGTCTGGAGTTCGAGTCCTGTCGTGGACATATGTGGTAATTAGGAGTAGATTAGATTTGCCGTCTCAAAAAAAAAAGATATAAGAGGTGAATTTTGACTTTCAATTGCTTGTGTAGGTGTTGTAGGCAGCGATTTATTTATTTATTAATTTTTCTTTTCTTTTCTTTCATTTTATTTTTTATTTATTTTATGTAATTCATATTTACATGAAGATAAATTTATAGGGTGAGACTGGTTGGGTAACTAATTGTTGGTCAATTATTTTGTTATGCTATTTACCGAGTTTAGTTCCTCTTATCTTGTATTAAGTTTCACAGTTTATTTTAACGCGGTTTGGGGTTCACACTTTATTTTCGTACAATATGTATTGGTTGAGATAAATTACCTTATAAAAAGTTATAAAGTTTATATATACTTCTTTTAGTGAACCATATATAATTTACGTTATGTCGGCACCTTGCTAAATGTCAAGATCCTACCGTGAATTGATAAATGTCGACATTTATAATTTGTGCAACATAAAATGTGTAAAATTCAATCATAACATGTTAGCTAATGTTAGACTTATAATGTCAAATAGATTCATTTATTCGTGGATAATACTTTTACCAAGTAGCGTTTGGTCACAATTGATGCAGGAGAATAACCCGATTCCGAGGGTTGTCACAATCCACCCCGTGTTTGAGTTGGTGTTTAAGAAAGAGCAATATTGCATTTGTGTTAGCGGGTAAAAAGTTCTCAAGGACGATTATACAAACTACAAAGCCATTTAGCGAAGTTCTAAATTGGGATACACTTTCGGTTGATATTTTTCAAGTAGAAATATCCTGCAACTAAAGGATGGCTAAACCGCAAAGGAAGTATATAAGGAATGGTGTTAACGTTTTAAAGCATTTTGTAACGAATTCACCTCCGATGTTTTCCATATGATACTTGATTCAATTTGGTTATGAAGGCTTGATATCAATTAGGTGATTTATCTACACAAGTTGTATAGATCAAAATAAACAGATATATACTTTTTTTAATAATGTTGCATTGTACATATATATTTGTAATGAACTATGTTTTAATCTCATTAAATTGGTTTTTCTTTAACAAATATATTGTTTGCCAGTGGCTACAAATATGGATATGGATAAAGGAATTAAAATTAAATGGAAATAGAGTCCATATCTGATTCACTCTCATACCGCTCTACTAATATAAAAGATGTTATTGTACGCTGTTGTATCTAATTTGGTAATAAAAGACAACGAGATAGCATCATTTAGTGAAAATCTTGAAGAATTACAGGATCTTAAGGAGGATATCGAGATAGCTTTTCCGTCTTAGTTCCTTGCTAAGTTTGGGTTTTTAATTAGGAGTAGATTAGGATTTGTCGTTTTTTTTTTTTTAAAAAAAAGGACTCGATCATTTAATTATATCAATTATAATAATTAAAAGTACAAATCTCGAAACTCAATCAGTTACACGTGGAAAGCTATAATAATTTCGGATTCAAACTCGGTCTGAATAAGAGTGTTTGATTTCCTCATACTTTAATTAACTCGGTCCAATATGCTGAATGAGTCCAACCAAAACTACTAACTCGGTCCGATTGAAAAAAGCATTGAACTAAATTGTAATGATTAATAATCCAACTCTCTCTTATATATACATATACAATATATAATACTTCATCTGATTTAAAATAAGTGATACATTGTTGGTGTCACACTTTTTAAGACAAGATATTATAATGAAGGTTAAATTAGATTAATTGGATGGTTAGTGGATAATGGGTCCTACAATCTTTGAATAAAGTAAAGTTAATAATGTTTAAAAGTAAAAGTAAGGGTAAATGAGTCATTTCACTTTATTAAAGTAAGTAGTTACTGGGTGTGGGGCCAACTACTTTTTACCAAATAAGGTAAATTTTCAAAGTGTATCACTTATTTTGATACACCAAAATATGAAAAATGTATCACTTATTTTAAATCGGAGGAAGTATAATGCATTTAGGTAATAATCGTAATGGCTTAAAAGTTAAAATTAAGTAAAGTCTCTTAGTAATTACATATAGTAAAAAATCCTAAGAAACACAAGTGAATGCCAACTAAATTCTAACTTATAAAATACTATGAAATTAGTTTCTACTAAACACAACTTTTAAACATCTCATCATATAAATTATATGCATCATAATTACAAGTATCAGAAAAAGTACTTATAATTTGAACCGTAAAACCTGTAACACGTCCGGAATTATACATAATATCAACAAAGAGATATAGGAAAGATAAAACTACTAAAGGTGGTAAAACGAGTAGCTTCATTTTCTAATACACCCAAAATCGTGTCATGTTACATACAACAAAATCACAAAAAATCCGAAAGATAATTAATTACCTCTAAGAAACTGCAATATTTCTTCAATTTGACCACACAACTGAGGTTGACTTTTTAAACTGATGATGCATGTGTCTTTGTATCCACACACTTCAACACTTCCTCACCCATCTCCTTGCATCCAACTAATTTCTGCACCTCAACATAATTGAAATCAATAAACACGAATCAAAATGACAAAAATACCCTTTAGATAAGGTACGTACATTTCCGGATGAATAAATATCACCCGTACGAAATCCTTTATTTAAAGTATCGAGTACAGCCAACTCAATTCTCTCAGCTGCTTTCACTTCACCCAAACCGTATTTTAAAAGCATTGCAGCGCTCAAAATTGTCGCCAAAGGGTTTGCTTTATCCTGCATAATTAATAAAATTAATACAATATTCCCATGTTAAAATAAATAATAAAACAAAGAAAATGTCCCTGTGGTTTTTCGAATTCTGCGATTTTGTCACTCTACTTTTTTACATTTTTTGTCCTATTTGTCCTTTCGTGGCTGTTAACTAACCTTAGATGCCAAGCATGTGAGGGTATTTTGGTCATTTTCCTTTTTATATTTCTTTTTCTATTCCTCTTTTGATTTCATATTTCTATTTCTTTTCCTCTTTTGACTTTATATTTCTTTTTATAAAATCAAAAGAGGAAAAAAAAGAAGCATAAACATTGAAAATGACCAAAATACCCTCACATGGACAAAAAACGAAAAGACAAATATAAGGGAAATTAAAAGGTACAAGGACAAAAAAACGTAAAAGAAAAATGTACATGGACAAAATCATAGAATTTGGAAGACCACAGAGATAATTTTTGTAATTTACTCATAAAACAATAACTACCTGCCCAGCAATATCAGGAGCAGAACCATGAATAGGTTCAAACAGTCCAGGTCCCTACACACACAAAACATAAAAATGTATTTCTATTAAAAATAATAAAAAATAAATTGTATAAAAATATTTACTAATATCACAATACCGATTCTCCAAGACTAGCTGAAGGAAGCATTCCAATACTTCCCGTGATCATCGATGCTTCATCTGATAAAATGTCACCAAATATGTTGTTTGTAACTATTGTGTCAAACTGCAAATAGATAAAAATACTGTGAATTAAATTTATTTGCATATGAACAGTTAATAATAATAATAATAATAAAATTAAATAAATAACCTGTTTGGGATTTCGGACAAGTTGCATGGCAGCATTGTCAAACATACATGTGAGAGAGTTCAACATCTGGGTATTCTGCAGCTATTGCTATTACCCTTTTTCTCCAAAACATTGATGCCTTAAATAAACAGATCATTTTTATATTCCAAAAATAAAAAATAAAATATTAAAAGAATATTGTTGATTCTACCTCAAGGACATTTGCTTTGTCAACAGAACAAAGTTTACCACTACGTTTACGAGCCGTCTCAAATGCAATACGAGCAATCCGGTCAACCTGATTGGGACAAAACAAATAGCATACTTAATAAAATTAAGTGTAAATTACACAAATGGTCCTTTAGGTTTGTACCAAATTACATATTTAGTCCTTTAGTTTCATAAATTACATGGTAGTCCTTATTAATTAAAGTAATGACACATTTGGTCCTTTACCTAAGCAGACTTTAACTTTTCCCGTCAAACAAATGGGTTTTTATGGGTTTCAAATAGGTTAAGGGAAAGAGAAAAGGACAGATTTACCCCTTCGTGCATCACACTTGACCATACTTGACGGGAAAAATAGGCGTCTGTTTAGGTAGAGGACCAAACATGTCAATAGTTTCAGAAATAAGGACTACCAGTGTGATTTATGAAACTAAAGGACCGAATATGTAATACGGTACAAAGTACAAACCTAAAGGACCATTTGTGTAATTTACTCAATAAAATAAAAAACAATCTTTTATCCAAATTCCACACCTCATATCCTGCATAAACCTCAGTATTGAAGCCAATTTCGTTACCATTTTCATCAGTTCCAAATCCTCTTGGTTTTCCAAAGTAAATACCTTAAAACAATACCATTATCCATTAAAAATTTAAAATAAAACAAAACCTTAAAGTACGATTACAAGTACTAAAGTGAAATGGTAAATAACCGACACCGACCTCCTGTAAGTTCCCTTACAACCATCAAGTCAACACCTTCAGCAACTTCTTTCTTCAAAGTTGAAGCATCCACTAACTGAAAGCAATGAAACGATGAAATAATCATAAAGTTAATGGTTTAGTTTTGCCCTAATTTGACAGAAAATCAAAAGATGAGGTACTGGAAATGAAACATATGAGTACCTGTGGTAGAACAGTTGCTGGCCTTAAATTTGCAAAAACCTTAAGACCTTCACGAAGCTGAAGCAATCCGGTCTCCGGCTTTAAATGTTTCTCATTTTTATCCCATTTATACCTTCAAAAATCATAATTTAAAAAAAAAAAAAAAAAGTTTATTTATGAAATTTATGTTTAAAATTTTGAAAAAGGTTGTTAAGTGGGGCCCACCCGCCAATAGCACCAAGTAGAACAGCATCTGATTGCTTTGCAGCAGTCAGAGTTTCCTCCGGTAATGGAACTCCGGTGAAATCCAAGGCAGCACCTCCCATAAGCTTCTCATTGAACTTAAATCCAATCCCTAATTAAGAAGGAAAAAACATTCATTTTGTATAATTAAAAACCTAATTGATGTTGAATATGTATACCTTCAATGGCGCCAGCAAGATTAAGAACGTTTTTGGCAACAGCGATGACTTCAGGGCCGATTCCATCTCCGGGAAGCAGAGTGATGTTGTAGCTTCTGGCGGAGCAGCGGATAACGGCTGGTGTTCGACGGTGTTTGGTAACAGGATTAGAATTCAATCGAAAGGGTTTGAGATTGATTAGTTGCATTGAAGCGGCCGCCATTGTTGATGGATGATAAACAACACAGGCAGAATTGCTGTAATAGTTTAACATTGAAGGAAATTAAATTAACAGTAACAATCTTATTAGTTTAGGTTAAAAGAAACAATCTGAAATTTACAGATTTTAAAAATAATTGAATCCACAAACATGACCTCCAAAACTCTTCAAATATTCACGATGAATTCATAAACAATTTTTAATTGCTTACAACAGGGAAAAATATATTCACATACCTGGCAATCTACGGCGGCAGAAGCAGCGGTTGCGTGGGAATGGCCGGCACCGGCGGCGACGTGGCGAGGCAGGTAGTGGTGGGCTTGGTGCTGGAGGAATTGATAGATTGAGACATCGAGGAAACAGAAATGAGGATCGGGCCGAATTTGGGCTTGATTTAATAAAATATTCTTATTGGGCTGGATTTTTTTTCTGAGGTTTCAGATCTTAAACCTCTAAAAACGAAGATCCGGTACCCAAAATTCAGATATTAGATTTCATATATCATATACTTTTTCGGATACCCGGATATCTTTTAACACCTCTAAATCTATCAACCTAGTTTTGCAAAACACTAACTCCTCTAGCAACATGCATCAATCGTCTAAATCAACTGCGAGTTTTTAATTGGTGGTTTTATGAAATGGGTCCTTGATCATTTGTTAAGTGACCCACGTACACCTCACATGATGGATGTTATTACGATTTTACCTATCATGTGAGGTGCACATGTGTCACTTAACGGATGATTTAGACGTCCGTTTGATGTAACAAATTGAATACACCAGGAACTTACAGTGTAATAAACAAAAACCAAGAATATAGCTATAATAAGTGATAAATCACAAGATGTAATTTACTCTTATTTATAATAAGATTCTCAAACATCCCGAAATACAAGCTTAAAAAGTTGCAACTTGCAAGGCTCTAAAACACCGGCTATATCACACACTTTCTATCCATTTCCTTCTAGAATCAGTCGAGAACAAACCTAGCAAAGTGCTGGAACAGAATATCTAATCCATTTTGTGATGTTTATCCTTACCAACAAATACTTGTTATGCCACCATTTATTGTTTCTATCTCTTCGCATGCACGTGCAATCCCTGCCTCCAAGTCCAACCACCACGTGCCGGAGGTCTCTGCGGGCCCCATCAAATTTATTTTCTTCTTCATCATCACCACCTACTCTCCACTATAAACACAGATCTCACCATGTCAACGGCGACTCTGTCACCGTCGCTCGCCGGAAAATTGTGGAGATGGCGGCCGTCGATGAAGCAGCCAAGCTCCGTTCTCACTTCATTCAAGTTCTTCGAAGTCACCGTTCTCCTCAAGGTATTTTTTTCATAAGCTTGTCAAATTTTGAATTTCATTTTTGATTGTGTGTATATTCCTTCAATTTTAGGCAAAATAGAAAGAAACACGTTTTCGTGCTTCAGATTTGTTTCAATCACATGAGTTCTCGATATTCTGGATGTTATTTACAGTTATGTGCGGAAACAAAATCAGTTGCTACCCGTTTTCTAAATATAAAGCAATTTGGTTTTGTAAACAGAACTCAAAATTCCGAATTAGATATAACTTCTCATAAAGTCATCGAACCACATTATAAATTTGGGATGAAATCGGGTCAAGATTCGACCGGATTTGATTTCAGAGGATTAATAGATCAGAGAACCAAAATATTTTAGAAAATATGGTTCCGGGTTCGGTTCGGGTAAATCGTGTATAGAGCCTACTGGAACTGAAGTAATAATGGGAGCCGGTTTCAGGTTTTTATATCATTTTTGTTAGTTTATACATAAAATATTAGAATGATTTACAAATAGTAATTTTGTAATAAACATGAAACGAACACTTACAATAATATTATACCAAAACAAATTACAAGTACATAATTAGTTAAATTTTGGTTCCGGGTCTTAGACCTGATTTGTTCTATACCCGATATACCCGGGCACGAAAGACCCGATACCCGATTTCAGGAAAAAGTTGGACTCGAGACTCGAACCAATTTTTAGCAATCCGGTTGGGTACGGGTACGAGTTTGGATTTTCGGTTCTATATCTCATCCCTACTATAAATAACATAGATTATAGTCAGAAATGTTGGAGAATACAGTTGACTTTTGACTTAAAGTTTAATTATAAAGGAACTAAAGGATTAATTTTGGGATAGTCAACTTCTTTTGACCTTGATTGTGGCTAATGGCTATTAATATCAGAGTTTGTGTCATTTAGTATCTAGATCGGATTTATGACAGTTTCTGTAAATCCAGTTGCATAAATTGATGACTAATGTAGCGTTAATTGATACTCTATTGAAGTATGATTTCTTTTCTATTATTGTCAATTATATATATATTGATAATTTATATATATTTATTTATTATTTATTCGACATGCGATTATCAGTTCCACTTGAGGCACATCCTGCAAAGCCTGTGAAGGAACCCTTATATCAGGGAACTCCACCAAAATTTAGTAAGGTAAGAAAAAATTACTTAAAAATATTTTATTTCCTATTATTTTTGTTAATAATTATACTATTCGACACTAACAGGCAATGGAATCTTGCCCAAAAGCCGACATTCCCAATTTCAAGGAACTCCTTAAAGAAGAAAACTTGTACTTAACCGCCGAGGTAACTAAATTCTGATATCGACATTTTAATTAAATAAATTACCCGCTAATTAATTCATTCCTTTTTTTCTTAATATATAAACTTGTTAATTTATTGAAATTAGGAAGGAGAGCAAGGGCGTTTGCCAGTACTTATAGTAAGCATGAAAGAAAGCATACATACAAAAAGGCCAGCTGTTGTTTTTCTACATAGCACTAATAAGTGCAAAGAGTGGGTCCGCCCATTACTCGAGGTAAAATATTTTTTAAAGTTAATTACACAAATGGTCCTTTAGGTTTGTACCATATTACATATTTGGTCCTTTAGTTTTATATATTACACTGGTAGTCCTTATTTCTGAAACTATTGACATGTTTGTTCCTTTATCTAACAGACGTTAACTTTTCACGTCAAACAAACGGGTTTTTATGGGTTTCAAATTGGTGAAGGGAAAGGGAAAATGAAAGATTTACCACCTCGTGCATCACACGTGACCATACTTGACGGGTAAAATAAACGTCTGTTTAGGTAAAGGACCAAACGTGTCAATAGTTTCAGAAATAAGGACTACCAGTGTAATTTATGAAACTAAAGGGCCAAATATGTAATATGGTACAATTCTAAAGGACCATTTTTGTAATTTACTCTATTTTTAATTAAATTGTTAAAAAACTTGAAAAAGATTTTTTTTTTAATAAGTTTCATATTTCAGGCTTATGCTTCACGTGGATATATTGCAGTTGCTATTGATTCTCGTTATCATGGAGAACGTGCTAAAAACCGAACCACATATGAAGACGTGAGAATTAATAGCCTTTTTTTGTGATATTAGGGAAAAATAATGTAATTAATTAACTTTTAGAAGTGAAGTATAATCCAAATTATAATATTCTGGATGCAGGCTCTTGTTTCATCATGGAAAACAGGCCATACAATGCCATTCATATTTGACACGGTTGGTTATACACTTATGCTTCTGTAAATTAATGGTTAAATTTGAAAGTTTCTGTTTTTTTATTTTCTTTAATGTTTATTTATTTATTTATTTTGGTCTGGTTTGACAGGTTTGGGACCTTATTAAGTTGGCGGACTATCTTAGTGAAAGAGATGATATAGAGCATTCCAAAATAGGAATTACTGGGGAATCACTTGGAGGTTAAAATGATGAAAATAATAATAATAATAATAATAAAAATAATAATAATAATAATATCCTCAGCTTAACGCTTTATTATTATTCATTACTTGTGGTTAATGCAGGAATGCATGCATGGTTTGCTGCTTTTTTTGACACGCGTTATTCGGTAGTTGTTCCCATAATTGGTGTTCAGGTATATATGTTTTAGTGAAAAGAATTCAGTTGCTAAAATTAAGATGATATTGTTGAGCAATGTCTCACACTAATATGTTTATAAGGATTCTGGGCTACTTTTCTAATAACCAATTGGTTTTGAGTTGGACACCCACAAACTTACAGATATAATGTGATATGGTTTTGTAGGGGTTTCGGTGGGCCATAGATAATGATAAATGGCAGGCTCGAGTTGACAGTATTAAGTCCGTGTTTGAAGGTGAGAATAATATAATATATAATATTTTATAAAAGGAAGATAAATTTCTTATTCTTTTTTGGCTCATGAAACTTTTAGGTTTTCTAAAAATGAAATATGTTGTTATAATAACAATAATTGAGTTTGTGTAATGTTTGTTTGTTTCAGAAGCACGGATTGACTTAGAGAAAGATGTGATGGACAAAGAAGTTGTGGAAAAGGTGAGGGGTGAATGTTTGACTTTGACCTTGACTTGACTGATAATTTAATTAAAAAGTCAACTGCCTAAATGTTGTTCAATTATGTTTACTAATTACTATGATAATTTGTTTTAACCAGGTTTGGGATAGGATAGCTCCTGGTTTAGCAAGGGAGTTTGATTCAAATTATACGGTCCCACTCATCGCACCACGCCCTTTATTGATTCTCAATGGTGAAATATCTTAAATCTCATTAAGGGGGTGTTTGGCATTGAAAATGGATAATCAGATGATCAATAGACAATAGTTATAAAATGATAATATTGTCTGGGTTTGATTATGTTGTTTGAAATCAGAATAATCAGATAATCAGTTGCAAGGCTAAAGTGAGTCTCGTGCGCTAAGCAGGAGTAGGTCTTTGGTCAGATAATCAGTTCTTTTAGTGTTTGGCAAACCTAATTATTTGTTTAGTTAATAGGTAAAATTCAAATAATCAGTTTTCAAAACTCAATATCCAAAACGCAAATAATTGATTATTTCAGACTTTTACAATCCCAAACACCCTCTAATTCAAGTTAATATTATTGTTCCAAATTCATGTAAAACAATATGCAGGTGCGGAAGATCCAAGGTGTCCAATGGGTGGTCTAGATGTTACCATATCAAGAACACAAAAGGCGTATGGAAGTTCACATAGTTTCAAGGTATTAATTAACCACCATTTCAATTGCTTCTCAAGATCAGCATGGGTTTGATATATGAAATGAAATGCAGGTGATAGCAGAAGCAGGAATTGGACATGAAATGACGTCATCAATGGTTAAAGAAGCGAGTGATTGGTTTGACAAGTTTCTCAAATCAAACATATAAAATTCCTCATGCATCAGATTCATATATACGTAACATCCTGAAATTTTAATAATTGAATTATATTATTTAATCGTCATATTTAAATTTAAAATGAGTAATTAGTAAATTAATTATAATGAAGTTAGCTAGTTCGTATTGTTTAGATGACCTGTCATTAGACGTTTCATATTATTAGACGTTAGTAATTAAATTATGTTAGTTTAGTTGTATATTTAAATTAAACGGTCAATTAATTATACTGTTAGACGTTTTTATATTTGAGACATTTTGTTATTCGCGAGTGTGTCTCGGTTTTTGACAATTTAGTTAATAGTAAGAGTTGGGTTATGTTATGTTATTTTATTTTGAGTCGGGCCGGCCAAGGGCCAAGTTGTGGCGGGCTTGAAGCTTTGTGATATTTAAGGGAGTCCTTAGGTTAAGCTAGGAGGAGCTACCCTAAAATCTTTTGTCCTTTATTTGTTTCTTCTATCGTCGCCCAGCCGACATTGCTAAACATGTTCATACTTTGTGGTGGTGCGCCAATCAAGATCAAAAGAAGAATTTAAGCATGTCGAATTGTTGGTGTAGCATATACATCATAAATTGTCAGTGTATAGAAATAGTCAACAGTTAGATTGGCGGTGGAGGATAAACATTTAGTATGACGGAGGAATTAATGGCAGCACATGGGTCATGGGTTAGAGGTGTGAAGTGGTGAAGACTTTTGTTGGGGTCGCTGGCAAAGAAATCTCCATGTTGATACCCCACCCCATCGTCCATGTGATTTTATATATAAATGGACATATGACCATTTTCTCAGGCTGAGATTTGTGCAATTTAAACCTTGGACGTTATTCAGCGAGAAATTTCAGGAAGGAAGCGGATCGTTTGGTGTCGGGTTTTGATCATTTCGAGTATCATCGTTATCTTGTGATTTGATTCGTAGGGTATAATTTCTAATCCCTTTTCCCGTTTTTGTTTTCCTTTTTTTTTATTCCTCTTGTTAATCGGGTTTTATTGTAGGGTTTCGGGCTTGGTTCGGTTTGTTGGTTGTCATTTGTATCGGGTTGATGTCGGGATTCAAAACGAGTTCTAATTAATATGCTGAATTTTTAACAGAATCTGTTCTCCGAGTTTGGGGCTGTTTTTTACCACACTTAAAATACGTTTCTGGATTTTTGGCCCGCGTTGGCCTCTAGTTTTCCGGGTCCTCTATCCAACGCCGCCGATGGCTCGTTAATCTGATTTACGGTTTAAAAGATATCACCGTTTTAATAAAGTGTTGCAAAAGTTTTTCGGTTCAGCTATGCTATTTTGTAACCCGTTTTTGAGATACTTAGAGTCTGTTTTGGACAGGGGTCGTGAGACAGTAAATTGTATTAATCTGAGTTTATTATCAGCGATTAAAATTTGGGATAATCTAACACAAGGTTTGGGAGTTATAACAGTTTTCGCGGGGGTGTCGGGTTCTGGCAGATTGCTATAGTCGAGTCTCGAGCCAAGTTTTAATCCTAGCCTTATTATGTGATGTAGGACCTTCTAGGAACTGAGTTGCGACTTGTACGTGCCGAGGATACTTCTAGGAGCTTACGTTGATTGAGGTGGGTGATCTCACTATAAACTTGCATTTACATTCACTTCATGATTATGTGCTATATGTCATGAATCACTATTGCTTTGAGATGAACCTGTTATTTGTTAATGTGCTATGTGTTATTTATTTTACTCGTATTCTGAACTGAGATATGGATACTGATTAACCGAGCTAAGTACCATATCATTATGTGAATGATCTGGGTACTTGGATTTTGATTGTGAGTTGTTATACAATTGGGTTGTGTTATGTGGTTATATATCTATGAGATGATATACTTGAGCTTGAGCTGTTAGTTTTATATGAGTACATGTTGTAACGGGTCAACACGTTAATAAAACTAACTAACTATATTTGAGATTCATGAGGTTAGCCAACTCTTCCCAGAGTAAGCCAAGTACAATTCATGTCTGTCAGCGTGGTACTGCGGGACACTGGTGGGTGTTGGAAGGGGGTGCTGCGGCGAGGCGCTGGTGGGCGTTGGGATCGTCACGACATTGGCGAACCAAATGAAATTTAATAAAAGGCCTAATAATCGAGAATTGAATAGATTCTTTAGGGGTCACTTATGTGGTGTGGATTGTTTGTATGTGTATGTTTACTGTGTTGATTATTCACTCAGCGGTGGCTAACCCCAAACACCCCCCTCCCATTTTACAGGTACTAGCAAGGGCAAAGAGAATGTCAATGGTTGATGAGCTGCGTTTCTATTTTATATTTATGGATTTGGATTAAAACATTTATTTCGAGCCAAACATGTTTTGTTTTAAAATCTTTAATTATTCCGCATTAAAACCACGAGACGGTTTATATTTTTATTTATGAGTTGGGACATTTGAGTTACTTATACTTTTAGGGAAAAATAGTTTATTATATTTATTAAAAAAATTTAAATTTCCCCTGATTTTTTTTGGGATGTTACAATATATGTGTTAATTATTGTTCATCACCCATATGCTTATTAACTTGTTTTATACTTCCTCCGTATCAAAATAAGTGAATCACTTTCCTTTTTGGGATGTATCAAAATAAGTGAATCACTTTAATAATTTACCTTATTTGGTAAGTTTTTATATTTAAAATTACACATTTACCCTTACTTATATCTTTTTAAACATCATTAAAGGTGTGGGGTCCCATCCATTTTTGTCATCTTCCTATAAAATCAACAAAATATTAAAAAGTGTGGGTCCTCATCCATTCTAATTACCCAATTTAATTACACTAATTTCTTATTACTTTATTTTGCCTCAAAGAACGTGAACTTCAAAGTGATTCACTTATTTTGATACGGAGGAAGTATATATAAACAAGAATGTGGCGCATGAGGTTTGAAACCGGGTGGATGATTGTGGTGGGTGGCCATAGAACATATCTGTTTAGAGATTAATAAAGATAATATGGTATATAAGTAATTACAGTCAAATAAATGGATAGTACATTGTGCGTCAATAGTTGTACAATTGCTCTATTAAATAAATATTATCAATTATCAAAGAGTAAATTAATTATAAAATGTTAAATGACCGAAATGCCCCTCAACTAATAGAGGTACTCTTTACAACATTAGGGGTGAGAGACTGAAAAGTACAAAAAATGCAAACGTTGGAACTGTGCCTGCACTTATTGAAGTACGATAACTAAACATGCAATTTGACCAAACCACGTGTATCATTTATGCAATTAACTCTTGATTTTTTTCAAAAAGTATGATGATCTCATGGCACATTAACACTATTTTTTATTTTCTTAACATTAGACACATAAATAATGATCAACCCTACCAATTTTCGCGGCTACCGCTGCCTTAACCCCACCACCGACAAAGTTCTCATCTCCCGCCATGTTCATCATTTTGTTATCTGTTAAAATACTTATTCTCCTGTCTTTTTGGGGATTTTTTTTGCGAATGATTTGAGTTTAGATCAAACTCGGGGCAGTCGATTTGGATAACCAATCCATTTTTAATTAAGGGTATTTGTATCTCCAAGCTCTAACTGCATAGTCAACTAGAAATCTGGCTGCCAATAATTAGCAGCTCATCATTTGTTAACACATCACACACCTAAGCTCAAGCACTATAAAATTTCAATGGTAGTGTCAATGTACCAAAATTAAAGCGAAGATAACCTAAGGGCTGATATTATCATAACTATAAAATAAAAGGCAAATAGCATGTAGAATGAATACACGATTTGGCTATTTCTATTTCGATTTTTAAATTCAACATTTTATATCACATGTTAAAAGTTTAAAATCACTAAGGATGATATCATCTTGTTATGGTTTCTACTCAGTAACCTATAACTCATACCAACGTTTGTTATAAGCCCTTAAACATTGATCTTGAAAGCACGATCCCTGATATATATTATTTCTAACTGAATGTACATTCCTTTTATGTGCAATTTGGCCTAGAATTAATGGACTTGAAAAATGTAATAGTTCGGTCTCTATCTTACTCCATTAGTCACAAATTCATCTTGGCCCGTAAGTTTTCCGATACCATACGAGCCATATATGATGAAACTAGCTACAAAACCCGTCCGATGGGCGGGTATGCTGTAAATTTTTGTATGTAGAAAAATGTTAAAAAACTTTATATACTTCTAAATGACATAATAATCGATAGATGTGATGATGATTTTGTACAAAAAAACGGTAAATGAAGAAATGTTACATATAAATGTTACATATAGTTATTTGTTTCCTTCGCTGATTGATCTTTTAAATATTTATTTCCTTGTATGTAGGATCTTTTAAATAGTTATTTGTATGTACGATATTTTAAATAGTTATTTGTTTCCTTGTATGTAGGAAGCCGTATATGGAGCATATGAATATAGACCGTAAGCCGTACCAGATTCGTTTGCCGTATATGGAGCATATGAATATGAATGTAGACCGTAAGCCGTACCAGATTCGTTTGTATTAGTGCAAATGACGTGAACCAATCAGGGAATTCCAAGTGGCATTATGGACGAATAAGAATGCTTGGAATTGCCATGGTGTCAAACCCTCTTCAAATTTAGGCCTCATATATAGGGTAGGATGTGGTGTGAGCGTAGACCGTAAGCCGTACCAGATTCGTTTGTATTAGTGCAAATGACGTGGACCAATCAGGGAATTCCAAGTGGCATTATGGACGAATAGGAATGCTTGGAATTGTCATGGTGTCAAACCCTCTTCAAATTTAGGCCTCATATATAGGGTAGGATTGCTTGTCGTGATATTATTTTGTAAAATGGTTTTTCCCTTTTTAGGGGTTGTTTGGTATGTAGAAAAGAGAATGAAACAAACTGAATCGGAACTTTTCACTTGTTTTGTTGATAAAGGGAATATACCCCATTTAGCCACAGGGGTTCACTTACAAGGAACTTATACAAGGGTTCATATTGTAAAAGTTATATCAAAAAAATGCAACATACTTTTAGTTTTGCTGAACTTTTTCTTTATAGTTGTACTTTGGTAGGATCTATTTTTAAGTCTTTCAATCTTTGAAAAGTGACAATGTTTTCAGAAAAAGAAAAAAAAAGATATATTATCCCTAAAGAAAACGTCGAATTCATCATGTGCCTTTCTCATTATATTTATTTAATTTTAATTTTCAATTTTCACACTATACGTACCATCATAATCTAATATAATATTTTTTAAACCCTTTAACTTTAAACATCTTAAAATAAAAATAACATTTTCATTATTATTCGGAAATTATTTTACAAATTAATTTTGATCTTCATCATCTTTTCATGTTGACATCATTTCTATATTTGTCAATTTACAATTGTACTAGTTATACATTATCATATGATATGTTTCACAAGTCACAACTATATTTATTTTTTGTTACTACTATATTATTAGGAGTTAGGACTACATTTCAAATTTCAATCTAAATTCTATAAACTAATACAAAAGTTGTCCGCATGTTACGTTGTTTGATAATTTAGTTATGACCATATTTTAAAGAAAAATAACCAATATAATGTATTTCTTAAAAATCAAAACACAATCAAATAAGTAGAGGTTTCTATTTTACTATTTTGGGCTGTTCCAATGTATTATTGGGCCCTAGGTAAAATCTTAAAAATGGGCCCCCGAAGTAATCATTTTTTCTAAATAACTAAAAACTTTCTACCAACTAAAAGTGCCGCCTCAATCCCAAGTTAATTGTCCGGATTTGACTATCTAGTCCGCCTATTTTCAGTATTCTATTAAGCTTGCCTTGATTAAAATGAGTTTACACATATGTATACATGAACTGGTGTTAGAAAGTGGGCCCCTAAATTATGTGGGCCCTGGGTGGTCGCCCTTGTCGCCCATGCTCAGGGACGGCCCTGACTATTTTGAATGTCTAGATCTTTGATTTTGTAAGAATCGATTGCTTCATTGTTGATATTAAAGTGATTCAATATCGTTTTAGAAGAAAGATGCATTTAAGATGATACTAATTTATTTCATATTCGAGACATCCATGGCTAAATTATCTCCAAAGCTTACATGCTTATCGAAATTTGGTAATTAAGCACGTTACTCAAGTTGGTATTGCAAAGTTTTTTACTATCATTCTATGATTCTATGCCCGTATATATAGGGTTGTATGATCATAAGTTTATATGCTTATATTTCTATTTCTTTATTTCTTTACTAGCTTCAAAGCCCGTCCGACAGGGCGGACATGCTTCAAGAGATATGTAGAAAAATAATAAAAAATTGATACAGTTTAAATAACCTAACAATCCAAAATTGTAATGATAAGTTGGTACAAATTTTGATACATGAATTAATGTTATAGGAAATTTAGAGACGAAATAAAAATAAGGTAAAAAATTTGCAAAGATCAGTAACCTTCATATTTGACATCTGGTACAAACTTCAATTTCAATTACATATTTTTGGTACCCGTTTTTAACTTACAAAATAACGTTTTCAAGTAATAATATTAACATGTCAAATACAATTGAGATGATGAAGCATCTCTTTTTTTGGTCGAAGACAAGTAGTAATAGGAATTAGAGTTTAATAGAAAATTTATAAGTGATAAACACTCTTGATATTCCGTATCGTTTGTAAATTTTTAATATTCGTTTTTTTCCTTTTTATGTTTCGAATTAAGTATTTATGGCACTAAATTAAGTAAGCTTGTTATGTGTAACGACCCGAAACTTGTAAATAAATAAATAGTAGAAAAATACGATAAATATGGATAATTCATTTAAAACACGTAGGAACTGGTTTCGTGTCATTTGGACACCGTACGAGAAAGTTATGGACGAAACCGGGTAAAGACATGGGTGAAAAAGTGCAGCCTAGGCTGCCTGGCAAGTTCGCGGCGCGAACTTCTGTTCGCGTTCGCGAAGTCGAGACAGAGAGTTCGAGCATCAATCGTGAGGAGTTCCCGATCTGGTTCCCGATCGCGAGGAATGCATGTTTTTGGGAGTTCGCGGCGCGAACTCTGGGATGGCGGCGCGAACTTTCCCGACCTGTAGCATTTAAGTCGGGCTTGGCTCATTAAATGCAAGATCAAACCCTAGTTTTCTCCTCTCTTCTTGTGTGGGCGATTTTTGGGTTTAAGGAGGTGTTTGGAGCTTAATCTTCACTAGATCTTGAAGATTCTTGCTCATAGTTGAAGATCAAAGGTAAATCTTCATCTCTTGGGTTTTTAGCCATAGATTCAAGTAGGGAAAGCTTGAATCTCAAACCCTAGTGTTGGGATCTTTCATAAATGGTTAAATGGAGGTTGGATAGCTTATATTTATGGTATTTTAACAAGGAAAATGTGTTCATAATATGGATCCATAAGAATATGAAGTTTTTGGAATTTGGGTTTGGTAATTTAGGGAAATAAGATACAAATAGTTAACAAGCCATGAAATATATGATTAGTATAGATGTTTGATGTAAACCACTTATTGGTTTTGGTATTAGGTCATTTGGTGGAAGGATTTGAGGTTCAAGTCTTGAGGAGAGACATTTGTGTTCAAGAAACACATCACTTGGATAAGCTTGACTAAGGTGAGTACATGTGAACTTTCAAAACTGAGTACATAGTTAGTAAATGTTTTATGTTTTCATGTTTTATCGAGTTTATAAGTAATTTGGTCGATTATGTGATTACTAATGAATTGCTTATGTGATGATGAATTGATTAATTGATTAAGAAATGATGGAGCTATAAACTCATGATGATAAATGATAAATGATGATGATGATTATGATGTCCCTAGGGCCATGATAGATTGGAGGCATTCCGGTTATTATGGTTCCTTAAGGTTAGTGGTAGATTGGAGGCATTCCGATTACCCAATACCTATGTGTCCCGGTAGATTGGAGGCATTTCGGTTACCGTGGATATGACCTTGAAGGAATAGGTCATGTTTGATTTGGGAACGGCCCATATTACCGTTATTTTGGTGAATTGACTTCTAAATGATTGATGTCTTATTATAGTAAGATGGTGCAAACTAGAAGTGGAAGAGGCCCCCTTGACCAAGAACAAGATTCAAATCGTGTTAGCAATCCGGTGTTTGGCCCGGAGAATCGAATCGATGAGGAAAATTCGGGTGCTGATAGGAACCACACCCCAATAACTGTGGAGCATCTTCAAGCTATGTTCAACCAAATGAGGGATGTCGTGAATAATGATGTGCATCGAATCCTCAACGAACATAAGGATCGTGAGAGGCGGGAGGAATCTCCACCCCGCACCAAGAGCAGGTCAAGTAGTGTTGCTCAAACTGAAAAGTCTTCAACCGAGGAAGAAAGTGACCCCGAGCCGAGGGAAAGGAAGGGTTGTACTTACAAGAACTTTGTGGCTTTCAAGCCCGATAACTACTATGGGAGCTCCGAACCGAAAGTCACGATCCGTTGGATCCGTGAAACCGAACAAGTCCTTGAAGCTAGCAAGTACAAGGAAGGGGATATGGTGACCTATGCCTCCCGATTGTTGAAAGATGAAGCCCTCGTGTGGTGGGATACCATGTATGAATCATTGGGGAAAAGGGCGGTGTATAAGATGAAATGGGAAGAGTTTGTGAAACGGTTGAAGACGAAGTTTTGTCCCGAAAGGAATTTGGAGAAACTTCAAGAAGAGTTTGTGCACTTGAAGAAGGAAAGTATGAGTGTAGATGAATACACTAAGAAGTTCACAGGACTGATCCCGTTTGTGATCAAGTTGTATCCGGATGAGAGAACCCGGATTGTTCGTTATGCCAATGGACTCCCGTGGGAGTATGAGTTGGAAGTAAAGAGGGCCGCCACACTAGATGAAGCTATTAGTGCGGCGAGGAATGTTGAGGAAGTTGGCCAAAGGAGGATCAATGAGAGGCCAAAGTTTGAAAAGAGGAAATTTGAAGGAAGCTCGGGATCGGTGAAGAAGGGAAAGTTCACCCCGACCTACTCTAAGCAATCAAGTATGGGCACGTGTAAGAAGTGTGGCAAGGACCACAAGGGTGAGTGTTTGGCGGACTCGAAAGCTTGTTTTAAGTGTGGGAGACCGGGGCATTTGGCGAGGGATTGTCGGGCCAAGCCGTTGGATGAAATTGAATGTTACTCGTGCCACGAAAAAGGGCACTATAGTAACTCTTGCCCGAAGAAGGGGAGTGAGACGTTGGTAACGACCGCACAAAAGAAAGCGGAGCCGACAAAGGTCAAAGGACGAGCCTTCCAACTTACCCGGGATGAAGCCAAGGAAGCCCACGATGTCGTTTCAGGTACCCTACTCGTAAATTCTATTCCCGCCCGGATCTTATTTGACTCGGGTGCTACTTATTCGTTTGTGTCCCATGATTTTGTTGTGAAATTGAATGTGCCCTTAGAACTTCTTGATGAGATTTATGATATTGAAATTGCGGATGGTAAAACTTCCATGGTTCAACATATGTGTCGAAATTGTGAGTTAGAAATAGACGGGAGAAAGTTTAAGGTAAATTTACTACCTATGGAAATTGCGGGATTTGATATAGTTATTGGAATGGATTGGTTGGGTGAGCATCAAGCAAAGATTTTATGTGGGAAAAAGATAGTCTCGATCAAGACTCCCAATAATGAAAAAGTGTATGTGTATGGCGAGAGACGACACCATTTACCATGCCTTATGACCGCGGTTAAAGCAAGAAAATGTTTAGCCAAAGGGTGTTCGTCCTTTTTGGCATATGTGTTAGATGGAAGAAAGGAAAAGAAGACGGTGGAAAATGTGAAGGTGATTCGGGATTTTCCCGAGGTATTTCTCGACGAGTTACCGGGATCGCCACCGGAGAGGCAAGTAGAATTCTGTATCGATCTAGCCCGGGAGCGACACCAATAGCTCGTGCTCCATATCGTTTGGCTCCCACCGAAATGCGAGAATTGATGTCACAATTGTAAGAATTACTCGACAAGGGATTTATTCGTCCTAGTTCTTCTCCATGGGGTGCGCCCGTATTATTCGTCAAGAAGAAAGACGGTTCGATGAGGATGTGCATCGATTACCGAGAGTTGAATAAGATGACTATTAAGAACCGTTACCCGTTGCCTAGAATCGACGACTTATTTGATCAACTCCAAGGGGCCGATTATTTCTCAAAGATCGATTTGAGATCGGGTTACCATCAAGTTCGAGTGAAGGAAGGAGACACCGAGAAGACGGCGTTTCGTACACGTTATGGGCATTACGAGTTTTTGGTAATGCCATTTGGGTTGACTGACGCACCGGCTATTTTTATGGATCATATGAATCGGGTTTGCAAACCATTTCTCGACAAGTTTCTTATTGTATTTATCGACGACATTCTAATTTACTCGAAGACCGAAGAAGAGCATGAAAGTCATTTAAGGCAAACTTTGGAAGTACTACAACGGGAGAAATTATATGCAAAGTTTTCCAAGTGCGAATTTTGGATTCGGGAAGTCCAGTTCCTTGGTCATGTCGTGTCACAAGAAGGAATCAAAGTTGACCCGTCAAAGATTGAAGCGTTTATGAAGTGGGAACCTCCTCGAACTCCAACCGAAGTGAGAAGTTTTCTCGGGCTTGCTGGTTATTACCGCCGATTTATTCAAGACTTTTCCCGAGTGGCGACTCCACTCACATTGTTGACCCGAAAAAGTAGCAAGTTCGTGTGGGGAGAAAAGCAAGAGAAGGCATTCACGTTGTTAAAGGAAAGATTATGTAACGCCCTGATTCTCGCGTTACCCGAAGGCATGGAAGATTTCGTTGTTTATAGTGATGCCTCGAATAAGGGATTGGGATGTGTTTTGATGCAACGAGGAAAAGTGATAGCATATGCCTCGAGACAATTGTAGGATGCGGAAACGAGGTACACCACACATGATTTAGAATTGGCGGCGATAATGTTTGCTTTGAAGTTATGGAGACATTATTTGTATGGTACGAGGTGTACGTTGTACACGGATCACAAAAGTCTCCAATATGTTTTCACCCAAAAAGATCTAAATATGAGACAAAGAAGATGGATCGAGTTGATAAACGATTATGATTGTGAAATAGTATACCATGCGGGGAAGGCTAATGTGGTAGCCGATGCCTTGAGCCGAAAAGTTCACGAGAAACCGATTAAAGGGAAGTTGGCTCGGATTGAAGTGATCTCGAGTATTGTGGAACGAATTAGAAACGCCCAACGGGAAGTGATGGAGAAAGAAGAGTTAAGACAAGAACGTTTGGGTAAAAACCAACATTTTGAAGAAAATAATCAAGGGTTGAAAACCGTTGGTGGTCGAATTTGGGTCCCCAAATTCGGTGGAGCCCGAAAGGAATTGTTAATGATGCCCATAAGTCTAAGTATTCGATCCATCCGGGAAGTACAAAGACATATCAAGATATGAAGAAGATGTATTGGTGGCCCGGGATGAAAGCAAGAGTGGCCAAGTATGTTTCTAAGTGTGCCACGTGTGCACAAGTAAAAGTCGAGCATCAAGTACCTTATGGGGTAGCTCAATCGTTACAAGTACCGGCCGGAAAATGGGAAGATATAACAATGGATTTCATTGTTGGGTTGCCAAGAACGAGCAAGAACCACGACGCCATTTGGGTCATAGTTGACCGGTTGACAAAAAGTGCATTATTCTTAGCGATTCGGGAAACCATGCCACTCGAAAAGTTGGCAAAGTTGTATGTGGATGAAGTGGTAAGACTTCATGGGGTCCCGTTATCGATTGTGTCCGATAGAGATGCGAGGTTTACCTCGAGATTTTAGAGATCGTTGCAAGAAGAATTGGGAACAAAATTGCGGTTGAGTACGGCTTACCACCCACAAACCGATGGTCAAAGTAAAAGAACTATTCAAACGGTTGAAGATATGCTAAGATCTTGTGTGTTGGATTTTGGGGGTAAGTGGGATGAACATCTACCGTTAGTCGAGTTTTCCTACAATAATAGTTATCACTCAAGTATTAAAATGCCGCCTTATGAGGCGTTGTATGGAAGGAAATTTAGGACTCCCTCGTGTTAGCTTGAAGCGGGAGAGACAAAACTCACGGGTCCCGAAATTGTGAAAGTGACAAACGAAAAGATCGGAATAATTCAAGCCAATATGAAAGCCGCACAAGATAGACAAAGAAGCTATTCGGGTTTGAAAAAGAGACCGTATGATTTGAATGTGGGTGACATGGTGATGTTAAAAGTATCGCCTTGGAAAGGCGTAATGAGGTTTGGAAAGAAGGGCAAGTTGAGCCCGATGTATGTTGGCCCGTTTAAGATTTTGAAACGGGTCGGGTTACAAGCATTTAAGTTGGAACTCCCACCCGAACTTCAAGGTGTTCACGATACATTCCATGTAAGTTATTTGAAGAAGTTCGTGGGTGAGGTTGAAAATATTATCCCTTTACAAGTATTGCGGGTTGATGCCCCGAACCGGTTGATAGAGGAACCCGAAGCCATATTAGAGACAAAGACCAAGAAACTTAGGAATAAAGAGATTGAGTTTGTTGGTCCCCAACAACACAAACGTGTTGCGTTATGGCTAAGTAAAGACTTAAAAATAAAGAACACACAAGATTTCAATGATTAAGAGTTTATTAAAACAACTTAATACAGTACAAAGTTTGCGGAAATAGATAGTACACACTAACTAAAACTTTATACTTGAAATGACACTTTAACTAGCTCAAACTAAAAGGATTATGCAAGGAGAGTAATATCAGCTGATACTAACAGCTGATATTAAATGCCGAGTAATAACTATGAGGGAGTTAATACTAGACAATAACAAACTCTCAGAGAATGTTCTTGTGCTATGAATGCTAAAAGGGTGTGTGTAAATGCAAGCATTTACGTCTCTATTTATAGCCCAAGATCCATGTTCCTTTTTCCACAAGTTAATCGACGTGTAAACATTTTATTCGTCGATGTGGACTTGTCCAAGGAGACATTAAATGCTCTTGCATACGTTATAGTCCCAATTGTACTTTGTGTCAACTTCTCTTGTAACCTTTTCTGACGCACAGTGAAAAGATGTACTATGATAGTACAAAAGATGTTGACTTTCTCTATACATGCTTGGAGGGACAAACGATGATGTTCTGATAACTTATCTTCTATTACCGAAATAGAAGATCCTCATCGTTTTCTTCTTCTTTGAGCGGGAAAGGAAAATATTCAAAGTGTCAAGAATATTTTCCACTAAGTCTTTATCTGCAGCGGGTACCATCAGCTGATTCCACAATCAGCTGAGTGGTCTTCTTCTTGTCTTTGTCCTTCGGGCATAGACTTCGAATGATCACTCTTGAATTGCTGCTGATTTGACTTGACTTTTAGAGCTAAGTACTAACTCAGCTGAAGATTTATTGCATATACTTGTTTTAGCTGAGATACGTACTTCAGCTGATTTTATTCTTCTTAGCTATCGATCATCAAATCTTATTTACTTAGTCTTGGGACTAACAATATCCCCCTATTTGATGCAATCGAATAGCTATATAATTATGACCCTGTAATGATTCAGCTGATCTAGTCAGCTGAATGCTTATGTACTTTGACCCTTTGGGTTCTTTTGACTATTTGTATCTTTTTACAGTATTTCTACAAGTATATTACAAACATAATTTTCCATTGATATGAAACTGTTCAAGTACAAGGAAAATAAAACAAAAACATAGTCTTAAGTATTTATTCTCTTAAGACATCCTGATACACTGAGCTGATGGCTGAGTTGATTAGTTTCTTCATTTCTTTTCCCTCTTCAGTAGAGGAGCTCAGCAGTTTGTGATAGACTATAAGCTGCTCAACATTGCATAAGTCTAATTCATCAGCTCTTTGGAAGCAAGGCCTCTTCTTTTCACCCAGATAGCAGAAACCGTAAATGGGTTCTGTTACAATACGCCCAGGGATAAATTCAACTCCCGTGGGTACGGTTCTTGAGAGATTGAGTCTTGGTCGTTTAGCATAGATTATTGAAGACCCAACCTCAGCTGATCTGGGTTCAGCGAAAGGCTCGGGGAGAATGGACTTACGTTTCTCCCCTCTTGCTGTGGAGCTTTCACCAGCAGGTTCTCTGATTGTCTCAGCTTGAGGTTCACGCAATTCAGCTGGTATGCGATTTGCCAAATCAGGAGAGTATCTCTTAATCTTGTCGCATAGAGTCTTGAAGGAGTAGATTGCGATTTTTGCCTCAGTTTCCAGATCTGCAATGTTTGGAGATGGTTTTGCAGACTTGGCAGCTTTTAACATCTCATTCCATTCATCATAGCTGAAATGAGTGCTGACCTTGTTCAGAGAAATCCTTTCAGGAGCTAAGGGCCCTCCAGCTCTATAAATGATGATTTCTTGTGGGGAGCTGGATGTTGATTTAGGGCACCTTACGCTGCTGATTCTGGCTTCTTGCCGACGTTTGCAGAGAACTTTGTTGAACAACCTAATGTTCTCAGCTCTTTCTGCTTCAGCTCTTTGATACAGCTCTTCTTGAGTTTTTCTTTGAAGAGAGAGAGAGAGCTGTTTCAAGATCTGCAGCAGTTCCAGCTTCTTCAAGAAGAACAGCTGCAATCGTGGCATCGGAAAGCTCCCCCTCAGCAGGTTGAGGATTCACCTGTATAGTGGGCTGCGGGTTTTGGATTTGTGGGACCTCAGCTGATTCAAATGTATCAATGATGCGAACATCAGCTGAGGTTTCTTCTTCTTGTATTCCAGCAGAGGTGAATGTTGGCGATTTTGGAGTTTCACCTGCTGAAATATCTTCTTGAACATTGGCTCCAACAGCAGAGGTGATTTTGGTTTGTGAATCTTGTTCACCTTGTTGTTCACCTGCTGAAGTAGCTTGCTCTTTCTCCCCCCTCAGAGAGTGCCTGAAGAAGCAAGGTACTCTCTGGTACAGCAGAAGGACGGACAGCTGGGGCACCCTCATTAAGTTTCTGCAAAATGAGGTCAAGGGTGCCTTGGAGACCAGTGACTTGAGAGGTTAACGAACAAACCTCAGTCTCCAGCATGTCCATTCGAGTGGAGACAGCAGCAGCAGAAGCATCAATAGCCTTGGCGAGACGGCTATGAGTATTGGCCAGCAGAGATTCCTGCTTTTCTTGAGCAAGGCCAATACGATCAACAGCGGAGATGTGACGGGTGACCTGAGATTGTAACAAGGTCAGCTGTCGATCAACTTCTGCTTCAGCTGCCCGGGCTTCAGCTAGAAGCCTATCCTTCTTGGTTCTGTCAGATTCTCGAATAGAGCGGAGCTCTCGCTGGGTGAGCTCTTGAAGCTTGATGAGCTCGCTGGTGTTGCATCGAATCTGTTCAGAAAGAAGAGCCAGCTGAGGAGTGGCAGTGTGGACTTCAGTATGCAGAGAGGCAATACTCGTTGATAGATTTTCAACGGATTGAGCCTTCACCAGCTGTGCTGAGCATACTGCTGAGGAACATCCCTGCGAAGGGTGTTCAGCTGCTTCCTCAAGATAGCCATCCCAGGACGTATCTGGGATTTTACAACTCTAGACACCAAGGCAGCAATGGCCTTGGTGGGGATGCCTTCACCAGCTGTGCTGGTCCCAGCATGGAACATTTGGACAATTTGGGGAGAAGGGTCCGGAATGTCTCCAGCTGAGGTGGTAGCCTCAACTGTGGGAGAAGTCATTACTGAGTTAGGAGGAATAACTCCTATGGGTTGCTCAGTAATTGTGGGGGGTGAGTTGGGTCCAGCTGAAACTTCTGGGGTTCTGTCAGAAGGGTCGACATCAGCTGTCAAATCAAATTGAAGCCAAGGTTCATCTGCTGATTCGTCAGGAGACGAGTAGTAGGGCTGAATGGGTTCATCAGCAGAATCAAACATTAAGGAATAAGTTGTTTGATTACCTTGTGCTTCAGTCTCACCAGTCGGCTGTACTGGTATAGAGACATGAGGAGAAAGTCCTCGGGGTGGTGGGTCAGCTGCCTCACAGCTCAGTTGGCGAATAAGTTCGCGATCACTGGCAGCTTGGGTGAGTGCCTCAGTAACAACTGGGTCCACAGTTGTCCCTTCATCGGCGGTGGTGGTTTCCTCGATCTCCAGCTGGTGTAAGCTGGTGACATTGTGGGAAACAGAAAGAACAGTTTCAAGATTGACTTGGTTTCCAGTCAATCTGTCATCAACCGCTGACTCAGAAAGTGATGAAGAAGTTGGTGGTGGTGTGTGTGCAGCTGACTCTCGGGTGGCTTGGGATGAGCCAAAAACTTCACCAGCAGTCTGTTGAGAGACTGAGGTTGCTTGTGGAGTTTGTCCCCTTTTTACAACAACTGATAATGAATCAGTTGAGGAGCTACGCAGAAGTGTGGAGCCGACACTAACTCCTAAAGAACGAAAGCTGCTGACCTGTTGAGAGATCAGCAGGAGGAAGTGAAAGAGGAAGAGAAAGAGAAGAGTGATCAGCAGGAGTGTCCGACTAGAAGCTCCGAGAAGAGGAGAAGTTTCTAGTGAGACACTGTCAGATTGAAAATGAGAAGAAAACTCAGCAGCGGATGCTGGCAGAGCTTCTGGTCGTAATCCACTCAAACTGGAGCTCAAAAGGGGCCCCAGTGGATCCTGGCTGAATCCTGATGATGCTGCAATTGCCACATCAGCATCATCAGTAGCCATACCTTCTCCACAGGTAGCAGACCCTCTCTCCTACAGATGAGGAGAAGAAGGAGCACGTGAAGTGGGAGAAGATGGCGGGAGGAGGGGAGAAGAAGTGGTGAGACGATGAGCTGATCTTTTGACTCATCTCCTTACCACCAGAGGAATGAAATCCTCTGCCTCATCTTCCATCTCTGTGGGAGCTGAGATCCCAGTGGAAGTGGGGTTCTTTTCACCAGCAGCTAGCGGACGACTAGCAGCCGATGAACCCTGCAGATGAGAAAAGGACATACCTTCTTGTAGGGCAGATTTCTTCATTGTGGTGCCTTTTGATTGATCCCTCCTGGATCTAGTATGATCGTCAATGATCTTCGGCATGTACGAGGAGAGGGGAACATCCTGACCAGCTTCCTTCTTGGAGTTGAAGATGGTGTTGGATAAGGTACGAACCTCGAAAAATTCCCCCGGAAGGTCATCGTAATCGATCTCCAGCTTCTCGGTCATCACATGAGCGATGCACAAGGTGAAGAAATGAATATAAGGGATGTGATTTCCCTTTCCTTTGAGCTTGGTTTTGACCTCCTCGTACACCAGCCTCCCATAATCAATCCGCTGACCGGTGATTAGGGCTTCAGCAAAGATCTGAAGCTTGGAGTTGCACTGGTTTTGAGACCATGGTTGCCGCCTATACACTGAATGATATGAGTGAAGAAATAGGCCCATGGTCTCGTCAGCTGAGACTTCTTGAAGATCGGAACCCTGTCCTCAGCGCTTTCCAATCGATATCCAGTGATATCGATCAGACTTTTCTTTGCATCCTCAGCAGATTTCATCTCCTGAGGTTCTTCTGTAGGGTTCAAGTAGTTGAACCCACAAGCAGTTCGGAAATCATCAACAGTAATGATGATTTGATGATCTCCAACTTGCGCGACAATGTTGTCTTCAGAGACGGAGGCAGACATCCAGAAATCACGCAAGAGTTCGTAAAAACTCTTGGTGAAGCGCAAGAATGCACCACTGACAAGACAATGGCGCAAAAACTTTCCAACCGGACGGTAGATGTTCTTGAGGTTGTCCGGTGGAGAGGTGTTTGCCACCAAGTTCGATTTTTGAGTAAACTCGATGGCATCTCTGGATAGGGAAGCTTTTTGGGTTTTCTGGAGGTAGACATGGTTAAGAAAAGAAAAAGATTAGGGTTTTGAGAGAGAAAAAGGGAGAAGTTTGAAGGTGGTTATTTGGGAGTAGTGGAGAAGAGTGAGGAGAGGTGAGGGGTATTTATAGGGAGAAGATGAACCATTTTGGGTAAAAGTTTGAATTTAAACCGGGTAAAAATGGATAGTTGGAAACCAACTATGGAAATATTGGTTTTCGTGCGAATAAACAGGTACGATTTGACAGTAAGGGTTAGTGGAGCAGTTTCTGTGACAGGGATGTCAAATCCCTCATAAAAGCCAAATATTTCCACTTGAGTGCAAATATTTGCCACAGAGAACGTGTGGATGGGGTAAAAAGATTCCTTTTCTTTGAAAAACCAAACGTTTTAACTGATAAAACTTGACAAGTATCATTTTGAGATGAGTTACTCAGCTGATCGATAAATTTAAAGCGTTTTAATCAGCTGAGTGTACTAAGTGACAAGGTGAACATCGTCAGCTGCTGATAGTACTTCAGCAGATGAGTTAAGCATTTAACATACCCAGCTCGCTGATTAAGAAATTAAAGCGTTTTTCATCCAATGGCTTGGTGAATAAATCAGCTAGCTGAAGGTCTGTTGAAATGAAGTGAAGTTCCACATCACCTTGTTCAATGTGATCTCTAATGAAATGATACCTTATGTCAATATGTTTGGTTCTGGAATGAAGAACATGATTATTGATGATTGCGATAGCACTAGTGTTATCACAATAGATAGGAACTTTGGAAAAGTTCATATCGAAGTCAACCAGCTGATTCTTCATCCAAAGGACTTGAGCACAGCAGCTTCCAGCAGCAACATATTCTGCTTCGGCTGTAGAGGTAGAAACAGTATTTTGTTTCTTGCTTGTCCAGCTGACTAGCTTTCCACCTAGCAGCTGGCACCCTCCAGTGGTGCTCTTTCTATCCATTTTGCAACCTGCAAAGTCTGAATCTGAATAGCCAATTAGATCAAACCCGGAGTCTTTGGCATACCAAAGACCTAGGCTTGGAGTACCTTTAAGGTACCTCAAAATTCGCTTAGCAGCTATTAAATGAGATTCTCTAGGATCAGCTTGATACTTAGCACACATGCAAGTAGCAAACATAATATCTGGTCTGCTGGCAGTGAGATAGATCAACGATCCAATGATTCCTCTATAGAAAGTGACATCAACTGATTTCCCAGATGAGTCAGCATCTAGATTATTTGGAGGAGCCATTGGAGTTTTCATGGATGATGATGAATTCATATCAAATTTCTTTAACAGATCTTTAATATATTTTTCTTGATTTATAAAATTCCCATTTTTAGATTGTTTAATTTGTAATCCAAGAAAGTAAGTTAATTCACCCATCATGCTCATCTCATACTTTGTAGACATGAGTTTTGAAAAACGTCTACAAAGTTTTTCATCAGTAGAACCAAAAATTATGTCATCCACATAAATTTGAACAAGAATGATATCACCTTTGATTTTGCGTATGAATAAGGTTTTATCAATCTTTCCCCTTGTGAAGTCATTTGCTAGAAGGAAGGTGGAGAGTGTGTCATACCATGCACGAGGAGCTTGTTTCAACCCATAAAGTGCTTTATCCAATTTAAACACATAGTCTAAATACTTGGGATTTTCAAAGCCTGGTGGTTGCTTAACATAAACTTCCTCTTGCAGCTTCCCATTTAAGAAGGCACTCTTTACATCCATCTGAAAAACTGTGAAGTTTTTGTAAGCAGCATAGGCTAGAAATATTCTAACAGCATCAAGCCTTGCTACTGGGGAAAATGTTTCATCGAAATCGATTCCTTCTTCCTGTCTGTACCCTTGTGCAACAAGTCTAGCCTTATTGCGAATAACCACTCCTTCCTCATCCATTTTGTTCCTAAATACCCACTTAGTACCAATTATTGTCTTACCAGCTGGTGGAGGTACCAGCTGCCATACTTTATTGACTTCAAATTGGTTGAGTTCTTCCTGCATTGCTTGAATCCAGCTGGAGGTTTCTAAAGCAGCTTTAATATTTTTCTGTTCTTCAGCTGCTAGGAAGCACGACCATAGGCAGAGATTACATGATGCCTTACTTCTTGTAACTACACCTTGTTGTGGATCTCCAATGATTAATTCAATTGGATGTTCTGAGGTCCACTTAGATCGAGGAGCAGCTGTAGAAGAGGAGGATTCAGCAGAGTTTGATCCTTGTTGAGCAACAGAATGCTCAGCAGGATTATTTACTTCATTTTGAACTAATCTTCTTGAAGTAGGAAGAGGTGGCTTAGAACTTGGTCTCGCCTTTGATGATGCTCTTGTTATAGGAATTTCTTGTTGCACAGCTGCAATATCTACAAGATATGTGGGAGCATCATGGAATGTATCATCTGAATCATTTATTTGAACATCGAAGAGATTCAAGGCATCAACAAATGTTTCAGCAGAATCGTCAGTTGATGGCTCAGTCGATCTTTGAAATGCATCAGATGATTGATCAGAGGTGGGATTTAAGGCCTTTGAGTGTTCTTCAAAAGTGACATTGATAGATTCTTCTAGAGTTTGTCTTCTTTTGTTGAAAACTCTGTATGCCTTGGATGTAGTGGAGTATCCCAATAAAATGGCTTCATCAGCTTTAGCATCAAACTTGCTCAGCTGATCTCGTGTATTTAACACAAAACACACACAACCAAATATATGGAAAAAGCCAATGTATTATTTTCTTTGACGTAGAATCTCATAAGAAGTTCTTTTGTGTCTCTTCACATAGAGAGATCTATTTTGAGTAAAACAGGCTGTGTTGACAGCTTCTGCCCAGAATTGTTTTGGCATGTTTGACTCAGCAAGCATTGTTCTTGCAGCTTCTATTAGGGTCCTATTTCTTCTTTCAGCAACACCATTTTGTTGAGGTGTTCTAGCAGCTGAAAAGTTTTGAGAGATCCCAACTTCTGAGCAGAAGTCATCTAATGTACTGTTTTTGAATTCAATACCATTGTCTGATCTCAGCATTTTAACTCTTGACCCATTTAGAAGTTCCATCTTTTTGATGAACTTGATAATTTCATTAGCTGCATCACTTTTGTGGCGAAGAAATATAACCCAAGTGTATCATGAGTATTCATCGACGATAACTAGTGTATACTTCTTTCCACCTAGACTTTCAGTACTCATAGGACCAAATAGATCCATATGGAGCATATGTAGACAACTGTTGATGGAGAAACATTGCTTTGATTTGAAGGAGCTTTTATGCTGTTTGCCTTGTTCACAAGCTGAACAAAGTTTATCCTTTTCATACTTGATTTGTGGTAAGCCATTCACCAGCTGACCTCTAGCCAACTTTGAAATATTCTTGAAGTTAAGGTGAGATAGCCTTTTGTGCCACAACCAATTTAGCTCTTCAGTGGAATGGGAGAATAGACAAACTTCTTGATTTTGAGGATTCATGTCAAGAGTATAAACATTGTTGTTTCTTGGTGCAACTAATACAACTTTTCCACTTTTATCCGTTACCGTTCCTCTATATTCGTTAAAGTTCACCGAGAACTTTGCATCACATAATTGGCTTATGCTGATTAGATTATGTTTCAGCCCATTTACATAACCAACTCTTGTGATCTTTATAGATCCATTTGAAATGGAACCATATCCTTCAGTTGAGCCTCTACCATTATCACCAAAAATTACAGGAGGACCAGCACGAACTTCGAATTCTTCAAGCAGGGATTTATTTCCAGTCATGTGTCTTGAGCAACCACTGTCTAGATACCAGACATGTTTGCTTTGATCACCCTGCACAAGAATTAAAAGAAGTTAGTTCTTTTTGGGAACCCACATTTCTGTGGGTCCTTGAGACTTCCTGCTGGAGCTCACAGGGGTTGGTTTTTCAATAGGCTCACAAGCTAAAGATGGGGATGGTCTTAAGCTTGGACTGTCACACTCACTGGCCAGGTGCCCACGATCTCCACATCTATAACATTTTCTGTTCTTTTGCTGTGGAGTGGAGGGCGAGGCAGCAGGATTAGGCACTGGACCTAAAATCCCTTTCATCTTCTGATTTTCAGAGAGAGTCAGATTTTGAACGAGTGAAGTCAGATTACTGATTTTTCTTTTCAGCTGTTTGACAGAACCAGCTAAGGAAGGACTTAATGGCGATTTTCGGTTAAAACAAGAACCAAAACGCAGCGGAAAGATTTAATCACCATGAACGGATCTTGATATCAATCATACAATTAAACTAAAAGAAAATCAAAGAGAATGGTATAAGAATTCATACCCTAGTTGCCTTTGATTATTATGAAATCGGATGGAGTTGGTAATGGGTTGAAACCAAGTATTCAACAAGAATACCTCTAAAAGAAATCCACACAACACTTGCAAGAACACCAAATAATGGATGCTAGTCCTTGAGCCTTGAGAGCAAAAAAAAGGAAGAAAACAAAAAACACCTTCTTGTGTGTGTTATGGTTCACGGCCAAGAGAGGGGTCAAGGGAGTGTTTATGGACTCATTCAACACTCATAATGGTGCCATAAAGACCCATTAAAGATTTCCATAAACCATACTTCTATTTTCACTCTAGTCCCTTGTTATTTGTTTCTTCTAGTTTGCTCACAATAAAATTTCAATATTAACAATTAATATTAAACTTATTATATACAAGCATGAAGCTTTTATATATATTAATAATTAATGTAATTACACTAATTACACTAATTACACTAATTATATAATGGTGTTTAGTGTTTAAGTGTGTGACCCTTTAGGCTCACAAACAACTAGCCATATAACTATATGTTATACGCGTGAAGCATATTCCAACAGCTCCCACTTGCGCACGTGATAACATCACCATTAGTGGTATCACGAGTCATTATATTAATCATATAATTAGCTAGATTTTGTGAAAAGTGGCAAAAATCAACCGGTTTTGTGTTGTTAAAATTCCGATCGGACAAAAACAAAACCCTACGGGTTTTTTATTTTAATTTTCGGATTTTTATAAAAATGTGGGTTAAAATATGGTATTTTTGGAACCCCATTGTCACTTGTTACAAAATCATATCAAAAAATTAATCTTGTTATTGTATTTTTTTGATTATTTGGCTTGGAATTTAATTTTTAATTCCATTTTGTTGATATGGCAAAACATGTATTTTTGCCATATCCCAAGCCAAAGCCTTGTCAATTGTTGCTTGTTTGTGCAAACCAATGAAAGCCTAGACCATTTGTGAATGAATGTGTTTGATGTTTGGTTGTTTGGGAAAAGCCTTGTTTTTTTTTGGCTTAATTGTTGTAATTTGTTTCATTTATTTTTATTTTATTTTTGGTGCCATTTTTGGGGCAATTTGTAATGTAAAAGTAATAGAATAGATTGTATTTATTTTATCTTTTTATTGTAAATTGTTGACAACAAATATTGAAGACTAATGAAGAAAACAACAAATTTCCGTCACAAAAGCGAGGGCTGTACGAAAACAGGTTTTCCAGAGGCATACAGACTCCTTTTTGGGCGATTCAAAAGCCTAAAATGCTTGCAAAGTCGTGGGCTACAACTTTCCAGAAGGCTGGGAAGACCAAAGAAGACTCCTTCAGTGACTTTTCGGGCTTCAAAGTCTGCTGGAATTTTCTGGCAGATTGCATTTTTTCACAATTTTGGGTTCTACTTGCTCAAGAATGTCTTGGAGCAAGTGGGAGCCCATTGGGTTTATGTAGGCCCGTTTGGGTTCATGTTGGCCCGTCCCCTAGTTTGACCCTTCGGTCCGTCGTGATGACTCACGTGACCGAACCTAGGATTTCATCGGTCGAGGTTTGCACAAAATTTTGTTGCATGTTTTATTCATGTTTGTGGTTGTTTTCTATTTCTATTAGATACACGTAAATAAAACAATTAAAAACGGTTTTTTGACACAAACATTAAAACATCCAAAACCCTTAATCATTGATGATTACTAGTTAATCATTGATGATTAAACTTTTAATCTAAAATTGTTTTGAGATTAAACTAAGTTTAAATACGATTTGAAACTTAAACCTTAATAATCGTTAAATGTTTTTACCGTTTATTAAACGACTTATGAAGTGATATGAATGAAGTACATGATTCATTCATATCTTAATAAAATTTTATTAAAATTTTAACATACCTAAAATTTAAGTCACGCCGTCCAATCGGTTGTAAATCACTTGCTTCTATTTTTGAATTCACGTGAGACGTGGTTTGAATCTAGATCCGAGGCCATTATTCTCTACGCGTGAGACCTAGAGTTATTTTGACATGATTTCACATTGGATGACTTAATCGAGTTGACGGTGAGACCTTGACTCGAGGCGACGATGCGACAAACATGCCACTTGACCCTAGATGCTTGTTCACTAGGTGCCATGAAGTCCCATACCTCTAAGAGTTGCACTTGTAATGCAATTGCTGATCGTCACCTACCTATTGGATCTATCACCTCTAGCAGATCAACTGATGCGGTGATAGAAGCTCAATGGGATCTTAGCTTTTAATTAAAATTAATTGGGTAGTTAATTGATTAAAAGAAATTATTATTGAAAATACTATTTTTTGAACTTTGGTTGTTATACAGATAACAACAACATCAAAACCTAAGTATCTCCACTCAAAAATCAGTTCTTGAAAACTGAACCTGACTAATATCAACTTTATCTTCTGCTATCGAATTCTAAGGATTGTCCTTAGAGATGAGAAAGTTGATATACCTATAAGAGGCCTTACCTGAGGCACCTCCTGTCAGTGATTCTGCTGCTGTTCGTCAAGCCTTTACCGAAACGTTTAACGAACACCAAGAAGTTGCTACTCATATGCTTGTGAGCATGAACCCCGAGATTCGAAAGTACTTCGAGGAACTCACAGCATATGACATGATAAGCGAGTTGAAAATAATATTTCAACAAAAGGCAGAACTTGAACTGTTCAAAACAGTTAAAGCATTTCATGCTTGCAATTAGGAGGACGGCCAATCAGTTAGCACTTACATCTTGAATATGCAATGCTATCTTGATCCAATGGAACGTCTTGGTCACCCCTTACCACAAGTTCTTGGAATGAGCTTGATTCTTACCTTACTATCCAAGGACTATGACCAGTTTGAAAAGTGTTTTAAAAGTACATAGCATGGGGAAGACAATCGTTGAACATGCTATGGTAAAACTGGTTGAGCAAGGGTTACCCAATACTTTTCTAGCAATCAGGGAAGGTAAACCGCAAGCACAAGGCAAGAGTCTAGGTAAGGGTAAGCTAGTTTACTTTTCCAAACCTACGATTCCCCCACCTGCTAAAAAGGAGCACTCTGCAAAGGATATTACTTGCCATCATTGCGATGAAACTGGCCATTGAAGGAGGAATTGTCCTCCTACTTGGCAGAGTTGATGAAGGACAAATGTGTTCTAGTTAGCACATTAGGTATCTTCATTATAGAACTCCATACTTTTCGTGATAAATCTTGAGTGTATGACACTAGTTGTGGAACTCACATTTACACAAATGTGCAAGATTGAATGTGAAGAAGAAAGCTAAATGAATGGAAGCTGTGATCTTATCCTTCCTAATGCGTTAATTATTGTTTTGAACAAATGTCAATTATGCATTGTTTAGCTTTATCGTTTGTTGAATAATGGATTATGATATTTTGTTTTATGAAAAATAACATTTTTTATTACTATTCCTTGTAATAGTATGTTTGAAATTAATATGCATGATCCTAATTCAAACGATAGTTCTATATACAAATGTAGCACTCAAGAATCCAAATTGGTTTGGATTCTACTTACCTAGAGCATCGTCATCTTTTCCACATAAACAACTCGACGGGCTTCTTTACAAATGATTATGAATCATTTAAAATGCCTCTCTTGTATATTATGGAAAGATAACAAGAAAGCTTTTCTCCCATGTTGGCGAAAGAGCTAAAAATCTACTTGGACTCATACATACTGATGTATGTGGCCCTTTTAGAACTAAGACTAGGGAAGGTGCCACCTACTTTCACTGATGATATCATTAGATGTAGTTATGTTTACTTGATTAAACATCAACATGGAAGCTTTAATGATATCAGTCGCTATGGTTATGTTTACTTGATTAGACATAAACATGAATTCTTTGAAACGTTCAAAGCTTTCTAAAGTAAAAGTAGAAAATCAACTCGACAAGACAACAAAGGCTTTCAGTCCTGATTGAGGATGAAAGTACATGAGTCAAGAGTTTCTGGATCATCTCACACATCGTGAGATTGTCTCACAATTCACTCTTTCATACACACCACAAGATAATGGTGCGTCTGGAAGGAGATATCGGACCCTGTATGACATTGTGCGGTCTATGATGAGTCCTACTACTCTTACAATATCCTTTTGAGGGGCATGCACTGAAGTCTGCTGCTCGAATACTTGATATGGTTCCGACCAAAAGGTTAAAAAGACACCATATGAGATATGGCATGGGAAAGTCCCTAGTTTATCTTACTTGAGGATCTGGGGTTGTGAGGGTCTCGTGGAACGAGACATGCCGAACAAACTTGAGCCCATATCTATCAAGTATATCTTCGATTACTATTTTACTTCCCAACTGAGAACAAATTTTTATTACTCGGTATGCTGAGTTTCTTGAGAACAGTCTCATTTCACAAAGCAAGTGGGAGCACTATAGACTTTGACAAGATTCAAAGTGAAGAGACACAACCTTCTGGTAACACTAGCAAATATCATTCTGAGGCTGGACATATAGATGTTGGACCGCAGGATGATGTTGTTCCCATTCATAGATCCGCAAGGACACCTCATGCACCTGAACGATATAGATCTATGTCGATGCTGAGGAGCAAGTTTCGAGGATCATTATGAACCCCCTAACTATCAAGTTGCATTATCGAATTTTGAATTCGAAAAAATGACTTGAAGCTATGAATGCGAAAATAAAATCCATGAGAGACAATCAAGTTTTGAACTTTGTTGATCTTTCTCAAAACAGTAAGACTGTTGACATGGATGAAAATATACACACCTATAAATCTCTCATAGTAACAAAAGGTTACACTCAATCCTACTGGATTGACAATGACGAAACCTTCTCGCCTGTTACTAAAGACATTAGGATTCTCATAGCCAAAGTAGTGTACTATGACTATGAAATTTGGTTAATGATGAAATCAAAACGTTTGTTTCACCTAAAACACAAACTGAGTATGTGTATATATGAAAGCTAGTGGGAGCGTTGTCGTTTCTCAAGTCATACATGTTGATGACATGTCACTCATGTGAAACAATATACCATGCTACAAGATGAAAATCCTGGCTTGGAAAATGTTTCGACATGATGGATTGAAGGGACACGACATACATACTTGAAGTAAAGATCTATAATGATAGATCAAAGCGGTTAATTGGTTTAAGTCAAAGTGCTTACATTGACAAAAATTCTAAATGGTTTAGAGTGGTACTCCCAAACAAGGAAGTCCTCGTATGCCACACAATGTAAACTTGAGTGAGACTCAAGGACCTTCCACACCTGATGTGGTGAAGCGGATGAATGTAATCCCCTATGAATCGGCTATTACATTCATCATGTACGCTGTAAGGAGCACTAGGCAAAATGTAACGTCCTTAGGGGACCTTACTAGAAAATACCAACAGAATTCATGAGAGAGTCACTGGATTGCTGTTAAGAACACATAGAAGTATTTTAAAGTACTGGATATATGTTTCTTGGTCATGGTGGAGATACTGAACTGAAACTAAGTATACTTGCTATACTTATGTTGGTTTTGAAATAGGTCGTGATGACGCTAGATCCTATTTACGAAGGTTCACTACATTCGAATGATTTTTCGAGATATGTGAAATTCGTACACTTAAAGTTCAAACAGATAACTAACTAGCTGACGCTTTATCGAACTCAATGTCTTGTACCAAACATCTTGAATATGAATGGAACATTGGACTTCGACAAGCTAGTAGTTTCATGTAAATCTGTTTTAGTATTTGGATAATGGAACTGTGAGCAGTTTATATTGGAATAAATTGATATATTTGATATGATCATTTTTATATGAATATCTACTGTGTTCTATATTTGCATGTTTATATCCATGAATATTTACTGTGTTTTATATTCTAAATTGTCCATTGTCATATTAATAATATGGGAATATTATTAAGACAAATCGGAGGGCATTGACGACATTATCTTAGTATGACTAAGGATGATGAAATCAAACTCACATGTCGTTCATAACGATGCACGATTGGACTGACCCAACCTATGAGAAATCACTTCCTGGATTTATGTCACAAGTGAATCTCACAAAGGCTTTGTCACTTATCCTCTGACTTGAGATGCAAGTTGGTTTGTGTATGTAGAGGGGCAAACTTTGATGTGGTTAAACGCTGACCTGAATAAGGCTGCTATAACAACCATTATCGGGTTTGTCATCAAGCATATGACAGACACATGCAGTCAATAAAGAATTTGTTCCTCCACAAATGTGGATTAGATACTACTGGGCCCCTCGATGGTTTTGAATAGATGTATGTGTGGCCACACCCAAAAGGTAATCAAGATGAATCTTGATTGGTTTTGGTAATCTACTTCATTATATAGATCGAGAAACAGAATCGTTGAAATTTTAGATTGACATTGATCCTTGTCTAAAATTCAACATAGTATCAGTAACAAAAGGATAACTGCTCGAAAAACTTTGAACAAAGATTTTATGAAACTCCTCATGTACTACTAGGGGCATTGGCGGGTTGCTAGACTCTAACCTTTGCTTGTATAACTACTTGATGTTATACGCGTGAAGCATATTCCAACAGGACTAGGAGTGTTTTTGGAGACACTCTTACCTTTGTTCTTTGCAGCCCGAGTACGAACTCCAGCTGTCTCACCCTTGAAGGGTGTAAGAACAGTTCTCTTTCCTGCTGTCTTGTTAGTCTTCTTTTGAGGTCTAGCAGCAGAGACAACAGGCGCTGAACCCAAGATAGATTTTCATGGTTCAACTATTACTACAATGGGTGTCCTAACAACCATGGCTGAGGAATCAGCTGAAGATTCCTCACCCGTGGTTTCAGAAGGTTCTTCTGTGGACATCTCAGTAGCATAGGTTTTGGTAGACCTAACAAAGGAACCAAAAACCAACTCTTCAGCTGGCACAGACGCATCAGCTGATGTGGAGTACAGAACGTCTGTACTGCTGTCAGGTACAGCGGCTGCAGCATAGAAGTCTCCTCCTAGTACAGCTTGTACTTGACTAGGAATTTGTGAGTTAACACATTCACTCACACGTTTGGATGAACGGGACCATGATTCACAAATCTTTTTAATTGCTTCAATTTCTTTAACCTTTCCGCTTAGATCGTGTTGAAGAACTGAATTTATAAATTTAGTTTCTGAAAGTTCTTCCTTTAAAGATTTATGATCAATTAGTCTTTCTTTTAAAAAAGCATTTTCACGAAGAATAGTATTGTGTTTATCCAAACATTCACCTTTCAGCTGATCAATGAAGTGCAAGTCACAAATGATAGAATCAACAATATCTTTGGCTTCTGTAGCCTCATCAAAAATTAGAGAGGTTACCTTTTTATGAACAATGTTGACCCATTGGTAGGAACTAGCATCATCAGCTGTAATACTTTCATCAGCACGAGCCATCAAACACATTGTGGCCATTGGTTCATCATCATCAGATGAGCTGTCACCAGAGCCAGCCCAGTCGTGAGTTTCAGCTACTAGACCCTTGTCAGCAGCTTTGCCTTCAAGTGCCTTCTTTTCTTCGAGGATCTTTTTGGTGAAGGCTTGTAGCTTTTTGTATTTTTCTTCAATGGATTCACCAGTTGAAGATGATGAACTTGCTTTCTTCTGCTTGCAGTCGTTAGCATAATGTCCCTTCTTGTTACAGTTGTAGCATGTTATCTCAGAGATATCAGGTGTACTTCCAGAGGGTCTGGAAGGTGCAGCTGATGAGATAGGTCTGCTACTAGAGCCTTTAGCTGACTTGCCCTTGAAATTTTTTTTGTTTTTGACAAGTAAGGCAAGCTCAGATATGAGGGCTTCGTTGTCTTCATCTTCATTGATCTCCTCGATGCTTACTTCAGGCATGTTGAAAAAATCAACAGCTGAGGTATTGTCAGCTTCATCATCTGATGGAGGATATTCAATTCTGCTGGGCTTGTTTATGGAAACAAGTGCAGTTGAAGATCTTGAGGAACTCATTTTAGAGTCCTTTGGAGGTTGAAATTTGTTGAGTACAGTTCTCTCATGGCTTAGAAACATACCATAGAGAGATGAAAGAGTATAGTCTTTCAAGGTGGGAGATGTACTCATGCAAGTTATAATGGTAGCCCATTTAGCGGGTAAGGCAGCCATAAACTTACACATTTTGGACATATCGTCCTTATCAACTCCATGAGACTTCAGCTCGTTTAATAAGATATTATAACGATTAAAAGTTTGAGCTATAGTCTCACTAGGCTTGGCTCTAAACAGCTCGTAGTCATGGATGAGCATGTTCTTGTTATGTTCACGCACAACAGATGTGCCTTCATAAACTTCAGCCAGCCTGTCCCACATCTCTTTTACTGAGTCACAAAATTGTATATTGTGATACAGTTCATCACCAACTGCTTGAAAAAGCATATCCCTTCCTTTATTCTCAAGATGAACAAGACATTTTTCAGCGTCCGTCCATTGAAAAAGCATATCCCTTCCTTTGATCTCGAGTATTGTGGAACGAATTAGAAACTCCCAACGGGAAGTGATGGAGAAAGAAGAGTTAAGACAAGAACGTTTGGGTAAAAACCAACATTTTGAAGAAAATAATCAAGGGTTGAAAACCGTTGGTGGTCGAATTTGGGTCCCCAAATTCGGTGGAGCCCGAAAGGAATTGTTAAATGATGCCCATAAGTCTAAGTATTCGATCCATCCGGGAAGTACAAAGACATATCAAGATATGAAGAAGATGTATTGGTGGCCCGGGATGAAAGCAAGAGTGGCCAAGTATATTTCTAAGTGTGCCACGTGTGCACAAGTAAAAGTCGAGCATCAAGTACCTTATGGGGTAGCTCAATCGTTACAAGTACCGGCCGGAAAATGGGAAGATATAACAATGGATTTCATTGTTGGGTTGCCAAGAACGAGCAAGAACCACGACGCCATTTGGGTCATAGTTGACCGGTTGACCAAAAGTGCATTATTCTTAGCGATTCGGGAAACCATGCCACTCGAAAAGTTGGCAAAGTTGTATGTGTATGAAGTGGTAAGACTTCATGGGGTCCCGTTATCGATTGTGTCCGATAGATATGCGAGGTTTACCTCGAGATTTTGGAGATCGTTGCAAGAAGAATTGGGAACAAAATTGCGGTTGAGTACGGCTTACCACCCGCAAACCGATGGTCAAAGTGAAAGAACTAATCAAACGGTTGAAGATATGCTAAGATCTTGTGTGTTGGATTTTGGGGGTAAGTGGGATGAACATCTACCGTTAGTCGAGTTTTCCTACAATAATAGTTATCACTCAAGTATTAAAATGCCGCCTTATGAGGCGTTGTATGGAAGGAAATGTAGGACTCCCTCGTGTTGGCTTGAAGTGGGAGAGACAAAACTCACGGGTCCCGAAATTGTGAAAGTGACAAACGAAAAGATCGGAATAATTCAAGCCAATATGAAAGCCGCACAAGATAGACAAAGAAGCTATTCGGGTTTGAAAAGGAGACCGTATGATTTGAATGTGGGTGACATGGTGATGTTAAAAGTATCGCCTTGGAAAGGCGTAATGAGGTTTAGAAAGAAGGGCAAGTTGAGCCCGAGGTATGTTGGCCCGTTTAAGATTTTGAAACGGGTCGGGTTACAAGCATTTAAGTTGGAACTCCCACCCGAACTTCAAGGTGTTCACGATACATTCCATGTAAGTTATTTGAAGAAGTTCGTGGGTGATGTTGAAAATATTATCCCTTTACAAGAATTGCGGGTTGATGCCCCGAACCGGTTGATAGAGGAACCCGAAGCCATATTAGAGACAAAGACCAAGAAACTTAGGAATAAAGAGATTGAGTTTGTTGGTCCCCAACAACACAAACGTGTTGCGTTATGGCTAAGTAAAGACTTAAAAATAAAGAACACACAAGATTTCAATGATTAAGAGTTTATTAAAACAACATAATACAGTACAAAGTTTGCGGAAATAGATAGTACACACTAACTAAAATTTTATACTTGAAATGACACTTTAACTAGCTCAAACTAAAAGGATTATGCAAGGAGAGTAATATCAGCTGATACTAACAGCTGATATTAAATGCCGAGTAATAACTATGAGGGAGTTAATACTAGACAATAACAAACTCTCAGAGAATGTTCTTGTGCTATGAATGCTAAAAGGGTGTGTGTAAATGCAAGCATTTACGTCTCTATTTATAGCCCAAGATCCATGTTCCTTTTTCCACAAGTTAATCGACGTGTAAACAATTTATTCGTCGATGTGGACTTGTCCAAGGAGACATTAAATGCTCTTGCATACGTTATAGTCCCAATTGTACTTTGTGTCAACTTCTCTTGTAACCTTTTCTGACGCACAGTGAAAATATGTACTATGATAGTACAAAAGATGTTGACTTTCTCTATACATGCTTGGAGGGACAAACGATGATGTTCTGACAACTTATCTTCTTTTACCGAAATAGAAGATCCTCATCGTTTTCTTCTTCTTTGAGCGGGAAAGGAAAATATTCAAAGTGTCAAGAATATTTTCCACTAAGTCTTTATCTGCAGCGGGTACCATCAGCTGATTCCACAATCAGCTGAGTGGTCTTCTTCTTGTCTTTGTCCTTCGGGCATAGACTTCGAATGATCACTCTTGAATTGCTGCCGATTTGACTTGACTTCTAGAGCTAAGTACTAACTCAGCTGAAGATTTATTGCATATACTTGTTTCAGCTGAGATACGTACTTCAGCGGATTTTATTCTTCTTAGCTATCGATCATCAAATCTTATTTACTTAGTCTTGGGACTAACAGAGTTGGTGTTGGTCAAGTGGAAGCATTCCCTTGGACCGAACTTGACTTGGGAAGTCAAGGATGAGATTCGGAAAAGGTACCCGAACTTCATCAACTATAATGAGATTCCGAGGACGGAATCTCTTAAGGGGTGGATAGTTGTAACGACCCGAAATTTGTAAATAAATAGATAGTATAAAAATACGATAAATATGGATTATTCATTTAAAACACGTAGGAATTGGTTTCGTGTCATTTGGACACCGTACGAGAAAGTTATGGACGAAACCGGGTAAAGACGTGGGTGAAAAAGTGCAGCCTAGGCTGCCTGGCAAGTTCGCGGCGTGAACTTCTGTTCGCGTTCGCGAAGTCGAGACAGAGAGTTCGAGCATCAATCGTGAGGAGTTCCCGATCTGGTTCCCGATCGCGAGGAATGCATGTTTTTGGGAGTTCGTGGCGCGAACTCTGGGATGGCGGCGCGAACTTTCCCGACCTGTAGCATTTAAGTCGTGCTTGGCTCATTAAATGCAAGATCAAACCCTAGTTTTCTCCTCTCTTCTTGTGTGGGCGATTTTTGGGTTTAAGGAGGTGTTTGGAGCTTAATCTTCACTAGATCTTGAAGATTCTTGCTCATAGTTGAAGATCAAAGGTAAATCTTCATCTCTCTTGGGTTTTTAGCCATAGATTCAAGTAGGGAAAGCTTGAATCTCAAACCCTAGTGTTGGGATCTTTCATAAATGGTTAAATGGAGGTTGGATAGCTTATATTTATGGTATTTTAACAAGGAAAATGTGTTCATAATATGGATCCATAAGAATATGAAGTTTTTGGAATTAGGGTTTGGTAATTTGGGGAAATAAGATACAAATAGTTAACAATCCATGGAATATATGATTAGTATAGATGTTTGATGTAAACCATTGTATTGGTTTTGGTATTAGGTCATTTGGTGGAAGGATTTGAGGTTCAAGTCTTGAGGAGAGACATTTGTGTTCAAGAAACACATCACTTGGATAAGCTTGACTAAGGTGAGTACATGTGAACTTTCAAAACTGAGTACATAGTTAGTAAATGTTTTATGTTTTCATGTTTTATCGAGTCTATAAGTAATTTGGTCGATTATGTGATTACTAATGAATTGCTTATGTGATGATAAATTGATTAATTGATTAAGAAATGATGGAGCTATAAGCTCATGATGATAAATGATAAATGATGATGATGATTATGATGTCCCTAGGGCCATGATAGATTGGAGGCATTCCGGTTATTATGGTTCCTTAAGGTTAGTGGTAGATTGGAGGCATTCCGATTACCCAATACCTATGAGTCCCGGTAGATTGGAGGCATTCCGGTTACCGTGGATATGACGGTCTTGATAGATTGGAGGCATTCCGATTATCTTGACATTGGCCAATGATGAAAGAAATGAAGTGACCCGAATGGAATTAATATTAAAATTATAACATAAATGATATTATGTGACTAGTTGTTTATCGGGTCTAAAACCCATGTATCTCACGAGGCAATTTTGTCTCACGTACTATGTTTGTGTTTTTGCTATGTACTCAGGTTCGGGATCGAAGAATTAGGAGGCTTGATTAGAAGAGGCCTTGTTGGGATTAGTTTGGTGCTCATAGTTAGAATCCTTATCCTATGGTTAAGATATAATTTGTAACACCAGTTTTTGTAAACTCTGATTATCTCAAACAAGAAACCTTGTAGTTTTTGTAACTCGGTATTTGACACCGATACATTATTACTTATTTTCGGATGAAATGTTATTTAAATATTGTTTTGAAAAATGAGGTGTTACATTATGGTTATTTGAAATCCCGAATTTTGTGGTTAAAATGGTTGAGTTTTTGACTTGATCTATTTATGGTGCATACGGTTAATTAGAAGAATAAATTAAGTATTTAATTGTTTTAGGGATATGGTTGTTATTACTTGAGGATTTCGAATTTTGTGAATTTTTATTCAAATTAAGAGTTTTCAAATTCAATGATGACACGTGGCATTGTTGGGGATTACACGTCATCATTAGCAGCCAATGGGAGAGCTCGAAATGGACAAGTCAAATTTAATTCAAAATTAGATATAGAGGTAGATTCTTGTTTTAGTTGATATATGTTATTTGAATATTTGGTTCACTCTCACACATACGCTACATGTATACATGCACATATTTACACATTTTTTGCATACTCATCACAATAATACACACATTTTTGTACACATATTCATACTTACATGTATTTACTTATTTATATTTTTATTGACATCCACACACATTTCATATGTATACTCATATTCTCACTTGCACTTTTGTCGAGAGGTCTTACTGGAAGCAATCTCTCTGCATTCAGATAAAAATATGACTATCTACATTTTACCTCTCTTTTAATTTGAAGTAATTGGTGTCGTTCTTAGGGTGCGTTTGGTAGGGAGAAATTCGAGAGATGAAATGGGGCAAAGAGATGAAATGTAAAGAACCAATTTCCTGGGAGTTGTCCCATTTCATCTCTCGAATTTCTCCCTACCAAACGCACCTTCATTTCACCTTAAAAAGTAAAGAAATGAAAATAGGAAGGAACCAATTTCCTGGGAGTTGCATTTCTCCGTGTTTGTTATTTCTCTGACTAACCAAACAAGAGAATTTAATTCCATTTCCATTTCTTTATTTCATTTCTTCTAACCAAACACACCCTTAGTGTTTTGAAAATAAGAATAAGAAAAGGGTGCAATTCAACATGATAGAAATTTCAAAGGGTTGAAGCTGTGAAATTGGAAGTCAAAGGGGTCTAGTTATAAATCATTAGATGTAAGTTAGGGTTTAGATGACTGTCCAAACGTAACCCCTCATCTCCTCTGCATATTGACAGCTTTCATTCCACTCGATCCATCGACGCCGGCGGTTGACCGGAATTGAGCAACTAGAATTCGGCCGGCGGATTGGTTCCTGCTTGTTCTTCAACGGATTCAGATATTTCGTGCTTTACATCAAGTAAGAACCTAACGTCTTTCTGCAATTCACTAGAAATTAGGTATGTATTCGTTATCTTCGTTCAATTTTCTTAATCTAGTGTTTATTTTATGTATAGATTTCAAAATTTGGGGAGTTTCATTGCAGCTGAAAGTCAATAGATATGGCTGATGGAAAGGGAGAGAAGCCTGCTAATGCCAACAAGACTAATGCTGCTGCCAAATCCAGTAGTGAGTTTTTTTTTTTAGTTATTAAATTATATCTTTGAACTCAACTGATATCGTAATATGAATTTGTTTGCTCTAAATTAACTTCAGATTTATAAGTCACAGACTGATATTAAATCATACAACCTAGTTTCAATTTCACAATTAATTTGAAATCATGAAAATCTGACATTAAACATTGTGATTACAGAGGGAAGGAAGAAGGAGACTGGTCTAGGTCTTACCAATACCAAAGATGGCAATTTTGGAGAATGGTATTCTGAGGTATATTCTAATTCTGAGAATTGTAATTTCTAGTATGAATAAATAAATTAGGAAAATTTCTAATTTGTATTTTCTTATAGGTTGTTACAAATGGTGAAATGATTGAGTATTATGAAATATCTGGCTGTTACATTCTTCGCCCATGGACAATGGCCATTTGGGAGATAATGCAAGTAAGCATGTAACCATAAATATATGTAACTATAAGATTAGGAAAAACATGATGGATTTTCAAACTTTTTCATGCAGAACTTTTTTGATCCAGAAATTAAGAAAATGAAGATTAAAACTTGCTACTTCCCACTTTTTGTGTCCAATAATGTTCTACAAAAGGAGAAGGATCACATAGAGGGTTTTGCTCCTGAGGTATAATTAATATGTTTTGCATCTTAGCTTATGATCTTGAATGTGTATTACTTCTGCTACCGTAATATACTCTTCCTAATTATTATTATTATTATTTTTTATTTAAAAACAAAATTTAGGTTGCTTGGGTGACAAGATCAGGTGACTCTGATTTGGAAGTCCCAATTGCAATTCGCCCAACAAGTGAAACCGTGATGTATCCATATTTTTCAAAGTGGATTAGGGGACATCGGGATTTACCGTTAAAACTTAATCAATGGTGTAATGTTGTTAGATGGGAGTTTAGTAACCCTACTCCATTTATCAGGTGCTTATTCATAACATCACTTCTTTCTTAAAAGGGGAATATACTTTTACTGATGGTCTATTTAATTAATTACAAGTTTTTAATGTCCGTTTTGGTAATTATAAGTTTTTATCCGCTCTATATTGGTAATTATGGTGTTAAAAATAATAACCACGTATGTGGAAGAAACTTCTTTTAATTACCATATAAGGACGAAAATAAACTTTAATTACCAAAATAGTCCGGTTAAAAACTTTTAATTACGAAAAAGGACCATGTTAAATTATAATTACCAAAATGGACCAATTTGTTGATGCATTATGATGTCAAATGTCGAATAATTGTGTAAATGATAAGATTTCCAACTTTTTAGGAGTCGTGAGTTTTTATGGCAAGAAGGGCACACAGCCTTTGCAACCAAGGAAGAAGCAGATACGGAGGTATAAAATCTTGGATTTAAATTAAAACGTGTAATTGTTTCATTTAATGATTTTATTTATTTATTTATTTATTTTAGGTTCTTGAAATCCTTGAATTGTATAGACGTTTATATGAGGAGTATTTGGCTGTCCCTGTTGTCAAAGGGAAGAAAAGTGAGCTGGAAAAGTTTGCTGGTGGACTTTACACTACTAGTGTTGAGGTATTCTATCAGTTATGAAATTTACAGCTGGCAATTTTGACCAAAATGGTCAAAATCGAATATTTCAAATATCTATTTTCCATTTTGAACTTGTTTCAATGGTTGCAGGCCTTCATTCCAAATACGGGTCGGGGTGTACAAGGTGCAACTTCACATTGTTTAGGTCAAAATTTTGCTAAAATGTTTGAAATCAACTTTGAAGATGAAAAGGGAGAAAAAGCTATGGTTTGGCAGAATTCTTGGGCATACAGTACTAGAACAGTAAGCATCAATTCTTATGGAAGACGTTAAATTATATGTAATATGCAAATTTTTCTCAGAATTTGAAGTATTTTTGTTTTACAGATTGGAGTAATGGTGATGGTTCATGGTGATGATAAAGGGCTTGTTTTGCCTCCTAAAGTTTCAGCAGTACAAGTTATTGTGATGCACGTGCCTTACAAAGATGCAGATATTAAAGAAATAATAAATGCATGTTCAGAAACTGTCAAAACTTTATGCCAGCTAGGCATTCGTGCAGAAGCCGATCTTAGGGAGAATTATTCTCCGGGTTGGAAGTATTCTCACTGGGAAATGAAAGGTGTTCCTTTAAGGATTGAAATCGGGCCAACGGATCTTGCAAATAACCAGGTAATCGGGCTGGGTCGGGTCAAAACAGTTATATTTCTTAATAAAAATTCATACCCAGAAGCTAAAATATAAAAAGCTCACAACTTTAACTGGAAATTTAACCAACCTCCCAAGATAATGACTCGTTTCTTGATTAGGTGCTGGTTAAAACAGTCTTTTTCATGAAAAACAGTTATATATCTTAATAAAGATTCATACCCAGAAGCTAAAATCCAAAAAGATCACAACTTTACCTAGAAATTTAACCAACCTCCCAGGATAACGACTTGTTTCTTAATTAGGTGTGGGTTAAAACAGTCTTTTTCATGAAAAGCAGTTATATTTCTTAATAAAGATTCATACGGAGAAGCTAAAATCCAAAAATATCATAATTTTACCTAGAAATTTAACCAATTTTGCAAGATGATGATTTTTATTTTATTTATAAATTAGGTGCGAGCTGTTCGTCGGGATAATGGAGCAAAAATTGATATTCCAGTGAGTGAATTGGGTGAAAGAGTAAATGGTATGTTGGATGATATTCAAGAAAGCATGTTTAAGGTTGCTAAACAAAAACGAGACGCTTGTGTTCAAATTACCAAAACTTGGGATGAATTTGTTGAAGCATTAGGCCAAAAGAAGTTGATTTTGGCTCCATGGTGTGATGAGGAGGTAATAGTTTGACCTGTTTGACTTGTTCTTTTGAGTATTGATGTTACTTGTTGGAGGTAAAACATAATCCGAATTGACCGATTAATAATTAAGATGGTTAAATGTAAATGATGATTCAGGAAGTTGAGAAGGAAGTGAAAGCAAAGACTAAGGGGGAAATTGGAGCTGCTAAGACACTTTGTTCTCCATTTGACCAGCCGGAACTCCCTGAAGGTATTTAGTATTATAATTAGTATTATAATTATAATTAGGGTTCTATTAATGACAGACTTAGTTTTTTTTATGTCTTTAAATGCATAAAGAAATTGTACATTAATTTATGGAGTGGTTGGTTTTGGTTATAAATTGATATATAAGTTTCTGATACATGTCTTAATATTTTAATGACAGCCGTTGTTATCATTTTCCTTGTAATCATAATTATAATATTAGAGGCTAATTATAAAAAAGAGAAAATTGTTGAGTATTATCAGTCATGTACTAATTTATGAGTAGTTATTTCAAAATGTTTATATGTTTTTTTTTTTTTTTGGAATGCTTGCTTATGTAGCCTTTTATTTTTGTGGCAGGTACCTTATGCTTTGCATCAGGGAAACCAGCGAAGAAATGGACGTATTGGGGCCGTAGTTATTAACACTATCAATTGTTTGACTTTCTTGTTCTCTTTGGCTATATCGATCAAACGTTTGAGGAATTGTTTTGGGGTTTAACCCTTTGTTACACTTGTGTTTTTTGTGTTCTAAAATGGAAACGGTTCATATTGTTTAAAATCTTTAACTTGATATTGTTGGTGTTTTATAATTCATCTGATTCAAAATAAGTGAAACATTATGAGTTTCACAGTTATTGAGATAAAAGATTATAATGATTATTAAATTAGATTAATTGGATGGTTAGTGGGGAATGAGTTCCACTTTCTTAAATAAAGAGGGTTAATGATGTTTAAAAGTAAAAGTAAGGATAAAGAGGTCATTTCATTTTGTTAAATTAGATAGTTAGTGGGTGCGGTGCCATTAATTTTTGTTAAATAAAGTAATTTTTTAAAATGTATAACTTATTTTAAATCATCCTAAAAGGAAAAGTGTATCACTTATTTTGAATCGGAGGAAGTATTTGTTATCTGTATGTAGGGGTGGCAATTTCTGACCCGACACGAAACCCGACCTGAAACCGACACGAAAATAAACAGGTTTGGGTTGAGGTAAAAAATAATTGGGCCAGTCTCGGGTTGACTCGACTGACCCGTTTATTAAACAAAGTAATTTTTTAAAATGTATAACTTATTTTAAATCATCCTAAAAGGAAAAGTGTATCACTTATTTTGAATCGGAGGAAGTATTTGTTATCTGTATGTAGGGGTGGCAATTTCTGACCCGACACGAAACCCGACCTGAAACCGACACGAAAATAAACAGGTTTGGGTTGAGGTAAAAAATAATTGGGCCAGTCTCGGGTTGACTCGACTGACCCGTTTATTAAACAGGTTAGGTTCAGGTCAATAATAATTTAAATGAGTCGACCCGCCAACCCGTTTAATTATTAAAATATATTTAAAAAATATAAATTTATATTTAGTTTATAAGTTACTTGTTTAAACGTAACTAATATTGTTTAAACGTAACTAATAGTTAGATAAAAAAAACTAAAAAGACTACTTAGGCCTCTCCCAACAGTGGCGCGTCACTAAACCCGTCAGTAGCGCCACGCCAGCACATCCTTACCGACACGCTACTGACACGGTCGTGCCAACCATAACCCATTACTAACCCATCACTAACCCTTAAAATATTACATTTAACCCCCTTTCCCTCACACAAAAAAGCTACCGACGCACAGTATCACACGTCTCCACCACGACGTGTATTTGTTGACGTGCTCTACGACGGGGTGGTGCCAAAGGCGTCACCCCCCGACGGGTTTTTGACGTGCTCTACGACGGAGCGTTGGGACTGTTCTTAGTAATGTGTATTTTGGTATTTTATTATAAATTTGTTGAATAATTAGAACATGTATGACCTGTTTGACCCGTTTAACCTGTTTGACCCGCTAACCTGTTTAACCCGTTTAATTAAACAGGTTATATGGGTCAGGTTCAGGTTGAAGGTAAACAGGTTAGGGTTGAGATATCTGATCCGTTTATATAAACAGGTCGGTTTCAGGTTGAACATTTCTGACCCGTCAACCCGTGAACCCGAACCCGCCAACCCGAACCTGACCTGAATTGCCACCCCTATCTGTATGGCTTGGAGTAAAGGGCCTTTTGGACATCTCACCTACTCAAGTTTCATCCTTTTCCGTCCTCTTCAACCTTGTTCATCTTCAAAACTTGTCTTTATTATAATGGTTAATTTTAAGACCATTCTAAGTAGGTTTGCGATTGGCTCCAGAACTGACCTAGCTTACTCGAAATACGTGAGACCTAATTTCAGAGGATAAGTAGACTCGAGAACCGAACCGTTTAATAGATACAGTTCTAGGTTCGTTCTATACCTGATTAGTAGACCCAATACCTGATTTGTTTTATACCTGATGTACTCGGACCTAAAACACCCGATACTCGATTTTACGAAAAGTGATAAACGAATCAATTTTTAGTAATCCGTTTCCAGCCGATTCGGTACATGTATGGGTTCGAATTTCCGGTTCTCAATCCCATCCTAATTCTAACCATTCCAGATGAATGAAAGGTGCTACATAAAGCATTTTAGATTAAACCTGACAATAATTTCGTATAAAAAATTTCATAATATATATATATACATAATATTTCAGCACTGTGTCATTTAACTATTACTATTATAATTATTATATTCACTTTGATGAACAAAGTCGTCAATTAACAAATATGATTTTGTCTTTGAAATATTCTATATCTCATTTTAAAACATTTTATACATCTAATTAATAACAAGTTATCTTTATAAATTAATCAATCAAATCATAGGTTACAATTAGTATTGTCAAAACCTGACACGATATGACAAAAATACACGAAATGAAACGAAAGTGGGACAAAATTGAATTTTGAGTTCGTGTCGTGTTTATATCATGCAAAACAAACACGAAGTTGTACCGTGTCGTGTTCGGGTTCAGAAATTAACACGATAGTTATGATTTTGGGAACATTTAGAAATTTATATTGTATTTTTGTCGTGTTTGTCAGTTTTTTATTATTTACTAACTAAGAAATTTGATATTTTTGTTATTCATCTCTTGTTGTCATGTTTGTCGTGTTTATCATTTTTTAATTGAGTTTTTTTCGTGTTAGGAAAATAAAACACGACTTCGTGTCTTGTCATGTCATTTTCGTGTTGAGAAAAACGAATTTGTGTCGTGTTACTCAAAAACACAAAACAATGGCACGATTAGACGTTCCTAGTAACAAACTTTTGTAAACCAAAAGGAGAAGTACATTTAGACCATATTAATTCCATATCCCAATTAGTCACCTATGTTGTTAACGAGTGATATTTTGTCCGCGTACTACTCGAAAATTTAAAGTCTTCTCTTTTACTAAGTGAAAATTAAGATTGGTTTATATCGAATTTGATCTGTGATTAATAAATAAAAATTAACAATATGTTACAACTTTGTCGCATTTTATTTAAATCAAAATAAAGTTATGGGGTTTTATTTGCATGTTTTAAATAAAAAAGTGGTACAAAAATCAAAATTTGAGTTGTTGGTGTAATCTTAGGTTGCCAGAAAGGAATGAAATTACCCAAATAACCTTTTTATTTTATCTTTTTGTTAGTCCACTTTTGAAAGGAAAAAAATAGATCCAATGTAATGGATCGCATGCTATTAATTTGTGGTACGAAGGGAATATCATCATTACTTTTGATAAAAATGAAATAAAACCTTTTAAAGAGATAAAATAATAAATGGGTGATTTATCATCATTACTTTTGATAAAAATGAAATAAAACCTTTTAAAGAGATAAAATAATAAATGGGTGATTTTTACACCATAATTTTTTGACATGTACTACATCTACCGCTTAGTAAATGGGTGATTTTTACACCATAATTTGGACCGAGTGGCCCGAAATGGCTTGAACTCATGTGCGTCCGGGCGACCTGCGGACACGAATGCAACTCCGAAATCTCGTGCGGGTCAATTTTTTGCATCTTATCGACACTGCAGTAAGCTCATACTGACCGCTGGACTGACCAATTACGAAATTTCAGCAATAATTGCAGATTACTGTTTTGATTTCTTGTTTAATGACATTGAATGTATTTAATGTCTTGAGTAAACATTAGTGTTCATTCTACACTATAAATTGAGACCTTGGGTCTCATTTGTAGATAGACCTTTCTACACTTCTCTTCTAAAATCACAGCTTTCTTTCTTGAAAACACTCTCTATTTCGGTGAGTGTTCTGGCTTGGATTATATCCGGTAATGTTCTGGCTTGTAATTGTATTTTATTAATGAAAATTGATATTAGCTCCTACAATGTCCACTGGACTGAATATGCCGCCGCTTGATTTCTTCGGCGATCAGGTTTGGTTTATTTTGATTTCATTACCAATTTTATTTTATTATTTTTGTTTTGTTTTGTTTTGTTTTGTGATAAAAGTTGTTAGTAGGGTTGGTTGGGTTTGATACGTTGGAATCAAAGAAGGTATTTGTTTTGACCGATAGAATTTCGGTTGTAATCGAGTCGAGACAGCTCGTAAGTTACTTGAGACCGACTCGAAGAATACTAGGAATCGACTCGTTGTGAAGTGAGTCGAGCTCGAGTTCGAGCTACTCGAGTAGGGCTTCGAGCCGAGTTCGAGTTCTAGAATACACAGCTCGCTAGGCTCGCGAGCCTTATCAAGTTTTTGTTTAATTACATTTTTACCATTTTCCATATACATTTTTACACCAAAAAAGTGCACTTTTGAAAAAATAAAAAAATTTCGAGCCGAGTCAAGTCGAGCTCGAAAGTATCGAGCTTTCATCGAGTCGAGTTCAAACTTAAAAATGGAAGCTTGTCGAGTTTCGAGCTTGGCAGAACTCGACTCGACTCGTTTACACCCCTAGATAGGACGAAAGGAATGATATGATTTTTTCTCATTCCATCATGAAATGAAATAAAACAATTACAACAAATTAACATATGAGAAAAATGAGTGTGTGGCTGTTACATATCTAACATTAGGTGTGGAGCTATCTAAAACTATGTAGTTTTGATTAAAAAATTAAAAATCATGACATAAACTCATTACCGTATCAGATCCCATCTAAAACATATCACTTATACGAATCTTAATTATCTTTTGGTTGAAATGTTGTTTTAAGCTTTTTGTTTCTTAAAATGGTGTTTATATTAAACTCATGTACATGTGTGTTTATATGGGTTATTTTTTTTATCGCTCTAAGTGTTTTAATAAAATGGAACGCCATTGTAAAAATAAGTTTTTTTGAGTTTTTTAAACATATTTATCATATCAAATCATTTCGGTAACTTCACTCATAAATGCATAAAAGGCGATGAGGGTGGTAAGCGTACGACACTTTAGAAACCGACCTAATTAGGCTAACGGGTATGGGACTAACGCCATCGGGCGTGGGGTGTGACATGGCCGGCCACGGCGTGGCGAAGACGGGGAACACCGCCCCCCCCTAACGGCGTTGGGGTCCGGCGTGGATGGAGAGGGCAACGCCCAACGCGGGGCAACGGGCGTGGGAGGCCGAGTTTCTTCGAAAATTAGCCGTTGGCAACGGCTATAATGCCGTTGGAATTTAAAAAAAAAAAAACTTTTTTTTAATTATTTCCCTATATATATTTACATATTTTCACTCATTTTACACACAAAATTAATATATTTTACTCTTTACAAACTCCAATCTTTATACCTCTCTACTTACAATGAATGGATCCACACAACAACTCTCTACAAACACCCAACCAACCTTCACAACAAAATTTACCACCGAACCTTGGATCAATAATTTGAATATTTTGAGTATGCAACCGCCGCCAGGCATGCCGCAAGAAGATCTTCAACATTTCCTAGCCGCGAAGGAAAGGGCCCGAAAAGCCATGAGCGATTTAGGATTGTAGTTTTTAAATTTTTAGTATTTTTAATTTAATGTATTGTTATTTTTAGTTTTAAGTATTGTATTTTTAATTTTATGTATTGTTATTTTAATTTAATGGAAGTTTAATATTATGTTAAAAAAATAAATAGAAATGAAATGATAAGATGGAAAATAAAATGGTGTGGTGTGGTGTGGTGGGTATTTTCTAGAGATGATCTGGTGTGGTTGTGGTGTGGTTGCTGAAGTGGCGATAATGTGGCAGTAAAATTAGCTACCACATGTATACCCCATAGCCTTAGGAATCTAAGAAACCCCTTAAACCTTCCTTATGTTACTTTTATTATGGGCTATATATAAAACTGGTACCTCCTTCAATTTTAGAAAAAAAGTGTTATTGTTTACTTGCACTATTTTTATACTTACTCATAAACATATGAAGAAGAAATAATAGATGAGATGAAAAGAAACAGCAACAAATACGTATGATCGTTTTCATAGTAGACATGAACTGTAAACACAAATAAGATGACACGTTTCATTTTTAAGACAATAAAACACAATTATTTTTTATGTAAATTATGTATCATTTTTTAACAAGTTTATAAATAACGTAAGGCATGATTCGGTATGGTAGTATGGTCAAACTTCAAGCTTGCAAAACATGATGTTTCCTACGTAATTTAACATGAGAATTTTGTATGTGAATATAAACATATATTTATAAATTAATAACATAGTTTATAATTAAAAAAATATTTTCAGGATATACAACCATTCTTATAACTAAATAACTATATAATTTGGCTTATATGACTCAGTACCTTAATAGTTAATAGCCTAACAAATGCAGCTTATGCTCAAACGGTGTGACGGGCTCAAACATTGACAAAAGTCAAAACGAGCTTTTTAGAAGTGTGAATTTTAGAAACACGTGTTTTTCTATCAATTAATTAATAACGATAATGTTAATGTATGTTGTAGGTTATAGCATACTTATTAATATCAGCACCATCAGCGGTAGTACCGATAACATCCTTACAGACTCTTCAGCAGCAAGCGTTAGCATGGAGTTTTTAGCCTTCTTCGTTGTTGGGTTATCAGCTATGCTTTCTGGGTACAAACTTGTAAAACAACCTTATTGCTAACCCACTTTTTGTTTTTCCATTCATTTTGCATATACAAATCGAAAATGGTAAACAGTTTTTGTTGTTCTAGACTTCAAGGCACAATTTGTTATACACTTATACTATTGTTATGATGGATTAAAGTGAATAATTATATAAGATGGGTTCTACACGTAGCTTTTGAATAAAATGAAGCTAGTGATGATTAAAAGTTAAAATAAGGGTAAAATGGTCATTTCACTATATTAAAGAAGATAGTAAGTGGGAATGAATCTTACTACTTTTTACCAAATAAGGTATCTTTAAATTTTTATAGGAGATTTATACATTGAGCATGTCCGGTTATGATCGAGATAGAGTAGTAATCCTAAAAGATCTCTTAAGTTTTAACTCTTGATAAAAGCACATATAGTTGATTAGTTTTAACTCTTGATAAAAGCACATATAGTTGATTAGCAAGATCAACTTTGAATCTTATGTAAACACAAAAAAAGTGTTACAGTAGTTGAATTTGGTTTTTATAAGGGTGGAATTCTCTGGAGTTTCTAGATTTAATCCCGGCCAGGAGAAAAAATGTATCACCTTGTGCGCTGACTCTGAGCTACCCGCAAAAGACGGTGGTCGCCCTGAGACTAGTCGGGTCACAAATCGAGTCAGAACCCAGGTTTAAAAAAAAAAAATTTAATCGTATGTTGATGTCTCGCTTATTTGTTATTGTAGCTGTAAGAAAACGAGACAATACTAGACATGATTATATACTTTTTAATCTTGATACATCAACAGATACACTATATATATATACATACAAAAAGCTTAAGAAAGTGAACAATTTAATCTAATTAATTCTACTAGTAATTACATTTTAATAGTAGGAAATTAAAATATTGTATTGCTTCATACGAAGTATTATTAATTCATCCGTCTACTCATAAAATAATTGTTTATGTAGATACTATTAATTCTCCCTTTTTAATACTACTCATAAAATGACTGTTTACGTAGATACCATTAATTCTCTTTTTTTAATCTCGTTTGATCTGTACAATTGTATTGATCAAATATGAGTAGGAAGTTAAGTAAAAAAATTAATAAAAAATAATACTATCTCACTCGTAGCAACTGATGATAGAAAATATTTGGCACATAGTATTGTCCCAAAAAAGAAGCGAAGTAGATCTCACCAACTAGAATAATTCTTTTGTAAAGAAAACGGTGTCAACAAAGTTTGAAACTTCAATATTGTAAAAACAACTTGCATTCTTGGTAGTTAAAAGAACTTTATTACCACAAAAGTATGTGCTAATGGATTGGTTGCCAAAAGAAAACAAGTCACAAGTCACAAAAAAACTCAAAAAAGAGTAAACAACCTCAACTACTTTTTGTATGACACGTACAACTTCAACGAACCTACTTTTTATTTGATTTTAAAAAATAATATTTTCGCCAAAAAGTGGTAGTTTATTATGTATGATACAACAGCCCCCTTTGCAAACACCTAAATTTCCTACCAAATTAGTGTGCCCAAAACTAATTGATTTTGATCACATTTCCTTGATCTTCTCATACATTTTAACCTAAAAAGGAGTTGTAAAATAGCTCATCCTCGGGTTCTTCTTTGGCACTCGAGAGCGACCCATCTTTCCCACGGTTTTGATTCATGTAAGAACCATCCGAGAGCCCATAACTCCCCGAATTTTGCAACATTTGTAGAGTGTATGGGGGTTGACCACCATTGTTAGTCAACCCCGTTGTGTTTTGAATGTTACTTGAGTAATTTGCTGATGGTCTAATTGCCATTAATCCATAATTATTGTTGGTATTATTACCATTGTTGTTTGTTGGAGGCCGATTAATGGTGTAACTACCACTACCACGGGGTGCAGGCACATCATGGTTATGTTTCCCTTCATATGTTGTGATCACGGCTCGTAAATCGTGTGATGCTCGTTCAACGTGTTTTCTAACGGGACAACCGACAAACGTGCACTTGTAATAACTCCTATAAATAGTTACAAAAATACCATGTTAATATAAACATCAAAACACGAAACCGACACAAAAGTAATGAGGTTTGAGTTGAGCCTAAATGAGTTCAGGTAAAAAACAGGTCGACCATCCATTCTGTTTATAAATGGGGTCAGGTCCGGGTTGGCTTATGTATAAACGAGTCAACTCGCCAACCCGTTTTGTTTTATTAAGTTTTTTTAAAGTTTTTATAATATTTGTTTTAAAAAGGATGCAAGTACTATAAAATCCCCTAAACGGCTAACTAACGCCTAAAACATATATGAATCTATGTTTGACATTTCAGCTCCTCATGGGTCTATTTTTTTTTTAATTCTGACCCGCCAACCTGGTTTTAACCCACTAACCCATTTGACCTACCAACCTGTTAAGTTATATAGATCAGATGGGTCGGTTCTGAGTTAACGTGGTTTAAATATGTTCGTGTTAGGGTTGGTTTTTTAGACCAAAATTTTAAACATGTCGAGTTTGGGTTGAGTGATCCAACCCGCTAACCTGTCAACCTGAACCTACTAACTCAAATCTAACCTGATTGCAACTCCTAGTTTAACTTTGAAGTTTTAAAAACATGTTTTTCAAGCTATAATTTTGCAAGATTCGAAATTTGAAACTACAAAAGTACCTTGGATTTGGATTTCCTTTAACAACTTTTTGTCCATATTTTCTCCATCTATAACCATCATCAAGAATATCAATATCACTTGTGGTTTGAACAACGATTCTCGGTTCTCGAACCGTTCGACTACCGGGCCCCGAAATAGCTTCACTTTCGGTCTCACCCTTCCTACAAAACACAATTTAAAACCTCATTAAAAAAACAGTTATTTACATTCAACCATTTGATTACTACTCAAACTTTAACCTAAATTCCACTTACCATCTCTTAGCTTCGGGCTCGTTTTCATGATCATCTCCCGATTTACTCATTGATGAAACTTGTTCAAACTCATCTTCCCCAAACGAAGCTGAAGAATCAAAATGATTGCTTTCGGTCGGTGCTTCAATTAATGCATTTGAAGATGATTTTTTTGCAATTTGAGGTTTTGAGTGAATATGATTTCCTTTGTAAACGATTTCCGTGATATGTCCTTGTAAGTTTCTTTCAACTTTTTTCTTTGTAGGGCAATTTGGGAATGTACATTTGTAATAACTTCTAGGGTTTTCGCTGCCTTTGACTTGCTTTTGACCGTATTTTCTCCAATTGTAACCGTCTTCTAGTTTTGTTTGATCTCTATTGGCTTGAGATTGATCGGAAACATATTGGGTTTCAACAGATTGTGTTGATTCTGATTTGGGTTTGTTGATTTCTGATATGAAATCAGTTTGTTTCGTCAAATTCCGTTCTTGTGATTGACTTTTCACTTGTGCTTCCTGTTTACCAAAAACAAGAACACAATTAATAAGTATAATCAGTAGGATTTTCTATGTATCTTTGTAATCTATAAACAGTGATCAATAATACAGTTTTTTGTTACAGGATTTTCATTATTTTACAATGTCAAATGCAAACAAAACAACAATATTTCTTTAATTATGGAGATATCATGAATCAAAAATTCTCTTTTCTTGATCAATATAACAAAATCTCACTAAAAAAAAAAATTGGAACCTAAAAACAGAGGATATTGCATACCATGTTGTTTGTAGAAACAGAGGAAATAGGCCTTATTTGTGGTTGAAATGAGAAATTAGAATATTTTCTTTCTTCATCTTTAAAATCCAAACTAGAAAAACTTCCAGTACTTGGAGATGGAACAATCTGCACCCAGCAAACAAAAATACACCAATTATTAACTGAAATTTCACAAACCCACCAATAAAAATCAAAACTTTTTCAAGAATACTTACATTTGAACTGAAAGGAAAGAAAGGTGAGTCCAAGAACTGATTTTGGTTCAAACCAGTTGGTGTAGAAAGAAAAGACGATGGTGAAAACGGTGTTGCAGGTGGTTTTGGACTTTCAATTCCTCCTCCATCACCACCGCCGGCGCCGGCGCCGCCATTATTGCCGCCGAAGAGACCCCAGCTGGTGTCTTCACTAAAAGATGTAGAGAAAGAGAATGATGGATACTGAGAAGTTGTAGTGGAAGTATTCAAGCTGCCGCCAGAAGAAGCCATGGGAGGGAATTTTGAATCCAAATTTTGGGGATTTTGTTAGTTTGATGTTTGATGAATTTAGTCGAATGATTTTGATTGTGGGTGCCGTTATTTATGAATTGAAAATGTATATTTAAGGGGAGGGTTGTACGGTGTCGAGTTCTCGGAAGGTAAAGAAGTAGTAGAAGAAAGAAAATTTTGAGGTTTGACCGTGGAAAATCTTTGTGGTCAAAGCTTGTGGGTTTGACTTTGAATTGGCGGCTGAAGTAGAATAAGAAACAACCTTCATCTATTCATTATTTTGTGATTGTGGGTTTGAGCTTTAAGATCGGAACAACTAGGCCCTTTTGTTTTTGTGAAGTGATTTCTACTATACATGTATTTCTTTACCTATCATAATTATCGTTTCAATATGTTGTAAAGTTTATTATAACAATTACACAACTATGATATATGAAATTATTTAAATCATCTACAAATTATCTCCCTTAGTTTTTTACATGCTTGGGCCCTTTGTGATCCTCTGTATTTATTATACATCCTCCGTTTCAAAATAAGTGATACACTTCTAATTTTAGAGTGTTTCAAAATAAGTGATACACTTTGAAATTTTTCTTATTTGTTTAAATATAGTGAGACACATACCCACTAACTATCTCCTTTAATAAAGTGAAATACCCATTTACCCTTACTTTTACTTTTAAATATCATTAAACTCACTTTAATTATAATATGTGGGACCCCTCACTCACTAACTATCCAATTTAATCTAATTTAACATTCATTACAATTTTTTGCCTTAAAAAAGGTGAAATCTAATTTGTATCACTTATTTTGAAATGGAGGAAGTACCTATAATACATTGATCATAATGCTAAACTACAATGTGAATAATAAGTTCCTTTTGCTAAAATGCACTGAAAAGTTTTAAATATATAGATTAAATACAAAGATGATAAAGGCAGTGAGATATAGATGTAGAGGAAATCATGGTTATATAAAGTTTTTGTAAATGAAACCACCCATGCTCAAATCCTGTGAACTTTGCTTTTCAATTTTCATTATTAAGAGTTTGAAAAGTTAAATAGTCACTTGACTTTAAAAAATGGTGAAACAACCCTTTACTCTTATATAAAATTTTCATATTTTTTAAATACACTTTTACCCATTTATTTATTTACTTATTTATTTTACTTAATATAATTTTCTTCTTTTATTTTTACTAAACAACACTTCAACCCTACAACTTTATTCTTAATACTTTAATCATTTAAAACAAACTATTCAGTATGTATAGCCAATGAGCTAATCTTTTATATGGATACGAGGTAACATGGTCTGTGCGATATACGAGCTTTATTCATGATAAAGAGTTATTGAATGTAAATCGTATACATCGTATTAGTGTAATGGACAAAGTACTAAAAGCAAGATTGCTAACATGTTTATCGTTGATTGCGAGTATTCTACTAAAAAGTGAAGTGCGTTAGAGGAATATGCAAAGTAACAATAGCATTATCGCTTTTATTAGCGCAACACAAACCATGTTATTCACAACTTATAAGTGATACTATGAAGAACTTCGTAGTTTGTCTTTTATAAGCAAAACTATGAATTAACGACGATATATCCTCAACTAATGTAGGTTAATGCAAACATTATTTCACACTTCTAATTGTACATTTTTTATATCAAAAGTACATAATAGATAATAGAAATCCATACAAATACACAAATCATGCGTCCACACACAATCTTATATATTATAATTTTAATACAAAGTGTACACAAACAACGAATAATAATTTTATACATATACAGAATAGGTTGTGTAATTTTAAACAAAAACAACTAATATACTCTCTCTAAAATAAAACCATAAAGACTTCATCTCTTTGTTGTTGACTCCACTTGTTAGATGTTTTTTGTATGCAACTTTAGAGTGTTAAACTTTTTGCAACATGAAAATGAGTATTTATAGATCCTAATGTATAAGATTCATAAGACTTGAAAAGTCCTAATTTATTGAACTTTTTATTATTATATTTATTTCAAACTCTTAGACTCTTGGTCTTACAATTTAGTGAGTTTGTCAAATTGTTATTAAAATGAATTCATTACTATAATTTATGTTTAAACTCTTGATTTTACACCTTTTGAGTTTCTCAATCTTTATTAACATGATATGTTTAACATTTTAATAAAAACAACATCAAAATGGAACTCAATTATTATATGAACGAGGCAGCATGGCCCGTGCGATGCACGGGCTTTGTTCATGATAATGAGTTATTGGTATCACATGCAAACTATAAATAAAGGAAAGTGTGTTGGTGGAGAATATAAAGTAACAAAACATGAGTAGTTATATTAGCATAACACATAGCATGTTATTCATTAAACAAAAATACGACTACAAAGATCTTCGTGTTTTCTCTTTTATAAGCACAACTATGGATAAACGATGACAAATCTTCAATCGACACCGCTAAATTACATGTTAACATGAATATAAATTAGGAAAATGATTTGGGTTGAATGGAGGGTTTGAATGAATTACCTGTTTGTTTTGCTATACTGTTCTGTTTAAAGTCCTCCTTGCATCGTCTTCTACTTAAGGGAATATGTAGCTATTTGATGTCATCAGCGCTAATAAAATTCTTCATAATTTATCATTAAAAATTAACTTGACCTTTTAAAAATAAATAACAATGATTAATCAAATTGATACTAATTAAATATTAATTACATAAATAAGTAATAACTAAATAATTAAAATAAATAAATAAATGTTAACTAATATACGAAATAAATATATTTTAAATAGATAAATACTAATAAAACATGTAATTAAAAATTCTGAAAATCTATAATCCATTAAATATAAGAAAATGGCAGGCTGACATTTGGGCCAGATTTAGAGGCATAAACATAAAAGGAGTGTTTTATATGGTAAAACTTTTTATCTTACTATTGATTAATTTATTATTTCTTTTAAATGAATTTATTACATTATTTTTATTAATATAAATGCAAGGCTATTAAATGCAACTTCAAAATGAAACTCAATTTTTTATTATACGAGGCAGCATGGCCCGTGCCATGCACGGGCTTTGTTGACGATAAAGAGTTATTGGTATAAATAGAAAAGTACGAACAAAGCAAAGTGTGGCAGAATAAAATGTAAAGTAAATAAACATGCGTGCTTATATTAGCATAAGATAAAACATGTTATTCATAACACATAAGTGTCACTACAAAGATCTCTGTGCAAATGGATAAACGATATTTTATTTTCAAGGGATACCGATAAGTTAGTAGTGTCTGAAAAGCAATGTTTAAAAGTTTCTTTAAAAAATAAATAAATATAAATGATCTTTTTTCAGCATGAATATAATATTTAAGGAAAAATCAGTATCAGTTTATGTGTTTCAACTAAAAGTTATTGAGATTTAAACTCAATATATGTGTTTAGAAAAAGATATTAAAAAGAGGATAAGTCTAATTTTATTGTTCTATTATGTTTTTATTTTAATTTTTTTATTAGATATAAATATAAATTGATTCATCGTCAAATATATTTTTCGTATTCAAATTAAAATATAATTTGGTTGCTAGTTTAGGTTGTTAAATACTTCATTATACAAAATTTCTTGTACTATGTTACTTTTCATTGTACAACACATTGTGTTTCTCTTTTTAGCTTCTTGAAATTATTCCTAATGCATAAACGTTATACTTGCAAGTGAGGGGTGTACCGGCAAGGCAGCATGATCAAAATTTAACGAAACATTAGCACCATTACACAAAATTTTCGCATATTACAACAGAGTAGAGCCGGATAATTAAACGTTATACATGCAAGCATGAATAAGCGGGGGTGAAATCCCGGGAACGTCGAAAATGACGACTTTCTTACCGGGCGCCAAAGAGTGAATTGAGGCACTCTGCATCTGATCTTGTTTGTCATGTTAAGCAAGAGTACCATCGGGATTTTTATCACCAACATCTATCGAGACATTCTTTCCGGTAATGATTTAAAGATAATGTGTTTTTAGACGATTGTTAAGTGCTGATATGTGTAGTTTATGGTTTGGATGAGTATTTATAATGTTATGGATGGCTGATGATAGCTAATATACTTTAATGTCGTTTAGTGTTATGCTAGTTATGATAGCAATCATCCGTGTGGACGTTGTATATGCACTACATATTGAATGAAACGTTTCTGCTACACATTCATTGGGTTTTTTGGGGTTAAATGCCCTTTTAACACTTTTGGTAACCGATGGCCATTCATACAAAATTCACTTAATGCATTAGTAACGCATGAATTAAACATATACATTTATGCATGAATTATATCTTTGAATTTTGTAACTAAATATACATTTATTACATAGTATTAAATACAACTTCAAATATGAAACTCAATTTATATATATATATATATATATATATATATATATATATATATATATATATATATATATATATATATATATATATAGGTGAGCGTTCATGCGAGAACCTTACTTTTTGCGAGAACTGCGAGAACCAATCTTGGCCATATGATTTAATGAATTTAAAAAATGCGGATGGGGGTAGGATCGTCATTGAACAAATCTGTAATTTAATTAATTTTAATTAAATATGGTAACCGAATATCCAATTAATTCTCTTAACTACTTATCCTAATTATATGGAATTATCCCTGCAATCTTCTCAAGTCTTCCTCACTCTTGCACAGGATCCTAATACTCAACCCTAATATTTCCGATCTCACCATTTTCGATCTCAACAAGGCAGACGACGATACATTCCTACCACCGATATTATTTTTTGCGGTAACATAAAATACCTCATCTCGTAATCATTAAAATTTTTCGTTTAACATAGTTTGAATATTCGTCGTTTCAGAGATTTGCGAATTCAAGAACATGTCGACATCAACTGAACAATCAAAAGATTATAGTTTTAGTTGTTCTCCGTCGAATCAAAACAATTCCGCTCTAAATGATTTTTGTGACCCCAGTGAGTATTTTTCTTCAAGTATGTTTAATGTTTTTCACAATATTTTATGTTAATTAGTGTAGTTTTTGGAGTTTCAGTTATGACTTATTTGCTAATTATGTTTGTTCATAGATTCGTTTTCTATTCAGAACTTCAATTATTTTTATTTATTTTCATTCTACAATGAACAAAAAGTGCCTGTTGAAGAACCTTAATTTAATATTTAAATGCGAATCACCTATTTTTTCTGCTAATAAGTATTTTATATTCTAATTTTGAAAATGTTCGTCATATTTAGGTGATAAAGCAGATTATGAAAGTGAGGCACAAAGTACTAATAATGTTCTATCTCCACACGGGTCAAAGTATTGGGTTCCAAACGTCCCGGAAGACGCCAAGCCAGTGTTAGATACCGTATTTAATTCTCTTCGTGAAGCAGAAAACATGTATATCGAATATGCTTCCAATGCTGGGTTTCGTACCCGTAAAGGATGTGGTACGAATAAGAGATTGAGAGGTGCTGGTGAGAAAGCCAAAGAAAAGGCAAGAAAAAATCCCAACCATTGTCATGTTTGCTTAGGAGTCGGTCACAACTCGCGAACATGCCCAGGGCCAAATACCCAAGTAGCATCATCATCAAAGCGCCAAAAGAATTGATGTCAAAATGCTTTTTGTTTAACACTATATTTTTATATTTGATTTGTTTTGTTCACTGGTGAATTCTTAATGTTCAAACTCATTGTTTTAATGTTTCAATCTTTTTTTTGGTTACTTCTATATTGTTTTATGACCATGCATGAGTGCTTCTGTATTTTTTTTACTTAATAACAAACAATTTTAATCACAGCTACACACTTGAACAAATTCAAATCCCCAAACGTTCAATGTTGAACATTATCGTTAAATAACTACTACAACAACACTTCAGCTCCAACTTATAAATAAATTCTAAAACCCTTCAATCCAATGCCATTTGTAATGTTCAAACACTTTGTTTTTTTTTCACTGACCCTTTAACACATTATAATATCATAACCTTTTTATGTTCACACATTCTGAATTTCGTCCACCAATGAACAAATGTTATTATTTGTATATGTCACCATAAAAAGTATTAATGTTTCACACTTTTTGTTGTCTTTGTTTAAATTTTTTAATTTCAACCAGTATTAATAGTGAGTAATATTATTGTTTATTATCAAGGTTTCTATCAACCCTTATTTTCGTGCACTAGTCATACACTTTTTTGTTCACCAGTTGTTGATAACTATCTTTAACTGAATACAACATCCATACTTCAGCTAAAACTCAATAAAAAAAATCTAAAACCCTTCAATCCAATGTCATTTGGGAACTAAAAAACAAAATTAAAAAGTAACAAAAATGAAATGGTGTCTTATCAGTATCACTAAAAAATAACCATGTCATAAGAAGGCAAAAATTTGAAGGTTCATTTTCCAACTCTTTTCATTGCATCTTCAGCATTCTGCACCACCGTGTTACGTAACATGTTATGTTCGGATAGCAACATCTTTAAAACATATTTTTCCCTTAAACTCTTCATCAATGTTTTTTGACGTCTTACCCCAACTTCCAGTCCACAACTCCAATTTCCTGACCCACCGCCCATATATGTCTCCATATGTCTCATTAAGAAAATACATTCATCTACATTGCCTCCCTCTGTCCCCCAACTTATAGTTACAACTTCGGGTATTGCATTTTCCATCATATTAGCTTTAGGATGGTCAACCAACTTCATATAACGTACAAATGCCTTGTGCTACGAAACAAATTATATTATGAGATCCATTATTTATATGTTTATATACAAACATAGTTTTTTTTCACTTACAATGTTGTTTGGTAATCCCTTATACTTCATATCTAGCGCTCGCATGTCAACCGCGCTGTCAATTATGTCAACTGATCCGTTTTTTATGTCAAAGCAAACTAGGTAATAATAAGTTCTACACATAACTGGAATTAAGACCTGAAATAAAAAACTATCATAAATTTTCCATTCTTAACTCGTTTTGCATTTCGTTCCCCAGTGAACAAATTTTACTGTTTGCATAGGGGTTCTGAAAATGTATTAGAAATGAGGTTTAATAACAAAAATTAATAAATGTACCATGTCGACTGTCCTTAGCTTCATTATTTGTGAATTTTGATTCATCAAGAGTCCGAAACAATTTGTAAGCCACTTTACTCGGTCATCAATGTTCATAATACCCTGCAGTTAATACGTTCATTAGTGTCATATAAACGACACTCTTCGTAGTCATACTTAAAAAAAAGTTAACATTTACCTGTACGGTAAAAACCGGAAGAAACAATCGAGACGGTGAATCTGGTGATCGAATACCATCACCATAAATCGTGAACAGACAAAACCCCAAAATCGCAAAAAAAAAAAAACCCTAAATGCCAGTAACAAAAACCCTAACTCGTGAAAACCCTAGTAGTCTATTCATTAATTTCGATCAAAAACCCCAGCTACAACCCAAGATTTGTTCGATGTTTAACAAGAAATCAGGCAAACAAAAACTATAACTCGATGTACAACTATTCACGATAACAAAAACCCAAAATCAGTGGTGAACAAAATTTAAATCATACCTATTGTTTTTCTTCTGGTAGATACCGTCTCCGAATTTGTCATTTCACTGTAAAGTTTTGTTATTGACGTTCTTGATGTAGCGGTTGACAGAGCTCGATACAAGTTTGGATCTTGACGACAAAGAGAGAGAGAGAGAGAGCGTGGAAAGTGGGGATGATTGTTGCTTATGAGAAGGCAAATATCTTTATAATTAATTAATTGATTTTTTGAATAAATCCCATATTGGACGGAAATAACCGAGTGACGAAAATACCCTTCAACGCACCTATTTTAAAAAAAATTAGAGCGCCGTTTATGATTTAACTCCCTTTTTAATCTCATCCACACATCTTAAAAACCAATGGTCCTAAACGGTTCTCGCAGTTCTCGCAATAACTTTGGTTCTCGCATGAACGCTCCCCTATATATATATATATATATATATATATATATATATATATATATATATATATATATATATATATATATATATATATATATATATATATATATATATATATATATATATATATATATATATATATATATATATATATTTATATATATATATATATTATAGATATAGATATACAGATATAAAATCTTGCTTCCTTTTATTATAAAATGTTTTTCATTACTTATATTTATTTACTAATAATTATTTCAAGATATTTCAGATGATAATTTAAGTTTATAGTTATGATTATTTCTTTAACTTTTAAATATATTAAATAATTATAATTAAATTCTACTCCATCCGTCCCTAAATAAAGTTCTCATTTCTCTTGGGCACAACTTTTTAGGAGATAGTTAGTGGTGGGGTATTTGGTATTACTTTTGATTAAAATATAATGTTTGATTGGAGAGAGAAAGTGCTTTAGGAGATACTTAGTGGTGAAAGTGTTGATAAAAATATTATTATATTAAGTGAGCCCTTAAGTTTGAGAAATGGAAACTTTATTTAGAGACAAAACTTGAAGGAGAAATGAGAACTTTATTTAAGGACGGAGGGAGTACTTCTTTTATTATAAAATGGTTTTTATTACTTATATTAATTTACTAATAAATAATAATTATTTCAAGACTTTTCATATGACAATTTGAGTTTATTAGTCATAATTATTTCTTAATCATATTAATGAACAAAATTAAACTTTTATTCAATGCTACATTAGTTTAGACATTATTTCATGACAATTTGATGAAGTTATTAGTTTTTATTATATTTTTTTTATTACAATAGTCTTTTTAATTACATTAATTTATTAATCATATTTATGACAAACTATACATTAGTTTAATACTCATAATCAGTTTATAATAATTATTTTAAAACTCATGATATGTCAATTTATTAGTTTTTATTATAAATATACATGAGTTTATTACTTATATTCATTTACTAATAATATTATTTCAAGACTTTTGATATGAAAATTTGATGGAGTTATTAGTTTTTACATTAATTTCTTATTATTATGACAAAATTCAACTTTTAAATATATTAATTTATTTATATATTACAAATATCTAAGCGAACACTTGTTTATTATAAATTTGCTACATATTGATTACTATAGTAATGTACAATATGACTTGCCTTCACCTCCGATCATTATTTATTCCTTTTGTTTTCCCGTTTGCGTTGTCATCATGCCTTGTGTTGCCTAATGATCGTATCGTCAACCACATGTTTAGCTATTGGTGTGTCTCATATATACTATTTAGGCTTTAACACTTGAGTATAAGATATAGTCAAAAAATATTATAATCAAAGCATTAGACGATATAATCAAATAATTATGAGGACTGAATCATACCGATTTGAGTATAAGATATTGTGTAATCATCAGAGTAGCACCACCGGAGATTGTCGATCCTACAAAATAAACAAACCTAAATTAAACGATGTATCATTACACAAAAATCAATTAAAAAACAATCGAAACATATTTCATTCACCGATTCGCCAAAACGAAATTCTTAATAGGAGAATAGATGAATGAGATTAAGAACTACACTTACCTATTTATATTAAATGTATGAAAAATGAAAAAACTATTTAATATGTGTCTTTACAGATGCTAGAAACTAAAACCTATATATTAAGTGTAATAATTAATTTAAATTAATTAGTCTTAAATTTTTTATTGTAAAACTTTTGATCTTACAATTGCTTAATTTATTATTTCTTATAAATGGATTTATTATATTATTTTTATTAATATTAAATGCAAAGTAATAAATGCAACTTCAAACTTGAAACTCATATATATATATATATATGGTTGAATTAGTTTCAGAACCAATTAAGGCTACAGAACCAGCAGAACTCAATCTAAACCATTGATTTTTAAAATGAAATGATCATGAAAAACACATTAATGTATTTGATGAGGGACCCCCAAATATTGGTTTGCATGGATGTCATTCATTCATGCAATCGAGGAAGTATATATATATATATATATATATATATATATATATATATATATATATATATATATATATATATATATATATATATATATATATATATATATATATAGTGAATGATTATATTGAGAACCCTGATTTTAAAAAGAACTCTGAGAACTTTTAATTAATCAATTAGGCCCATTAGATTTTAAGTTAACGGTTCAGATTACTTATGGCATTTTCGTAAATAAATTAAATCTTATTTTTGATTAGTTTTAAATGAAAAGGTTAGGATGGTAATTGTGTAAAGGAAAATAAATAAATTAATTTATTAGATCCTAAAAATCCATGGAAGTTGCTTCTTAAACAACCAACCCTAATTCTTCAATTAAAAGTTGGTTTTTAAAGAACAGGCATCGTTATCTTCATGCGTTTCTTTCAATTCTCGTTGTAACCTACAATAGTTCACCGGAAACCGCCGTTCATCATAAAAACATCAACAACTTGTGCTCCAATCGCTTAATTGTTTCAGATATGTATATTCTAAACGTCGATCTCGATTCTCGAACTTTCCGCCGGTTAATTCTAAACGTTGAAGCTGAGGGTGTTTTCCGGTGCTGATGGTGATTGGATATGTGTCTCATAAAGCTGCGGGTGCATTGATCACGTTTCCGGCGAGACCAGGTGCAACAACTCAGGGTGCGACGGCGGTTGTGAACATGTAATATATGAATCGATGCGTAGATGGCGATGACAGCCTCAGGTAATTTGTAGTTTAAAAGTTTCAAATCTATGATTTGATCGTAAGTCTCTGTGTTTATGTTTTTGCATATTTGTAGAAAAATGACACATTAATACAGGTATTAAAAAGTCAACTTTCAGTGGAAAAATCGACGGTGTCGATGAATTTAATACAGATATACTGCATTTATAAATGGCTAGCGAGTACAAATTTCTTAATCAAAGTGGTTGCTTGAACATCGACGGTGTTGATGATGCCCAGAATTTTCTAGTGCTTATTGTAACCTCAAAATATAATACTTGAAATATTATTATTATTTAATTATTTAGTTTATTAAAAAGGGGCTAATATTATTTTGTTAAACTAAAAGGTACCACTCGATACTGCATCTAAATTTTAGGTTATTAAATAAATCTCTGAAGATTAAATAAGTCTATGAAGATTAAATATTTTTTGATTATTTAGGCATACATGTTTATAATACCAGGGCACAACATGACTTCATCTTATTTAAATGGTTATTTTTTATATTGTTTAATATCTTGAGTTTTTTTATTTTCTTTACAGAAAGCTGCTGACAGATTTGAATTTCTGTATTTATCAAATACAGCTCTGGATAAAGGAAAACTAGAAGATGCAGTTAGCTTTATAACATACGTTTTATTCAGTTGTTTTCCTTTGCATATGTGTTCTGTTAATGTTGGATGTGTAAATGTTATTCGTACAATTTTTACACATCGATGTTTTTTTGTTACATATATGTTATCGGTAAACCCACTTCGACTTTAAGGACAGATACATCTATGTTTCTCAAACACATATGCTCAACTAGTTTATTACACTGATTTACATAAATTACTGAAAAAATAACATTAATTATCAAAATAAAACATATGTGCACGACCGACTCGACATATATGCACTACCTACATTTAACACTAATTACAAAAAAAAAACATATATGCACAACTGGCTCGACAAAAATAATAAAATATCAAAAGAGTTTAGAAAATAATTCTGAAATTTTAAGAAATTTTCAAAAAAGGAAATATTTTTCTTTTTGGTCAAATGTCCTAAATACCCCTGAATAATTAATAAGAATTAAATAAATCAAAATCATTTTACTAAATTCTGATTGGTTATTAAGAGTTCTCAGAGTTCTTTTTGAAATCAAGGTTCTCAATATAACTCGACCATATATATATATATATATATATATATATATATATATATATATATATATATATATATATATATATATATATATATATATATATATATATATATATATATATACAGTGGTGGGTTCATGCAACACCATGTTTGCGAGAATGGCGAGAATAAATGACATCCATTAGATTATAAGATGTGTGACTAAGATCATGTGCAGTTTTCTTAAATAACTAGGATTAAATTTTAGGGGTGGAAGGGTAAAAGAGTAATTTGAAATTCAATTAACAAATTAAATTAACACCCCCATCCCACCTATTTCGTGTACATGCAAAAAAACACACACTTGAGTGTGTGTTTTTAACTTTCTCTCTCATTTTTTAAAACTCTCCACCGTACGCACAAAACACACATTTTAGGGGTGGAATCTCAATCCGTGTTTATATCTCCGGCGAGTTACATCCTTGTTTTTACCATCTCCATCGATTACGGCAAACATCGACAACACCACAGTACGCACAACCGCCATGCCCCCATTTGCTTTTCCGGCAACCACCACCATCGATGTCATGACACATGCGAGAACTGCAAAAGATCTGGAAACATAACAACCCAGATCCAGATCTGAACGATTCGAGATCCATTTTCTCTCCTATTTACGGCGGCGACTCGATGCTTTTCCGGCGACTCATATCTGTTTCGTATTGTACAGATCTAGTATGTATTGTACAAATCTGGTTCACCGGAACCCTAATTTAGTCGTCGTAGGCGACTGTTTTTGTTGGTTGTACCGATGTTCGTCTCGGTTGTTTTGATGGGAACCGCCATCTGCTTCACCGATTGTAGAATTGTTTAGGGTTTTGATCCAATAGCTCTAATTTTTTTATTGACTCAGATATGTTCAAAGTATGATGAAGAAGATGAGCCACTGCTGGGTGTTTATTCACTACATCACTAGCGTTTGTTCACTAGTGAACTAGTGTTTGTTCACTAGTGAACCAATGTTTGTTTGGGTTGTTCAAGTTTGTGTTTATTCACTAGTGCTTTAGATTAATATGTTGGTAGAATATGTGTTTGTTCATTAGTGATATTGGGTTAAGATGTTAATTTTTTCGAAGTAAAATAGTTTTAGAGTTTGTCAGTTAGTATTTGTTCATTAGTTATTTTATCGTCTTCATCACTTAGATCTTAGATTTGGTCAAAATAAATATTCTCTGATGATCAGAAATGAATTGTGGATTTAATTATGATTCTGTTAATTTGTTCATTAGTGATCTGTAAATCTTAACTGGGTTTGCGTATATATAGGGTCCGGATCCGGTGAGGACTCTTTTCCCGGTGAGGACTGCGAGGACAATTTTCGTTCACTCATCTTCAAAAGGGCATAAAGGTCATTTTCGAAACTCTCATTTCCTCCTTTTGCCACTTGTCCTCTTATAATTGGAAGTGAGTTTTTCCCCCACACTTTGTTTTTCGCCCCTTCTTTTTTTATTTGTAAAATAAAAAATCTAAAAATGTAAAAAAATTTAAAATTAAATTATCTACAAAATGAGTATAGTCATGAAAATTTGAAATAAAAAATTATCCAAAATTGACAATGATCCATAACTAACAAAATGATCCAAAAATTAACAATACTACAAAGTAAACAAAATAACCATGAATGAACAAAATGATCTAAAATTATATATGATATATTATTTGACTAATTATTTATACAAAATTATGTTTATGCAAGATTAACAATGATCCAAAAATAAGAAAATGATCCAAAATTATGACAATGATCCAAAATTAACAAAATGATCCAAATATAACAAAATGATCTAATATTTCATCCGGGTTTTTTTTTTCAAATTTTCATGACTATACTCATTTTGTAGATAATTTAATTTTATGAACTTTGGCCTTTTTAGTTTTTTTTTACAAAGAAAAAAAAAGTTATGACCGAAAAACAAAGGTGGGGGTAAAAAAAACCCATCAAATCAAGGCTTGACATGTGGCACTAGGAGAGAGAAAGTGTTTGCAAATGACTATTTTAACCCTCTTAATTTTCTTTTTTCCCCCATTATTTTGGTAAACTTTACACAAAACCCCCTCAAACTTCAACCATTGTTTATCTTTTTCACATTCAATCCTAGCCATTAATTTTTATGGATTAAAGGCTTAGATTTATCCTCGCAGTCCTCACCGGAAAAAGAGTCATCACTCGATCCCACTTCTATATATATATATATATATATATATATATATATATATATATATATATATATATATATATATATATATATATATTATCTACAGAACTTTTAGAACTATTCTAGACCAATCATAATCAAGATAAATCAATTTCATTTAATATTTATGCATAATTATATAGGGGCAATATGGGCAATGTACCATTTTCGTGATTTAGCAACTCCTAAAAAATAGGATCGGTGGTTTTAACCCTATTGAATCATCTGTACGTTTTTTCTACCGTCATTTAGCAACTTCGTCCCTGCTAATCATCCCGTTCATCATTAATCTTCAAAATTGCAGGGTTTTTATTCAAATCTATACGTCAGTATCCAAGATGTCGACTGATAATCTTGCAACTCGAATTAATGAAGACCATCCAGAACACGACGACATTATCGACATACAAGATGATAGTTATTGCGATCAAGATCCGCAAAATTCGTCATATCAGACAGAGGATGAAATACATCATCAATTAGGTTTTTTGTTAATTTAAAATTCGTTTTTATTTTAATACTTTGCAATTGATTTTGCTATTCGATTCAAATACATGTATGTTATGATAATATGGTCAGAAAAAGGTTTTAAACATATTTGTATATTTTATCACGTATACATGCATGTATGTACGAAGATGACGTCATGTATGTTATGATAATATGGCCAGAAAAAGGTTTTAAACATATTTGTATATTTTATCACGTATACATGCGTGTATGTACGAAAGTGTTTTTTTAGTTAAAGATTAGGTAAACAAATCGTTTCACATTAGTTTTTTATTTGTTAAAGATGGAGTGATACACCGATGTTTTACATTTCTTTTTTGTTTACATTAATGTTAAAATTATAATATCACGTTATATTTATGCATATGAGGATGATGACTTGGATATTAATGAAATTGAGTGTGTATTAACTCCTGGCAAGACTACTTATTGGGTCCCAACTGTAAATGAAGATGATAAACCAAAGTTGGGTGACATGTTTGATAATTTTGATCTTTGTTACATTCATGCATGCATGTCTTGTAAATACTACAACACCGGAACCCAAAATACAACATAAATGCATCTCGGGATACATTCATGCATGTCTTGTAAATCCAACAAAAAAAACGCACACATTCTGAACAACTTCTGCTGCTATAACACCCGAATACCCTTTCAGAAATCATACATGCATCTTAATTTACTTGAAAATGCAATAATACATTCATGAATCACCTTATTTAGATCGATCAAGAAAACCCTTTCAGAAATCAGTTTAAATTTATTAAAACCTGTAAACAACAATTACCTATAACATCATCCTTACTTTATAAAAAACTTAAATTAAACATACATTCATGATTTTCTTAGTTAAAATCGAACACATTTAACAGAAATTCAACTTACTTTCCATTGCCAGAGCTTCTCTTGATTATTGAAATTTTTTCTCTGCGTATTTATTCTGCCGAAGTGTCGCCACATGAAGAACCCTAAATTGATCTTCCGAACCCTTTTAAAGGTAGAGATCGGTGCCGATCTAAACAATTTTTTGAAGATTCGTTATAAAGATGGCTGTGATTACGGTGAATTTTTGATTTGGAGATAATATATCTTTCCCTTTTACCAGTTGATAGAAGTCTTCAAATCCCGTATTCCTAGGACGTGATAGGATCCGATATAATATCTCCAACCCAAAGTTAAAAGCAAATTCCAGTTATACCCTTTTGCTTGTTTTCCACCGGTTTTTAAAATCTAAAAATTTACAAAACATACCCCCGAATTTTACAGCCCTTGATTTGTAAAATGTGTGGTCTATATCTCTTTAAAATTAGTTCTATGGGTTCTGTAGTTAATATTGGTTCTGTACGGAATTCACCCCTATATATATATATATATGGTTGAATTAGTTTCAGAACCAATTAAGGCTACAGAACCAGCAGAACTCAATCTAAACCATTTATTTTTGAAATGAAATAATCATGAAAGACACATTAATGTATTTGATGAGGGACCCCCGAATATTGTATTGCATGGATGTCATTCATGCATGTATACATATATGTAGGGGTGCACAACGAAACCGGTTTTTAAACCGGTACCGGTTTTAAAACCGGTTTGAAACCGGTTTTTAAGTCTAACGAGCGGATCAGTTCATAACCGGCGGATCAAAACCGGATACCCATCTTCAAGCACGAACCGGATTAAAAACCGGTTTCAGAAAACCGGTTTAAAAACCGGATTTTTCTAGCCGCTACAAAAACCAGTTTAAAAACCGGATTTTTCTAGCCATGGGGGAAACCGGATTAAAAACCGGTTTTAAAACCGGTTTTCGAATTCTATTGCCTTTTTACACATATTTTGTTCATAAAAATACAAAGAAAATTTAAAAAAAATACAAAAACCCGTAAATCCGATTTCGAAACCGAAATCCGATCCGATCCGACCAATCCGATCCGGTTTGAAACCGGTCCGAACCGGTTTTGATCGGTTTTTGCATATGCTCGTCAAACCGGTTTCAAAACCGAACCGGTTTGGGCAAAACCGGTTTTGACCGGAGTTGACCAAAACCGATCCGGTTTTTAATCCGATCCGGTTTTTGGAAAAATCCGGTTTGTGCACCTCTACATATATGTATATGTTTTCATGTATGTATACATAAGTGTTATCTATACATATATATATACATGCATGAATGACATCCATGCAAACCAATATTTGGGGGTCCCTCATCAAAAACATTAATGTGTCTTTCATGATCATTTCATTTCAAAAATCAATGGTTTAGATTGAGTTCTGCTGGTTCTGTAACCTTAATTGGTTCTGATTCTAATTCTACAATCTATATATATATATATATATATATATATATATATATATATATATATATATATATATATATATATATATATATATATACGGCTTATAAATTTATTCACAAATATAAGTATAATATATATAAAAAAACATGTGTTGACAATAATAACTTTAATATTGAAGAGGTCTTGTCTTTCTCACATTGCCTAAAGAACGATTTAATTTCAAACAAATCGGTAAATCGGGTGGATTAAAAGCTTGACTATGACCCGGATGGACCGAGAACGAAACGCGCTGGACCATTTAGCTTAACCCGCCAATATAACGACCCAAATTTTCTGTTTATTAATATATTGGTATTTCAGTGGATAAATGACTTGTGAATCTATTTTGTAATAAGTGTTAATGAATATAACAGCTAGATATAGTATTGAGGGAATTTAAAGGTTGTGTCAATCGTTGGAATCGAATGCGGGTCAAACCGAGCATGTGAACAAGAAGGAAAAACCAAGGATACCTGATGAATGGAGATCGCGGCGCTATCTTGTAGTTCGCGACGCGAACTAGTTCTCGGAGCAAACAACACACCGAAATAGCGAGGAGTCAAACGCGAATTCGGGATCGCGTTAGAGATCGCGACGCGATCTATGGATGCGAATTAACGCGGGCTTGATGTTAGCGACGCGATTTTTGAGATAGCGACGAGATTTGTCGCTGTACAGACCTTAAAGTCGGGATTTCAGCCATTTCTCTCATTTCAAAACCGTAGAATCTTCTCCTAAGTGTGTGTGTATGATTTTAAGTGTAAGGAAGCCATTGGAACCGATTTTGACACTCAATCTTGAATATCTTGCCCTATTGTTGAAGTATAAGGTAAATCTCTACTCCTATTTGTTATAGATGGTGTTTTTGGGTAAAAATGGTGTTGTATGCAAACCCTAGTTGGAGGGTTTGTCATGGGTGATGAAATGGAGGTATATAACTCAGATCTATGGTATTTTAACAAGGAAAAAACATGTTCATAACATGGATTTATGGAGATCTTAAGATCTATGAAAACCTAGGGTTTTATGGGTTGTCAAATTGGGGAAAAGTGATAGTAGTTGTAAACTAGTGGTAGTTTGTGTAGTCATTGATGATGTTTGATGTTAAACCTCGTGTGGTTTCATGATTAGGGCATTTGTTGAAAGACTTGAAGTTACAAGTCTTGGGAAGTGAAGATTTGGTCCAAGAAGCACAAGAGGATTGAGCTTGGCTAAGGTGAGTACATGAGACGTTTACTGAGTACATAACAAATGACTTTTAAAAGCTATGATGTTTTATGAATCTACATGAATAAATATTTTTGATAAAGATATGATTAAAAGGATAAGAGAATGCAAGTAGTAGACCATTTAAGTATGTCTAAATGACCAATGATTTTTGAAATAGATTGTGATAATGAAAAGTAATTAATAACTCTTTATTAATATGATAATTGACTAAGAGTAATGGTCAAGAAAGTATGGTATTTGACTTATTAATAATATGTATTAATAAAGCTAATAACAACGATTTTCAAGTATAATGTATTGATTAGTATATTATACTAATAAAAGTAGTGATTGATTTGCTAGGAGAATAAGTAATAAGTGACTAGAAATAGATTTGCATTCTAGTCAAAGAGAAGCTAATGTAACATGATTTCGATAAATGATAAATATATTTTATTTAAGAAAGGACTTGGTTAAGTCAATATTGAAATTGAATAAGAAACGAGTATAATATGATAATTAGAATAGATGTATTCTAATTTGTGTTTGAGTATGTATTATTGGGGCATAGGCCCGTATATGATGATTTCAATATGTGTTGAGAAAAGGATCCGGATCATAGTTAACCCACACAAGTTGGGGGAGTTAGTGACACCTACTTGGGGAGGTACCACCCTGCGCAAGAGTAGCCTATCGAGAAATAGTTAACCCAGAAACGGGGGAGAAATAGTTAACCCGGAAACAGGGGAGAAATAGTTAACCCGGAAACGGGATAGTTTCAGTTAACCCGGAAACGGGGGAGTTTACCTAGTTAACCCACATCGGGGGAGTTTGCTTCGGAGAGGTCCGTAGCGTGTGTGCTAAAGATTTGGTAAGCTTATGGATAGCTTTCCTGTATGTGACTACGTGATGTGTAAGCTTACGGTTAGCTTATTAGTAAATACGAATAAGCGGTAAGAATATAAGTTGATAATTAATAGGTGATTAAAGAAAAAAAATGAATATTATGACTTTTATTATAATTGAGAATGGGTCGAAAAACCCATGTATCTCACGAGAATATTTTGTCTCATGTACTACTTTGTTTTTGTGGCTATGTACTCAGGTTCAGGATCAAAAGATTAGAAGGTCCCGTTAGAAGTAACCTAGTGTTGATCATCTCGGGAGCTCGTAGGTAGTTCCCGTTATCCTATGCTTATGATATTGTTTTGTAACACCGGTTTTAAACTCTGATAAACTTTTAAATGGTTTTTGTTAAACCGTATTTTTGGGATATTGGACTTTGTAATATTTTTATTTAAAAATATGATTTAAATGATATTTTAAAAATTGAGGTGTTACATCCAACATATTTTTGCTATTTTTTAAATCATAATGAAATCTTTGAATAAAACAAGTAAGTAGGTTATAGGCGTTTAAAACAGACGTTGTGCGACTTTCAACCTGTTTGGCCCGTTTTACTATAGACAGACTTTTCTATTTTACCCATTTGGATTAAATACAACCAAAATACATTGACTGATAAGGGTTGTGTTTAGCAAACCGTCCCTACTCGTTCGAGAAGGCAACACACTTTAAAGGGTATCGGTTTACATGTTCCCGTTGTTCATTTATTCCTTATTTCGCACATAATAACACATATAAAAATTTGATCTTGGCATAAGCTTTCACTATTTCTTTGGTAAATGATCGACAATATATAGATAACAATAGTTGCACAATGTTAAAGAAAATCATAATTCCAACTACCATTGCTCTTGCACTTTTATTAAGTTGAAATCTTTTTCATGAAACAAAATTCGTGTTAAAACTATAAATTAAATTATTTAAAAAATCATTGTTATTCAAAACTATTCATATTTAAGTACACTAAATGAATAAAAATACCTTAATTATATCAGATGCCAACATGCGAACCCCTAATAAATATACAAGTTATAAAAATAATTTATTAAATTTTCATTTAACAATGATTATCATAAATTAAGACTTAATGTAACTGTCAGTTTTAACAATAGCAATCATCAAAAAATATAGCCAAGTGATCTATCGTATAACAGAAAATAGAATAGATCTATACATATTTACATTTAGCATTGTTTATGTGGACGGGTAATACCTTAATATTGCATTGCATTACATTTAATGACTTGGCATTTAAGTGCCAAGTGGCCTCATACATGGCATAAGGTATGATGTGCCATTATGAAACATTGTTTATGTGGACGGTTAATACCTTAATATTGCATTGCATTGCATTTACATTTAAATATAAGAAGGTATTATGTTGTGGTCGGTTATTAGTCAACGTATTTACATTTACATTTACATTTAGTAAAATATAGGAGTTGACTCTTATAGAGGTCACTAAAAATAAATTTATTCAATTTTCATTTAACACTGATTATCATAAATTAAGATTAACGTAACCGTCATTTTTAACAATAGCAATTATCAAAAAATATAACAAAGTGATCTATCGTATAACATAACATAACATAAAATAGAATAGATATATACATATTTACATTTAACATTGTTTATGTGGACGGTTAATAGCTTAATATTGCATTGTATTTCATTTAGATGTGCATATAGGAAGGTATTTTATGTGGTGGTCGGTTACCAGTAAATGTATTTACATTTATATTTAGTAAAATATGAAGGAACTATAAACCAATTCCTATGGATTCCAATGGTTGTTGGACAGAATTGGAAACATTCCATCAATCATGGGAATGCAAATTCTATCCAATGAAGGAAGGATTTTGAACTCTCATGAAGTATGGAAAGTGGTAAATTATCATACTACCCATATACACCCTTTTAACCTTAACACCCACCACCACCCACTATCGTCTCCGCCACCACTATCATTGCCACCACATGTCATGGCCACCACCTCCGCTACCCATATGCTCAGAAAATACTTTATATCACGAAGCGTGTTGAGGAAGGTGACATCATTGTGAGTAGAGTTTCTGATATATTCAAAATTATACATAAAATATACGGAGTACATCATTATTTTGGCTATATCTAACATTTTTAGCTAAAAATCATTAAAATTATGATCAAATACTTCCAATTATATTTTATCTATGATTTCAGACTATTTATAAAATATTATGTAAAATGGAGCTTTTTATGAAGAAATGGTGAACTTTAACAGATGGCACCGTGCGACGTCAGAACATCTCCAATGCGATGCGTAATCCAAGTCCAATAACACGACACGTTTCACCCATTCGCGCCACGTCCATCACCAACTCTTCGCGCTTCCTATAGAGTTATTAGAACATTTAAAGTCGCCCACGATCAATTTAATACCTTCGGAATTTCCTAATTGAAAAGTATGCTGACTTCGTTTACAATAAAACTAAAATGGTGTTACAGTTTGTTATCTTAATATAAGCATTATATACAAAATTAATATAACGACCCGAATTTTTGAAACTTAATATATAAAGTATTTCGGTGTACATGTAATTTGTGCATTTACATTTTGATGAGTATTAGTCGATATGGTGCTTAATAGTAGCCTTGATAGTGTTTATAAGTTGTTGTGATCGTTGAAATCGGAAACGAGTCGAACCGAGTAAGTAATCATGAGGAAAAGATCAAAAAATGGAATGCTGGCAACCTCACGCTGAGATTGGACGCGAATAAGGAAACAACAAATTTGGAAGTTGGGCGCGAGGCCCTCGCTTCGGGCTCGTGTTGAGACGTCTGGGCGCGATGATGCACGTCCCGCGAGACCTCGCGACACGAAAAAAGGCATCTAGGCGCGAGGATTGGCTCGACACATGATAACGTATGGGATTTTGGCCATTTGTTCTCATTTTCAAGCCCTGGTATTCTCTCTCAAGTGTTTATACTCATTTTGAGTGGAAAGGAGTGTTTGGAGCTGATTTTGCACTCCAAATCTAGTTTTTTTTGCTTCCATTGTTGAAGAATAACGTAAATCTCTTCTTCCTCAACCTCTAGATGTAAAATTTGGGGATTTTGGTTGGGTTATTGCTAACCCTAGCTTGAAGTGTTACTTCAAATGGTGAAATGAGACTAGATAACTTAGATCTATGGTATTTTATCAAGGGAAAACATATCATAATATGTGATTGTGATAATCTTGAGATTTATGAAAACCTAGGGTTTTGAATGTCACCAAAATTTGGGGAAAAATGTGCTAGTGACTAATTGGTGTTATGAGACTAATATTGGAGACTAATGATGTCAACCTTGGGTTGTGGTTGGATTAAGGTTTTGTTGGTAAAATCTTGGAACTAGGATTTTGGGATCTCCACCAAGTTGGATGAACTTGGTAGTTAAAGATGATAATAGAATTTATGTGATATCTAGATATTGATGATAACTAGAAATGTGATGATTATGTTGATAGGTTGCGAAGACCTATATGTTGGAGTTATTCCAAAGGCGGGAAGCAAGGACTCGTGTTGATAAACGCGAACTGGAAAACATTACTAAGGTGAGTACATGAGACTTTTAAACTGGGTACATAGCAAAGAGTTTTAAAATGTATGATCTTTTTATGGGTCTTTATTCATCAATATTTTGGTAAAGATAGTGATTGAAAAAATAAGAAAATGAGTATAAATGAGTTATTAAATATGTCTAATATAATTGATGATCTTGAAAGTCAGTATCATGAAATAAAATAATGGTGGAGTATTTATTAATAAGTCACATTAATAAAGATAGACTAAAAGAATATTATTTGAAACTTTATTAGTGAAAATGTATTAATAAAGCTAATGACAAGGATTTCAAAGTAATTAGTAATTATTAGTAGAATATACTAATGAAAGTAGTGAACGAATTGTTAAGGAAATAAGTATGATGCTACTAGTAATTGATGTGCATTCTAATCAAAGAAAAGTTAAAAGAATTATATTAACGATAAATAATAAACGATTATTATTTAGTATGTGATTGATGTTTAGATCCAAATGATAGAATGTGATAATCTCATTGTAATGGGAATAAATATATTCTAAATGATGTATGAACGGAGTTATGGCTCATATACGTGAATGAAATTGATGTGCCATTTGATGACTGACTGGATAAGACTGTCCCAGGTTTGTGAAACATTGGAGGCGTTCTAGTTATCACAGTACCTTAGGGCCATGATAGGTTAGAGGCGTTCCATTTATCACGGTACCTCAGAGTCACGGTAGATTGGAGGCGTTCCAGTTACCCGATTTCTTATCGTCTTGGTAGATTGGAGGCGTTCTAGTTACCTTGACAATCTCGATAGATTGGAGGCGTTCCAGTTATCTTGATGACTTGACTAGATGATTGTCTATGGACTATCTTGGTAGAGTGGATGCTTTCTATTTACCTTGATGACATGACTAAGTTTATGAATGATATTGATGATCTAATAAGACAAACTAAATTTACTTGCGTTAATATTGTTATTAAATGATTAGTAACATGTTGGGTCTAAAACTCATGTATCTCACGAGACTATTTTGTCTCACGTACTACTTTTGTTTTATGGCTATGTACGCAGGTTCAGGTTGAAGGATTAGAAGGTCGCGCTAGAAGTGGCCTTGAGGAGTTTAGCTCGAGGAGTCTTAGGTAGATCCCAAATCCTATGGTTATGATATACTTTGGAACACCGATTTAATACTCTGATAATCTTTACAAAGGTTTTTGTTAAACCTTATTTTTTGGACAACCTGGAGGAATGATGAAAATTAAAATTTTAATGGTTTAAGAGATGTTTTAAAAATTGAAGTCTTACCATTAATGCTAATGTATCATCTCCTACAATGTTCTTTAATATTCTTCTACCCCATCTCACAATATCTTCCTATATGACTGATTACCTACACGGAATACATATTGACTATTTCGAAATCCAAGTGTTAGCTATAAAACTAAGTGAGATACAATGGTTTATCAATTAAAACATTTAAAACATTTCTTTGAAATTCTTCCATATTTACTTATTTATTCATAATACCACATCATATCAGGTAAAAGCATACACATAAAAATCATAATTAGATATGTCCTAAGGAAATGCCTAACATATTACTCGTTCACATTATGTTTCTTGATCTTTACGTCTTGTATCTTTATTTTGGTTTTTCTTTCTCGGCCGAACGAATGAAGGGAAAGTGAGAGGGGGAGGTTTCGGCCGAAGAGGGATATGGGAGTGATTAGGGTTAAGGTTTCAAATTTGTTATCAAACTTAATCCTAATACCCACCATTAATTTATAGGTAACTAATTAGGTTAAAGTCCATCTCTCATTAATTAATATGGGGCTGAACTCCTTCAATTAATTAACCATAATCAGATATGTCCTAAGGTGTTGTTTGGACATATTATTTGGTATCCGTTTTTATTCTGTTTATAATGGATGAGTGATGCGTCAATTCACTCACACTTCTGAGATTTAATGGTAATATCGAATATTAGATTTTACACACACTATGACTGTGAACCCACGTATAATATAGACTTAATTGTAGTACCAAATGTATATTTCGAACTCAAGGGAAATCAAGAGTTGACTTACTTCTATCACACAAATTTAAGTAAAAAAAAGTTTAAAAATAGTTTGAATTGGTTTTTAAAATAAGAGGAAATTACAATAATTATAATAATGTTTACTTAGGTATAATCCATTTAAAAACTTGTATTATATAATTACTATGATATATGTGTTATGATATTTAATTTATGAAAACGCATACATAGGTTACTCAACATAAAAACTTTGTCCCCTTATTACCAGTGTGGTCGCTGGTAATACATTAAGGAATAAAAACTATGTAACCTCGTAGTGGCGTACTTCAACTCAACACCCCAATTTGGTCCATGGGAATATATCATATACTAGTGTGTCAATCCAACACCCCAAGTTGGTCCATGGGCATATGTTCAATTGTTTTATCAACACACTAAGTATATCAACAACTATACAAGTATAGTTGCAAGGGTACCCATATGACCTAACTAAACTATATAGATGGATTATCATACGAACTAGACCATAACATAATTTAAACACATGCTCGTAATATATATAATTCAAATAAGCACAAAATAAACTTATCTAAACTTCATCTAACTAAACAAACTAGTAAATTTAGCCTACATACATCATAACTGTAGGATCCCCAAGAACACAAAAGTGTTGCGTTATGGCTACTAAAGAAGATAAAAAGGAAAGAACACAATCTTTTTCAATGATTAAGGGTTTATTAAAACACCTTAAGATAGTACAAAGTTGCGGAATATAGAGAGAAGAGACTCACTACAACTTTATACTTGAAATGACACTTATTATGCTCAAAACTAAACTTGTAAAACAATTATGCACTCTAGAGAGCTCGGCTGAGACAGATTGATGTAGTTATTACTTGATGCAATAACTACAAGGAAGTTAAGATCAAACAATAACTAACTCTCAGAGATTGTTCTTGTGCTTTGAATGATTTCTGAAGGTGTGTATAAATGCAAGCATTTACGTTGATCTTTATAGCCCAAGAAACATGTTCCCTTCTTCACAAGTAAATTCCCGTGTTGACATACAATTCGTTGATGTAGACGTGTCAACTTATATTTGTGTTCCTTTACCATGGTTCTAAAAAGCGTAAGGCATGGCATGACGGCACCATCAAGCCTCAAGCCATGACGAGCCTTGGCGGGACATGGCGTTTTTCAAGGCCTGACTTAACATGATAAATTTTTTATATAATTTATATGTATGTGTATTCAAATTAAAAAATATATATCTATTGATCTATATAACAATTCATATATAAAGATCATAAAAAGTGTTACATCCAAATTTATAATTATATATGTTATCATTGTTTTTTAAAAAAATAAATTTTCACAACCGCCTTACAAAAAATTCGTCATAAGGCGCGCCATATCGCGCCTTATGACACCTTTTCTCACGCCACACCTAGCCTAGCCGCCATGGTCTGTTTCGTAACGTCTACATCGCGCCTCACGCCTTGGCGCCGCCATGGCGCGCTTTTTAGAACCTTATGCTTTATTATTATCGATCGTTGTGATTATCATGCAAGTCACATGCACTCTCTTCTGCAATAAAACCATTTTGGCGGGGTGTGTCATATGTCAACTCTAACCTGTTAATTTTCAACCTGAAACCGACCCATATAATATGTTTAAATGAATGGATTAAACATGTTAATAGTTTGAATATATCAAAAGGGTCAAGCAAGTCGACTTCTTAAATATACATGTAAAATCTACTAATTTCATAAATTAATAAAGTATAAACACATATTGCTTTAGATATATTTATTTGTTAGAGTTAATTACACGGATGGTGCTTTAACTTTATACTAAATTTCACCAATAGTCCTTTAGTTTCAAAAATTACACTGATAGTCCTTATTTTTGAAACTTATTGCACCGGTCCTTTAGACTAACCGGTGTTAATTTTTTTTGTTAAGTCTCCTATGTGAGTTGCAGATGAGGGCATTGTAGTCTTATCCCATTTCACTTTTTGCAAAAAAAAAAAAAAAGCTAGCTTATTTACAAATTTTAATGCAAAAAGTACCACACCACTTGCACACACCCACACCCACTTCATCTTCTTCACACCCACTTACATACACCCAATTATCTCAATTGCAGCTCTAACATGAATTACAAACATGAACTATATAAACACGTACTACAAAAATCAAACCAATTTTGAAACCAAAACCCAATTTGAAGATCTGTAATTGTGTTCTGAATTACAAAACTCAATTTTTTTGAAATTGTTGTTGATATTTATCTCTGCTTAAGTTTTTTGTTTTTTTGGACGTTTTATTTTTGTATTTTTATTGTGAGTTAGAATTTAGGATTCATTCGTGAACCTTTTTTTTTTTTTTTGTAATTCGGGAAATGGATTTCAAACTCTCGGAACTCAAGAAGAAGGTTTACAGTTTTGGTTAGGTTTTAAACACAAACACAATTACAGATCTTCAAATTGGATTTTGGTTTCAAAATGGGTTTGATTTTTGTAGTTCGTGTTTATATAGTTCATGTTAGAGCTACAATTAAGATAATTGGGTGTATGCAAGTGGGTTCAAGAATACGAAGTGGGTGTGGGTGTGTGAAGGTGTGGTACTTTTTTCATTATAAGTTGTAAATAAGCTTGTTGAGAGATCTAGATTGAGTATCAATCCATTGAATCCATCGAAACTTGATGGAGAAGGAATGAGGTTTTAGCGAGAGAAAGTAGAGAGAAGGAGGAGAGTGAACTTTGAAAGGTAATTTGATTAATGTGGCAAAGTTACAATTAGTGAATAAACTTTGACTATTTATACTCTATCACTAATTGTCTATGATTATCCTAATTACTAGTTTAAGACTATACAATGTGTCAAAACTAGTCCCTAGACTATTACTTACAATAAAATAAGTCCTAATAATCTCACCCTTTGTAACAATAGTCTAGGTAGCATATCTTTGAAGTCTTCTTCTTTAGCAAAAGCTGCAACTGAATGATAAATCGTTGATTAGTGTTGTTGAAGTATCAGCTTCAGCTTTTGATAATCCATGAATATGATACTTTTAATTGGCTTTTCAACCAATAGAGAGTATCTCAGAAGACTTCTGGTTAATTGACGAAATTAAGACGCATAGATAGAGTTGTTTGCAGTGGAAGTATTTTCTTGAAGTTGTGGCTTTGTCGATTTGTTGTTCTTGATGATCCTTGGTTCCTGACTGTTGTTGATGGTGATGGAGTAGGGTCTAATCTTCTTGACTTTTAATTCTTCGTGGCCGTTGTTGATGACTTGAAAGTGAAGTTTTGTGATTTACATTTAATTTTCTGACCGTTGTTGATAATGTTGGAGTACGGTCATAGAATCCTTCATCTGATTTCTTGACTGTGGTTGATAATGTCGGAGTACAGTCATCAGATTCTCTATCTGATTTATTGACTGTTGTTGATAATAGTAGAGTACAGTCGTCAGATCTTCTATGAAATAAATTAGGGTAACCCAGGATCACATAGATTGCCTGTTAACACATCAATTACAGAAACTGTGTGACCTACGTTCAACGTTGGCTTTGATGTATGCACTGGTAGGATTTCCATTCAATCATCGTGGAATACCAATATTTTTTGTATCACTAAGAATGTTCCGGAAATATCACAAAGACATGCTTGATAGAGTGCCTGTGTCCTAAAAGTGTTTAATTCGGTTCTAGACTTGATTAGTGGACAAATGAAGGCGAGGACTGGAGAGTTGTCCTCTTTTTCAATATCAACAATCTCCAAATGAGATGTCGATAGCATATGTGTAAATCTCCGTGTCTTTTGAAACAAGTACTATTTGTACTTGAGTGGCTGGTGGGGTTGTGCATTCCATCATTGGGGTCCATGATGGCTTTTTCAATATCAGAGAGCAACATATGCAATCTGACAGAAATATGGCTACTCGGCTTTTTAATCTTTTAGGTAAGGGTTTTTCGTTTTCTTTAACCCTGTCACACACTCCTCACTCAAGCTCACTTTTTCAATTTTCTACTACTCCCTTATTTCATTTAATCATGTGATTAGCTGATTTGCACACCATACTTCATTCCCCTCTCAATTTTTACCTCTGCGCACCCCAATCAAGATCTCATGATACTTGATTATGCTCACCTAGACCTAAGGACCCTCACTTTAGTTCCTATATTGTAGGTGGCTCCGGGGAAGATCTTACTGGTTATAGCAGATCATAGGAGTTATTTGAAGTGTTCTATAACGCTCATGTACAATTAATCAGCATTTTATCCATCGGAATTTTTTATGTTTCCGGTATAAGTTGTTGCTTTTTGGCTGTTAATTTTTGAGTAAAGCAACATGATCATTATAGTGTAACACCGTACTCACATAGAGTAACCGTTAACACACTGTATGAATCAGTAGTCATTTGCACAACCGTTGATTCAAATGTGTCTGACCTGCGTTTAGAGTTGGCGTGATTTTAGCTCTAGCAGGATTACCACTCGTTCCTCGTGAAACATCAGATTATGATGCCACTACGAGTGTTCCGATGGATTCACGGAGATCCATTTTTGTAGTGCATGTGTCCTAAATTGGAAATATTTGAGGGTGAGATCTAGACACTTTGTGCATACAATCGAGACTTAACCCGGGGCAGGAGGTTAATATTTTTCAATACCGACAGACTCCAAATGAGCCGTCAATAGATTATGTGCTACGTCCCCTAATGAAATGAAACAAATTCCTATTGAGAGGAATCTGAGTAGTTGGTGGTGGCGTGCATTTGCTATACTGGGCCAGTAAAGTCTTGTGAAGCATTCAACGAATGAATGATCGCTTATTATGAGGTTGGCCAGTTTATTGGTTGTTTTGATGCACTCAAAGATGTGTTTTCTTAATGTTATCATGTTTTCACATCACCTTGCACTCACCTATTTCTATACCCCAGACCTATACCCTAGGAATACTAATTTGTAATAAAGAGATCGTTTACGAGAATTAAAATAATTTGTAATAAAAAATTGCAATCTTTACTAGGGTTCTAGTAAAGAGATCGTTTACGAATATTACAGCGACTTATAATTAACGTTACAAATAAAAACAATTTTAAAATTGGGTATTTTGTTTTGATATTTTTAATTTTCTGCCCCTAGAAATACTAATTCTCCCCTAGAATTATTATTTCCCCCCCTCGACAAAACAAAGGTAATTGAAAGTTGATAGTTTAGAAACGTACCTGAACCAGCTGTAGAGGGGTGGAGAAGAGTTTATACAATGATTGATTGAGTTGTGTGTTCTTTTTATGATCGGGTTCTAATCTGAGTTGGGTAGAAGCCATTTTCCAAACCCCAAACATCTTTCATGAATGTACTGTATCCCAGCTTTCAATCTTTACTACCAGTCACCTTCATTCCTATGTCTTTTTAATGGAACCAGTTCGTGTTCCCATCTCAAACCCTTATATTGACCAAATTTGGGAAGTGGGTTGCCAACTTGGGTTGTGAAGGTGGGCGTTTTGCATCGATCTCGAACTCCCAGATGAACTTTAAAGTGTCTAATCACATTTCCCCAGTTCAATCTTTCGTCAATGGCGGTGATTAGTTTGTCGATGTTTCTTTGTTTGATGTTCACATCTGGGTGGCTGGGAAGACAATTCAGATTTCTGCCCTTTACTATTAATTTCTTCCTTATCGACAGGAGTTTACCGTCACAGAACTTGGAGACTTCGGAAGGGTGAAAGAAGTGTTTTTCTTTAAATCTGTTCATTTAGCACATCCTTAAGTGAGGTTCGTTGAATATCACATGTTCCCGAACTGGAGTACCAGTGTGAAATGATCTGTCAGGTGCAGCGAGATGAACCTTCTCTGTGCCACTTTCAAAAGCCATTTGTACATCTTCCTGTCTTGTGGCATGAGTCTTCACAAACATGAATCGTTTCAAGGCAGCCTGAGCAAGATTTCTTGAGATGTTCTTCTTTGAGTGCCTGATGTCTTGAATAGTCCGTATCTCATTGTACAGAATTTCGATGTCCCGAGGTTCGAGAATTGCAAAATCTGCTTCATCAAATATGGACTCCTGATCATCATATCTGCGGACAGTTTAAATGGTGTACCAATAGGAGCCCGAGAAGTGGTTGGTCTTGATTTCCAAGAGCTGCCTAATCGGTGATTTGCTATATCGATCTTTCTTTGCTTTTAGAAACCACATGGAGAGATAATACATTCGTTTTTCACGTGGTGGCAAAATCACCTCTTTGTATAGATCCTGGTATTTGATTGGCAGCTCTTTATCTTGAAAGATGTCAGTGAAGAGATCTTCAAGATATGGAATGTTTATATGACAAAAGAGGAGCTTCTTTGAGATGTTTAATCGCCTTTTGTTAGCTCGAATTGCAGCCCTTTTCTATTTATCTGTATTGACGGGGAACAAAGTGGGTGGTAATTTTATGATCTCAGGCGCTGGGGTTGCAGGTTCTTGTGTTCAGGTTGAAGATGTTGTTGATTCTTGAAAGAAGAATTTGTGATAGTTTGCTTGTGTAAATGGGATAGGTGCGGTGGTGGGGGGCATATCAGCAGTTGAAGTAGGTACTTCCTCCTCACTTGGTTGTTTAGTGAACACCTCATTCACCACTTCATCTTCTTCTGAATCACTGGATATGTCAATTGTTATATTAGCAGTCTTTAACAAAACATCATGAATGTTGTGAGAACAGTTTGTCTCAACTTGTGCATTAACTGATTGCAGATGACCCATGGATTCTAATCTTTGAGCTTCGATCATTCTGGTCGACGGTATGTTATTCATAGGAAAAGTTTCTTCATTGTCATCCACACGCCACTGATTCAGTGGTTCAACATCCATAACCTGTGTATGATCAAATACAACAACCTTCCACTCAGTGTGCCAAATGCGTTGTTGTGTTCCTCCTCCTTGTTGTTGATGGGAGAGGCCATGTTGTTGTTGTTGTTGTTGTTGTTGTTGTGCACCGTCAGCAGTGTATCCAGAGCTGGATCCACCATGTTCCAGTCTTCTTCTTTTACCTCCCCCATGACGATCATTTTCCGGATCCTCGGGTCTCCAATGAAATATGGCACCTTGAGAGCAAGTCCGCTGAAGATCTCCCATTCTTAATCGGAACATTTCTGCTATTTCATCCATAGAGAATTGGCGACCAACCTCAAGTAACCATTTGGAATCACGGACAATAGGAGCTTGAGGAGGAGGAGGAGCAGTGGCCAATCTGCTTTCTATGTTCTCTAGTCTTGTAATCACCCTGTCAATTTTGGACTCAACGTGAGTGATCATTCGTAGGTCTGGTTGAGTTGTTGCAGGTGTTGAAATAGGAATTGAGGTGATTACAATGGCCCTTGTCATTGTTTGTTGTGGGAGGGACACGATAATGGGAGAGGATGAGGTGGTAGTGAACCCTGAGGTTGGAATTGTAGTTGAGGTGATTATCGGTGTTAGGGTTACGGTTATGGGTGAGGATATTGTTGTTGAGGTAGATGTTGATGAGAATGGTGGAGTGAGGATTGGTGAAGGTGATGATGTGATTGGTGAGGTGACAGTGGTTGTGAACCCGTGGGGTGAAAGGGATGAGGAAGTGGTGATTGGTGGAAGGGTTATTGTGATAGGTGAGGATGTTGTGGTTATGATGTGTGGTGATGGAGAAGAATGAGTTGGGATCGGTGAGGGTGATGAATGAATGGGTGATGTCACAGTTGTAACCACAATTACTTCTGGAGATGAGGTTAAAGGTAATGTGGTGCTCTGTGGTTGTGTTGATTATGGAGGGAATGGTAAATCCAGGAGGAAGTCAGAGTCATATGGATATGTTGTTGTGGGTGGTGACTCTGGACGATCCGATTCAGTTTCAGAGTCATGAGATGTGGTGGATGAAGTTGAAACAGCCCGAATTCCTGACGCTTCCCTATTGATAAATTAAATTCTCCTTGGTTGTTGAGTTCTAACCACCGGCGGCTGAGAAATTCTAGCTTGAGGTTGAGAAGCCGGGGGTTGCAGAGCAGGATGTTGTGGAGCTGGTGGTTGCGGAGCCGGTTGTTCTGGAGCTTGTTCGTGTTGAACGGGTTCTTGTTGAAAAGGTTGTTGCTGAGGAGGTGGTTGTTGAGCTTGATCTTCAGGTCTCCATTCAGGATGGTGTTCGTCTCTGTATGTTCGAACTAAGTCCTCATTGATGTCAGCAATTTGGAAGAGTTCAAGTTGTACCCGCCCTGGTGGAACATCAGAACCTGCATCACCTCTAAGATATACAACTGGAGATGATTCATGTTTGATGGCTACATCCCGTCTTGGAATTTGGGGATATCTGTTCATGAAGTGATGGACTAGGATCTGCCAGAATCTCGGGTAAATCAGATAATTAGGTCTTTTGGTTGTAACAGTTGTGGATTCCGTCCAGAGATAAGATGTGTAATCATAATGACGGTTGTAACATAGGGCATGATAAGCATGGTAGACATTGTGTGAGGCTCTGTCATGTCAAGAATACTTGCCCGTCAAGCATCTGTTGAATATTGTGAATAAGAAAGACTAGCTTTTGGACATGGAGCCCTTCTTAAGATCCTTGAGACATTTTGCACGACCCTCAAAACCAAGGGAAACAATTTCACTTATCATTCTGGAGGATGCAATTTTCTGTACATGTTGTGGTAAGGGTAGTTGGGCATCACCTCGTGGGAGTCTGAATATATCAAACAGGTCGTCCTTTGTGAAGGAGACACCAGTATTGTCTATGACAGCTTCGAATTGATGAGGGTTGATTTGTTTGTTGAGTGTTAAGGTGTTGTAGAATTGATGTACGTATATCAGTGGAACCGGCGGTCGAGCACTGATGATATAGAACAGTGGATGACGTTGAAGAATGTGCGATGGCACTGGATGTTTTTCAGAGAATGTTGTTTCCTTCGAAGGATCCCAATAAAAATTGTTTCTTTTAAGTTCCGTTCGTTGGGCCATCTGAAATACACAATAAAAGCAGGTGTGCACAGAGAGCAACCATAGTTAGTGGGCGGTAATGGTTGTATTTCAGATAAGTATTTAAAAGATTTGAAAATTGAAGTGTGGAGCCACTGAATTTGAAGTTGTAGAATATTTTTAATATATAAAGAAAAAATTTGAAAATTTAATTTTATTTATCATAAAAAGAAATTTAAAAATTTAAATATATATATAAAAACATAATAATAATAAAAAAAAGTTTGAAAAACATTTCGACCCGAGAATAGTGGTAGGCCGAGAACAGCGTCGACTTCGGGTCCATGAGGATCTCGGTCATGGTAACGTTTGGTCGAGAACTCAGTGTGGGCCGAGATCCAAGTGCGGGCCAAGAACCTAGTGCGGGCCGAGATCGGATCTCGAGTCGGGAACCGGATATCGGGTCGAGAACTTTTGCGGTTTTTCAAAGTGTTCGAACAGTTTATTTCTGAATAATTGACTGAAACAAACTATTACCGATCGATCAAGCAACAATCCTAAGCAAAGCAATTCTACGCGAGTAACCCCTATTTGTACAATAAAATCGAACATTACAGATCCTAAACATGAACCCTCGGTGAACCAATACGCAAACATACCGAATTCACTAAATCGAATCGGAAAATCGATGAAATTATACGAGAAATCATATCGTGATAGGTTAGGGAACAAGATCGATTGTAATCGAAAACAAGATTTGAACAGAGTTGATCAAGAATTGAAGAATTGGGAACAAGTGTGTGAAATCGCACCGTTAACTATGTGAAATGGCGAAGAGTTTGAAAGTGAGAAGTGAGGAATGGTACGGAGGAAGTATTTATAGGGACGAGTTCTGGCCACAAAGGGATCTCGGGCCGAGAACTCATTACGAGCCGAGAAGGGTAATCTACTCTAGAACTCATTTAAGCAATATAGGATTGCGGGCCGAGATCGATTGGAGGATTGCGAGTCTTAGACAAGTGTTAAAATTAAAATTAAAAATAATATAAAAATAAAAATAAATATTAAATTAAATTAAACTAAAAATCCTAATAAATTGTCAAGAGTTAGGAATGATGATCATTTGAAACGTTGCATCAGCTCCCCCTTGACTGATGGGTTGATAATTTTCTCCCCCTCGATTGGTGACGACTTTTGACGACCGGGTTTCAAGACGAATTTCTTGAAAGCCATTGTGATGATACAGAAAATTCAAAATATGACAGAATGCTAAATTTATGAATTTTAAACAGTCTAGATTTTAGATTTAGCATACCAAGCATAGAAATCAAATAGTTAAAATGTTTTTCATCTAAGACCTTGGTAAACAAATCTGTTAATTAAAAATCTGTGGATACGAAGTACAATTCAACATTTCTCAGTTCAACATGATCTTTAATAAAATGATAGCGAAGATCAATGTTTTTTGTTTTAGAATGTTGAACAGGATTGCAAGATATTGCAATTGCACTTCTTGAATCACAATATAAAGGAATACATCTATAGGAAAAGCCATAATCCTTTAATTGTGATTGCATCCATATCACTTGGGATAAACAGCTAGCAGCAGCAACATATTCCGCTTCTGAAGTTGAGAGTGAAACACAGTTCTGCTTGCGAGATGACCAGCTGACCAACTTATCACCCTAAAACTGAACACCTCCGGAGGTACTCTTTCTATCCAGCATACAGCGTGCATGATCAGCATCAGAGAAGGCGGATAGATCAAACGAAGTTTCCTTTGGGCACCAAAGACCAAGATCCCTGGCGCATTTGAGATAACGAAAGATTCGTTTGACAGCCTGAAAATGAGATTCTTTTGGAGCAGCTTGATACCGAGCACAGATGCATGAAGAGAACATAATGTCTGGCCGACTGGCAGTTAAATATAGAAATGATCCGATCATACCCTGATAGTTTGTTACATCTACTGGTTTACCATCAGGATCATCATGGAGTTTAGTACCAGGAGACATTGGTGTTGAGATAGGTTTACAATCTTCCATCAAATACTTTGTCAATAGATCAGGGATATACTTTGATTGATTGATGAAGATGCCAGTTGGAAGTTGACGTACTTGAAGACCAAGAAAGAAGTTCATTTCTCCCATCATGCTCATTTCAAAACGCTTAACTATAAGATCGGAGAAACGTTTGCAGTACTTTGGATTTGTAGAGCCAAAAATGATATCATCGACATAAATTTGAATTAAAATGATCTCTTCCCCTTGACGTTTGATGAAGAGTGTGGTATCGATCTTTCTCTTTGAAAAACCAGATTGTACCAAAAACTGAGAAAGGACATCATACCATGCTCGAGGGGCCTGTTTTAAACCATACAAAGCTTTGTCAAGGATATAGACATGATTTGGAAATTTTGGATCTACGAAACCTTTTGGCTGATGAATAAAAACTTCTTCTTTTAAACTACCATTCAAAAATGCAGTATTTACATCCATCTGATAGATTATAAAGTTTTTGTGAGCTGCATATGCCAAGAAGATTCGTATGCCTTCAATTCTTGCAACATGAGCAAATGTTTCTTCGTAATCAATTCCTTCCTGTTGAGAGTACCCCTTTGCAACCAAACGAGCTTTGTTGCGAATGGCAATTTCATTTTCATCTTTCTTATTCTTGAAAATCCACTTAGTTCCAACTACAGATTTTCCTGGTGGTTTTGGAACCAAACGCCAGACCTTTAACCGTTCAAACTGATTAATTTCTTCCCGCATATCAATTATCCAGTCTGGATCAGAGAGAGCTTCACTGACTTTCTTAGGCTCGGTGGAACTGAAGAATGAAGAGTATTGACATTCATCTGCAGTGGCTCTACGAGTTTGAACAGATGACCTTGGATTTCCAATTATTTGATGTAAAGGGTGTTCGTTGGTCCACTTTGTTGAATGGGGAAGAGGAAGTGGACCAGAATGTATGTTTGAATTATTCGTGAAATAAGGATGTGGAATGATAGCAGTTTGTAGATTTTGGGAAGGGATGGACGATGGAGGTTCAGCGCGTAAAAGATTAAATTTAGAAAAATCAATCACCAGAGGAGCAGCAATGTTTGTCGGAGCTAAGGGATCATCTGAGGTAGATTGAGTTTTCATTGAAGCAGAGGAGGGACCAATGTTTTTTGTGGGTACATGTGAAGTTGGAGCAGGCGAGGTTGGAGATGGAGAATCATTTGATGTCGGAGTGTTGATCTCAGGAGCAGTGATGGATTGGACATCAGCAGGAGGTGGGGGTGGGGGATGGAGGTGGGGTGGAGGTGGAGGTGGTGGTGGAGGTGGAGATCTGATGTTGTGATATTCATCATAAAAATGTTCAAATAGAATATCAAAATCATTTTGAGATGTTGAAGGATCAGAGGAGGAAGTAGGTTAGGGTGTTTCAATGTTTGAAGACCACGAATCAAGGGGAAATGTTTCATCGAATGAAACATTGACACTTTCTCTAATCGATCTATTTAAACGGTTGTATACTGATTCTTTTGAATACCGAACAAAGACTCCTTCATTTGCTTTGACTTCAAACTTGTTGAGTTTGTTTTTATCATTAAGAATGAAGCAACGACTACCAAAAATATGGAAAAATTTGACATTTGGGATACGATTGTTGATCAGTTCATGTGGAGTTTTGTTGTATGTTTTGTTGATGATTGAACGGTTTTAAGTAAAACATGCGGTGTTGATGGCTTCTGCCCATAAAGAAAATGGAAGTTTTGAGATTGAAAGCATTGTACGTGCAGCTTCAACTAACGTACGATTTCGTCTTTCAACAACACCATTCTGTTGGGGAGTTCGTGCAGCGGAAAATTGATGAGTGATGCCAACAGATTCAAGAAAAGAATCAAGAATTCGATTCTTAAATTCAGTACCATTGTCAGTACGAATTGTTTGAACATTTAATTCCAGGTTTACTTGAGTTTTCTTGATAAATGCAATAATGATTTCTGCAGCTTCATCCTATGAGCGTAAGAAATGGACCCAAGTATATCTTAATTAATCATCAACAATGACCAACACATATCGTTTGCCACCAAGACTTTGAACGCTCATTGGTCCATATAAGTCCATGTGTAGTAGTTCAAGAGGTTTAGAAGTACTTGGTGCAGGTTTTGGTTTGTGAGATTTTTTGGTCATTTTTCCCATTTCACACGAAGAGCATAGATGATATTTGTCAAAAGACACATCAGGTAATCCTGCCACGTGACCTCCTTTTACAAGTTTTTTCATGGTTTTGAAGTTGAGATGAGACAAACGACGATTCCATAACCATGATTCATTTGATGTTGCCTTCGAAACAAGACAAACTTCTTCAAGTGGAACACCATCATTTAGGTTGATGGTGCATAGGTTTAAATCATGAGTTCCGTTTAAGAGTTCTTCACCTTCATATGTACGAACAACACATCGTGTTGTACGAAAGTTTACTTCTAGGGTTTTGTCACAAAATTTGTCGATACTGAACAGATTGTGAGAATGATCTTCAACATAAGTTACATTTCGAATAATAAGATTAGGACGAATGATGTCTCCAAGTCCTAAGATAGCAGCTAAATGATCATTTCCAAATTTGACTGTTCCCAAATATTTATCACGATAGTTGGTTAAAAGAGCTTTGTTTCCAGTCATGTGCCTTGAATAGCCAGAGTCAAGGTACCACAGATTCTACATAAAATAATTAAAACATTTTAGGTACCCAATCATGTATGAGTCCAGAACGATTAGTCGCAGATGTTTTATGTAGAATTATTTTATGCTCAATTTAGAGTTGTGGAGAACTGCAAGGAGGCGGTTCAAAAGTCGTGGATCTGACGATGCATTTTAATGATTTTTCAGAAGATTGAATAATCCAGTGAGAATTTTCATTTTTGATCCAATTGTATTTCACAAATGTTGACGTTTTGGTAGTTGTTTTGTTGTCTCTATTTGTGGAACTTGGAGATTTTGGTTTAGGTGAAAATTTCCTCGAGAGACTTGGCGACGAGTAGACAAATTGATGAGTGGGATTTTGGACGAAACATTCGTTTGTTTGGAAACATGTGAAGAAGTACCTAGTTTACGTTTTTGTGGACGAAACATTCTTGCAAGGTTGTGGAAAACATGTTTTGCATGATTTTATAATTTTACCAAATTTATGAAAAACATTGATTTTTAAACCACACGGAGCATTTAAGTTTACAAAAAAATCGATCATCATTCTGAGTAATTTGTTTCTGTGTAGCTTTATCATACATCATCCTTTTACCAAATTATCAGATTTAACAAACACAGTATCAAAATCAGGAGAGTAATTAACAGGGCGATAAATAGAAGCATCATAAACAGTTCTAAAAGCCATTGCATGAGTTTTTACATGTTTGGAGTTATTACAATTATTTTTAACAGTAGAAGAAGAAACTAAAAACGTAGATGGTCTAGACTTCTTAAGCATACCAGACTTAGACGAAATAGGCTTCTTGGACTGCATGGCTCCTTTGACTCCATCCGTCTTCTTAGACTTCTTACTCTGAGACACTAGTTTTCTATTTGAAACATTTAAAACAGGTGAATTAGAGTTTCTCCTCAAAATGATTGGTACTGGATTAACAGGTGCCTGACTTATTAACGATGCTTTAAAATTTTGTAAAACATTTTTATCAGTTAAAGATTTTAATTTTGAAATTGTATCTTCTAATTTATGAATTTTTGTTTGAAGATTTAACTTTTCCTCATCAAAAGCATTATGAGTTTCATCAATTTTAGTTTCAAGTTGTACAATTTTCTTTTCTAAAATCAAAGGTGGAACATATAGTTTGGGTTCAATGGTTTGTTTTAAAACTACATCCTCAGGTATTGAAAATTCTTCTGGGGTGACAATTGGAAAGTATTCATGTTTATCAAATTTTGCTTTCTTCTTTTCATATGTAGTGTTCAGAGCAGAATAGTTGAAAATGATTTGAGCATATTCTTCATTTCTTTGTTGAATTTCTCAATTTCTGCTTCTTCATCCGGCATATGTAGAAAGCTTTGCCAGATTCCCTTGCCCATGTAATCATAATTGTACAACGTTGGAAGAACATCATCAGCTTTCTCTAGATAATGAGGATTATCTGCTCGAAATCCTGCTTTTGAGTTGTGATATCTGAACTCTTTTGGTTCATTGAATTTGATTGTTTGTTTTGTATGACCTGATTTGACAATTGTTTGCTTCAATTGTTTGCAGTGATCTTCAGCCTTTTCTTTTTCAAGTGTAAGATTATTAATAATGGATGTTTGATGATTGACTTCACTTTTTAGAGTATCATTAACATCTTGAATGTTTGCATTTAATTTTTGAATTTCTGAGGTTGATGACTTCAATTGATCCTGATAATCATTCATTTTTGCATCAGCCGCTTTTGCCCATTCTCGTTCTTTTTGTAATTCAGCTTCTTAATCATGGTATAACTTGCGGAAATCTTCTTTGGCACTTGGAATTGTTTTCATGTTCTTTAAATTTGATATTTCTATATTTTTGTCACTGATTATCTTATTTAATCTGGTGACCTCTACGGTGTGAGCAACATGAAAAGTTGACAATTGATTCTGAAGATCTTGAGTTTTTTGTTGACATGAGTTATTTTTATTTACTTATGGAACAAGTGTTTCAAGTTGTCGTAGAAATGTTGCATTTTCTGATTTTAAAGTTCATTTAAATGATGATTGGTGTTTACTTGTTGCTGTAAACTTTCTTTTAAAGCAATGATTTCATTTTGAAATGTAGACTGAGACATTGACAACTGATTTTGTAATTCCCTGTTTGATTGTTTAAGAATCTGCATTTGTTCTATTTGAAGAGAATATTGATTTAGATTTTTTATAAATTGAGTTTTCTCATTTTCTAAATCAATTATTTGTTTAGTAAATTGAGCTTTCTCTTCAGGTTTAAGTAAAAGATTTTTATTTAATGATTCAACTTGATTTAACTAGGAATCAATGGGAAAATCAGTGTTTGAGTCAGAAAAAAACGTACCTCATTTTATACATTCTCAGGAATTCCCAAGTCAGCTATAAGTTCATTTGATCTTGCCATGAAAGCTAAACTTGGAGTGACATGTTCCTCCTCTTGGTCATCTGAATCTTCCAACCACTGTTGGTCCTCAGCTAGTAGGACTTTGCCATTCTCGATCTGCTTAGCCATTAGCATTTTTATTTTAAAGTATTCAAAATCTCGAACTTTTGGCTTTTTGCATTCTCTGGCAAAGTGTCCAGTCAAACCACAGTTGTAACACTTCTTTGGTGGTTTAGTAGTGGAAGATGGTGTTTTGTTATTTGTAGTTTGAGGAGATGAGCTGAATTTGATGTTTGACGAAGATCTGAGGTTTTTGTTGGTTTGTTGTAGTATTTATCCTTGTAGCTTGTGATGAGAGCTAAGGCTTGACGAACTGACTCGATTTCTTCATCTGTTCCCTCAGGAATAATAGTATCTGGTTCTTCCCTAACCTCCCTTTTTTGAGCGGCCATTAAGGCTTGGTTTTGTTTGGCCAATAGTGCAAGTGTGTCAGCAGTTTCTTGCCTGGTCTTGATAATGCCTTTGACCATTGGTTCGTTCTGATGCAGATATACATATACTTCATGAATATCAATCTGACTTAAGTCTTTGTGCTGCATTGCACTGTTCCCAAATATTTCCCATTCAGGAAGAAGGATGTTGATGAATTTAATGTTAATTTCGAGGTTTTCCTTCTTGAGGTTGTTCTTTCGAAGATCATTTAACATGTTGCAAAAGCGGTGGTAGGTGCTTTGAAGCTCTTCTCCTGGGTTTGCCTTGAACTGACCATATGCATATAGTGTTGAGACCATCTTTGCTTTGTTGCCTAAGTCAGTTCCTTCCATCTGTTTGCGTATCTCATCCCATAATTCCTTTCCTGTCTCAAAACTGTCAAGATTGTTGTAGATATCATTTGGAAGACCTTGCAGCATATACGAGTGTGAGTATACGTTAGCTCTAGCTCTCTCTTTCTGTTCTGAAGAGTAAGCAGCAGGGGCAATTTCAAATACACCACCAACAACTGGTGGATTATCATTTGGATTATCAACAATAGTGTTGAAATTTTTTGTTGGTCCATGCTCTAGTGATTGGAGGATTAATTCACTCGATTGTTGACTCGGGATGAAATGAAGAAATCATTTCTTCCATTGGGAATATTCTCCTCTAAAGAGAACAATTGGTTTGGTGTCCGATCGAATCGACAATGCTTCTTTGGAAGTCATTTTTGAATAGTTAAATTGGGATTACGACGGGGTGAAATTTTTGAAGTTTGAATAAGTTCTCGGGTCGAGAAGATGGTTCTCGGGTCGAAATCTATTTGCGGGTTGAACAGGTTATCGGATGAAACATGTTCTCGGGTATAAAGGTTCTCGGGTCGAGAAAGGTTTCCGGGTAGAGAAGCGATTTCAGGTCGAGAAGTGTCTCAGGTCGAGAAGTGTTCTCGGGTCGAGATCGGTTTCCGGGTCGAGAAAGATGTTTTCGGGTTGAGAAGTGTCTCGGGTCGAGAAGTGTTCTCGGGTCGAGATCGGTTTCTGGGTCAAGAAAGTTTTCAGGGCGAGAAGTGTCTCGGGTCGAGAAGTGTTTTCGGGCCGAGAATAGTTCGCGGGTCGAGATCGAATCTGTTATCAACCGAGATCTTTCATCGTGTTCTAACAGGGGAGTGACGAACTGAGAAAAACCAAAATACCACTAATTTGATCTTAACTTCCTCAATTTTTGAGCAAAACACTTGATTCAAATTGCAATTTGTTCCAAATTGATTTTCGCACGTATTAGATCAATAAAATACACCAAAGTTAACAAATATGAGCTAGAATTTTGATTTTTCAGTAGAAAAAAGTGTTTTCATGGTTTTTTTTGTAAAAATCACAAAATCGGAATCAATACTTGATGAAATTAGATGAAATTTGATTCTAAACTTAATGAAATCAGTAAAGGAAGCTAAAGATCCACTAAAAACAATGAAAACTACCTTAAATTTTGAGTTTGATTTCACTGCATCTTCATAAACCCTTTTTCTTCATTTTTGTTCTTTAATCTTCAATTTTTCAACAGAAATCAATGCTTTGATCTATTCCAATGGTGGATTACGCTCTGATACCAATTACGAGATCTAGAGTGAGCGTCAATCCATTGAAACTTGATGGAGAAGGATTAGGGTTTTAGTGAGAGAAAGTAGAGAGAAGGAGGAGAGTGAACTTTGAAAGGTAATTTGATTAATGCGTGACAAAGTTACAATTAGTGAATAAACTTGGATTATTTATACTCTATCACTAATTGTCTATGATTATCCTAATTACTAGTTTAAGACTATACAACGTATCAAAACTAGTCCCTAGACTATTACTTACAATAAAATATGTCCTAACACTTGTTTTTATTTTTATTTTTTTGCGACAAGTGAAATGGAAAAGACTACAATGCCCTCATGTGCATCTCACATGGGAAACTTAACAGAAAATTTTAACAGCGTTTAGCCTAAAGGACTATCGGTGCAATAAGTTTAAAGGATAAGGACCATCAGTGTAATTTTTGAAACTAAAGGACTATTGGTGAAATTTGATATAAAGTTAAAGGACCATACATGTAATTAACTCTAATAGTTATTGGGGTTGGTGGGTCGACTCATTTAATTTATTATCAACCTAAAATCTAATCCATTTAATAGATGAATCAGTTAAGTCGAGTTAAAACTAACTCAAGACTTCTTTATTTGAACCTAATATATTTATTTTTTGGGAAATACTAATAAGTGCCCTTAGGGCAATAGTTAAGAGAAAAAAGGAAGCTTTAATATATTGTAAATTTACCATAAAAAATAACCGCCTCCTGAATTTCATAACAATCTCGAGGTAGTTATGCTTCAAGACTTGCACATTCCTATCCTTAACCATTGCCCTAAGGACACTTGTTAGCAAAACCCTTATTTTTTATATTAAGTTTAGATTGAATTTGGTGTCCGATCAATAATTATCACCCGTGCTGGTAACAAACAAACGCAAACACCTCCTAAGAGCATCTCCAATGCAACATTTATACAAAGTCTATTACTTTGTGAGAGAGCTAATGCAATCGAAATCAAGCTAATTCATGATGATTTGAAGAAGATTTGAAGATCAAGTGTGTGTTTTAGTGTGTGTAATTGAGAGAGAAGAAGATGGAGGGAAGGTAGCTTTCAAATTGTAATTCTATTAAAGTGAGGGAAAGCTTACATCGTTAGTCATCACAAGGGTATTTATACCCTAACCTCTAAACTAGTCTAATTAAGGCTAATTACATCAATTAAGCTCAAAACTAGTCCTAACAATCTCCCCCTTTTTGAGCTTTAGCACTTCATCCCAGTCTTCCTTCTTCAATTTCTTCTTTTGGTCCGTAATGGAATTCGTTTACTCTCAGATGTGCTTCAAAACGTTGAATTACTTTTCTTTAATTTAAATTCCTCGTCAAAAATTGTAATCAACATATCTATGTTTTGCTCTTCAATGTTTACATCTGATTAGCTTGAGAAGAAATTGAGATTTCAAACACTCAACGGAAATAATTTTGTATCGTTGAATCTGTTGGTGTAAGAAAGTCCTAAAACTGGTTTACTAAGGATTTGAAAGTTCTGGAAATGAAAAATCAGTTTGGTTAGGATTTGACTGGGATTTTCAGAGATTGGAGATTTTGTGATAGAGGTTTTTTTTTGTGAGGATATGATAATGATTTTTTGGATTAAAAGAATGATTTGAAAGTTTAAGTCTTTAGATGTGTGTGTTTGGTTTGGTAATAATGATTTAAACGGTTAAGTTTTGAATTGAATTTGATTGTTTCGAATTTTGGAAAGAATGATTTGTACAGTTAAAGTTTTGGATAGATGTGGTTGAGATTTTGAGAGAGATTTGAGTATTCTTCTTCACTTGATTTTATGTTTAATATATTGATTCTCACTTGATTTTGCATTTGATCTGAGTACATGAGTTATGAATTTTCTTCTTTGATGGAATGTTTGTGGTTCTTTTTGATGTTGTTCAGTTATAAATCCGATATTTGAACTATTTCTTGCTCTTTCTCCCCCTCATGAGGATCATGACCAGGGTCCTCATGATAAAGCTGAATAGTTACGTTTTGGAAACGGAGAGAGGAAATTGTGTGTCGGTGTGAATCGAGAGCCAAGACAGGATAGTTTCAGAATCGACAACCAGAAACATGTAGTACTCATGAAGGAACCAGAGACAAATTGATTTTATCTAAGAATGTTGGAGAAAAATATTTAAAAATGAAGAATAGCAGTGTCAATAATCACGTGAAGTCATAAACAGATGCAATCTTTACTGAAGAACTTCAGTAAATAGATCGTTTACGGATATGACTAACACGATGATTAAAGACATTGTTAATCAAATATTTGAGATTTAAAAGAAATCAATTTGCTTGGTTATATCAAAGATCAGTGAAGTATACCACTTACAAAGATGCAATCTTCTCTGAACGTGTGAAGAGAAGAGATCGACGGATATATAAAGATCAATGATCTAACAGTGCATTAAAAATGATTTTTTGTGTGTGAGAATATGAGAAAGTCAGAATTGAATCTAAGCGTCTTGGAAAAAATGAAAAATAATCACCACAGATCGTTTAAGTATGAAAATCGTTTTAAAAAATGGTAAGAACAATCAATCCAAGATGGTGTTAAAAACAGATGCAATCAGTACTGATTGAAATCAGTAAAGAGATCGACGAATTTAACAGCAAATTGTGTTAAGTGTTGCAAACAAGTCATTTAAAAAAGAAAAAATTATGTGCAAAATCAGAGTTTTCAAAAATTGAGCCACAACGCAAGAGACGAAAATTTGTCATAAACAGATGCAATCTTTACTAATCGAGATTAGTAAAGAGATCGTTTACGAATATGATAAAAATTTGTATCCTACGTTGTGAACACATCATTGTGAGCACAAAGTGAGATAAAAAATTTTGGAATGTTGAGCATCACTGATTAAGAAAGAAGTTATGAGAATGTGATGTCAACAACTCAATATGAGTAAAAAAATATTTGTAATTGAGTATCGATTTTGAAAAATGAAAATTGTATATAAAAGGAGAAAAATTTTGATTTACAATTGAAAAAATTTTAACAATGAAGGAACACAAAGGTAGCAATGAGAAATAAGAGAATTTACAATAAACAGATGCAATCAGTACCAATCTAGACTGGTAAAGAGATCGTTTATGGATATTACAAAAGCTGATACTCAACATTGATAACCTTGTGTGATTGTAAAGCTGTAAGAGGTTGAAAACCTGTATGAGGTAAAAAAAAATTATTATCAAGATAGAATAAGAAAATTTGTAATAAACAGATGCAATCAGTACCAATTTAGATTGGTAATGAGATCGTTTACGGATATTACAAAAATTGATACCCCATATTGATAATTGAAATTTTTTTTGAAAGGAGCATCGAAACAGTATTTAGCGATTATAAAAGGATGCTCCCCCTCGACAGTTATTATTCAAAAATCAAAGAGCGGTTATGCTCCCCCTTGACATAAGAATGTCTATTTTCTCCCCCTTGACAAGTGAATATAAAAATTCTCCCCCTCAATCAATGATATCGATGAAGAACGGGTTTCAAGCAGATGTACTTGAAAGCCATTACGTTGAAGCTCGGGTCATACACTGATTTGTGTAAGAGCCATTATCCGTTGAAACGCGAGTTATACACTGAATTGTGTATAAGTCATTCTCCTGCAAAACTCATCAAACAACTTTTGGTACCCATTTTGTTTTGGGTCCGATGGTGTTAGTGTTTGAATGAAACCATCTATAAGTTGTATTAATTTGATTTACAGATTTGGAATTCCAAGAAAGACTGAAACTTGATGTTTCACTTTCAAATAATTTCCGGGGAATTATTTGAGATTGTGGAGTTTTAGGAACCCATTTTTCTTTTAAGATCGTTGGTGTTTTAGGAGTTGTTTTTGACACTTGATGAAAAGTTGATATTGGTGCCAAAGAAAGTAAATCTTTTCTTGAGTATCTTAAAGATTTAGTTTTGGAAAAGATTTTCTTTGAAGTAGTAGAATGTTTCAACACGGGTGATGGTTTGGTCTCATCCATCTGAGAATGCTGAAGTCTAGAAGAGGAACCTGATTTATTTGGAGTTTTAGGTGCGGAATTTCCTCTAATAACTTGTTTGAGAGCATTCAATTTCTTATCAGAGTTTGGTGGAACCGTGAATCTCTTAGGCTTAGGTTTGGTAGAGGAACTTACTTTTGAATTCGGTTTAAGTTTTGAATTTCCTCTATTAATCTGAGATTGTTTGATTGTATATAAATCACGATATGCCATGACAATAGAAAACATTCTGGTGTTATTACATTTAGTCTTTGCAGTAAGAGGAGAATCTAAGTTCATAGATGCACTAGGCGTCTTAAGCTGCTGAAGATGAGATGAGTTAGATTCTAAATTTGTAATTTGTAATTGCAACTTTAGTTTCTCTTCATCAAAAGATTTATGTGATTCATCAATTTTATTTTCTAATTCATGAATTTTTGTTTGTAAATCTGATTTTTCTTTGTCAAATGTCTTATTTGTTTCATCTATTTCAGTTTCCAATTGATAAATTTTCTTTTCAGGAATTAGATTTGGAACATAAATCTTTGGTGTAACCTTTTGTTGAATAACAACATTTCCTTTAATTTCAAATTCTTCTGGAGTCACGATTGGAAAGTATTCATCATTTTCGAATTTTGCCTTTTTAGTTTCGTATGTTTTATTCAATTCATCATAATTGAAACTAATTTGTATATTCTCCTTCTTTGCTCTGTTGAATGTCTCAATCTCTTCTTCCTCATCAGTCATTCGAATGAAGCTCTGTCAGATATCCAGATGCATGTATTTGTAATCATATAATGTTGGAAGCACGTCACACGCCTTTTTCAGATATTCTAGATTATCAGTTCCTAACCCTTCTTTTGAATTGAAGTATTTGAACTCTTTAGGCTTATTCAAATGAATGGTTTGATCAGTTTGTCCTCATTTGGCGATTATTTCTTCAAGGTGTTTGATGTGGGAAGACAACTGAGTTTTATCATGTTGAAGTTGATTTATGACGTATTTGTAATCATATAATGTTGGAAGCACGTCACACGCCTTTTTCAGATATTCTAGATTATCAGCTCCTAACCCTTCTTTTGAATTGAAGTATTTGAACTCTTTAGGCTTATTCAAATGAATGGTTTGATCAGTTTGTCCTCATTTGGCGATTATTTCTTCAAGGTGTTTGATGTGGGAAGACAACTGAGTTTTATCATGTTGAAGTTGATTTATGACGTATTGTTTGATGTTTAATTCTCGTGATGTTTTGATGTCATTTTCATGTAAGGTTTCAGATAGTTCTTTAATTTGATCGTTTAGAGATTTAAACTGTTTCTCATTATCATCGAATTCTTTTTGTTTACGTTCCAACCAGTTTTTAGTGATTTGATATTCATGCCATGTTTCAATATACAATTTGTAATATTTATCATTTTGAGCAATTGATATAGAATCATTTGAATTTTTAAGATTCTGTATTTCAAGTTCTTTTTCTGAAATTATATGTGAAAAATTCTTAATATCAATTTCATATTTAGCCTTCAATTCTGATACTTGAGTTTGTAAATCTAGATTCTCGAGTTCGAAATGTTTGGTTTGTTTAATCTGTTGAACAAGTTGTTCACATGAATGAACAAGTAGGTCATTTTCATTTTGCAAATCATTTAAACGTTCTTGAAATTGATTATTTAAATCTTTTTCATCTAAAAGGTTTTGTTTTAATGAATCAATTTCAGATATCTGGTTGTTATCAAAGCAAGTATCAGGACCAATTGAATTATCAGAATTTGATAAAAGAGGACTGATTACCTCAAGTTCTTTGTTGGCTTCTTCATTGAACCGATCAGTAACCTCGGTATTCTCTTCATCCTTAGGATCTGAATCTTCCATCCATTGAAGATCTTCAACTAATAACACTTTTTCAGTCTCAATTTATTTAGCCATCAACATCTTACGTTCATAATACTTTGAATCACGAATGATTGGTTTCTTTGTAGCATTCAAAGGTGTGATGATTGGTTTTTCAGTTGAGATTGTAGCAGATAGAACAGATTTGATACGGGACATAGACTTTATCGTATTTTCAAGGTCTTTATCTACATAATCATTTGTAGCTGGTGTAGGTTTTTCCATTTTTGTGATTATTAGGATTGATTGAATTCTCGGGTTGATATGTAGACAAACTCGTGTTTTTAAAAATGTATAAGTTTGAGCCAAGAAGTGTAAAAGTTTTTCAGATTTGGGTAAAAGTTCTCGTGTGCTAAAATGTGAAAATTTTCTTTTAAGACACTTTTTTTTTGTTTAATGAAAAAGAAAAAGTGTAATTTCTTAATTGAATTTAAAAGCCTTTGGATTTTTGAATTTGAATTTTTAGAAAAAATTTAGAATTCTTAAAAATGAATTTTTAGAGATACTTAAATGAACCTTTTAAAAATGAAAAATAAAAAATTCAAAGGTATTAAAAGGTATAAAAAGCCAACGAAATTAAAATGTTTGGTATTAAATTTGGGTCAAGAATTTAATTCGGTTTAGATCAAATAATAAGCGAAGTGGTCTGAGATTGGATGTGGGCTGAAATAATAAATTGAGCTGACAAGGAACATGGGCCACGTATTTAACTTGGGCCTTATTATTAAGTTGGGCTTAATTGAAGTAGGCTGAGTTCAAGAATGTAGGTAGCGTCAAGAACACAAGTCGCGTACAGAGACGCCGACCTGGATCAAGATTTGATCAATGGATTGTCGAGTAGTTGATTAATTGAAATCGCGATCAATATCAAGCAGATGTCGGAATCAACTTGTGCCGAAATCAACAAGAGTCGGAAGTCGGAAACAGTAAATTGATTGCCGAAACTGTCATGAGCCGAACACTTTAAATTCGAGCCGAACACTTATCAATTCGAAGTCTTAAGAGCCGAACTGTTTTAGTTCGAGCCGAAGCCGAAGCCGAACACAATTCTGAGCCGAGGTCTTGAGCCGAACAAGGGGTTCGAGCCGATAATGTTCTTGGAGCCGAATACTTGAACGTGTTCGTCAGGTTAGCTCGTCACTTTCAAAAACTCAATAATTTGATCCTAGTTTGCTCGATTCTTAACCGAATTCAATGATTCAAATCACAAAATGTTAGAAATCACTTTTCTAACAGTTTAATACAATCAAACAGCTCAAAACATAACAAATCAGACTTCGATTTTGGATTTTTCGGTAAAATTTTGAGTTTTCAAATTTTTCACAAAAATCTTCAAATTGAGAGCAATACTTGATGGATTATGTTGAAATTTGATTCTAAAGTGCTTAGAATCAATGGAGAAATACGAATATCCAATCAAAACATCAATTTCTAACAAAAATTTTGACAAATAAATTTCACAGCTATTTTTGAAAATTTTTCAAAAACTTAGATCTTGATCAAATTAGCACGAATTTGGATCTATTCCTTGAAGGATTGTGCTCTGATACCAATTGAGAGAGCTAATGCAATCTAAATCAAGCTAATTCATGATGATTTGAAGAAGATTTGAAGATCAAGTGTGTGTTTTAGTGTGTGTAATTGAGAGAGAAGAAGATGGAGGGAAGGTACCTTTCAAATTGTAATTCTATTAAAGTGAGGGAAAGCTTACATCATTGGTCTAGATCAATTGGCCACCAAGGGTAGTCTTGAGGTTTTCCTTCAAGAGATCTTGGGTTCAAGCCTTGTTGGAGGTAAAACTTGGAGATTAAAAATGTGGTGAGGTTTATTCCCCCGTATGTAGAGGGTTCAAGGGAAGACATACTACCCCTTGTGGATGTCACTTTCTTGGCTCGAACCACTAACTTACTAACTTGTCGTTCAGAAAAATATGCTTTTTATTCTATAAGTCTTTTTCAAAATATAAAAGGAAAGCTTTATCATATTTTTATATTAGTCTAATTTTTTTTTTTTTTTTTTTTTTTGAAAACTTATTATGATCAAGTCTAGATCACAAATGTATTTGAGATGCTTTTAACAGTAATCAAACGTTGTACAAATAAAATTGAAACAAACGGTAAATACTAAAAAGTAGAAGTCAAGAAGGCTACTAGGACTCTAAGACTTTAGAGTATCACCTAGCTAGTCCATCAACATCATTATCACCGTACTGATGCACCAGTAAAACTACTTGATTGCATTTATCTATTTAACATATTTTAGTCTAAACATTATTTACACTCTTCCCTCTATATATCTTCATCTTCACCCATAAGGAGACAAAAGGACAAGTGTATCAGGATGCCGACCACAGTAGCAAGCCGCCGGCGTTTTTCGGAGCAAAAGATTTGCTTCATCGGCGGTAACCAAAGTATTTTTATTTACTTTCATCTTTTGTTTTTCTCATTGATTTTTTTATCATGTAGTTTGAATTTTGTACTTTTTATTTGACCCAACAATTAGTTCATGGCGAATGTAAAAACTGAAGCACCGGCAGCACCAGCCATCGGCGTTGACCTAGGAACGACTTACTCTTGTGTTGCAGTCTGGAAAGATGATCGAATAGAGATCATAGCCAATGATTTAGGCAACCGAACAACTCCATCTTGTGTTGCTTTCACTGATTCCGAACGTCTTATTGGTGATGCTGCCAAGAATCAAATCACAAGGAATCATGCCAATACTATATTTGGTCAGTTTAGGGTTTATGTCTTCTTCACGAGGAACGTGTAGCGTTCCAAATGAGCCAGCTAGATCCGTACCGAAAACTAGATTTTTGTAAGAAAAAAGTAAATAAAATATTATACATATGAGTTTTTAATATAGATTTGAAAATAAGTTTTAGATCTTTCTGAATTCATTATGATATACTCCGTATGTTTTAATATATATGTTACATTAGTTACATAATTATTGTGTTATAACTTATAAATAGCGGTGAGCTTTTGGACCGAAAAAACTCAACCGAAACCAAACCGACCGAAACTAAACCGAACCAAAAACGATAACATGTAATCGGTTCGGTTTCTGTTTTGATAGTTCATCATCTTCAATTTTGGTTCTATCGTGTTTGGTTCGGTTTTTGAACCGTACTCACCACTAATTATAAATACTCAATATATATAGTCAACAATATCCGGGTCAACCGGCCTGCTCATCCGGTTCGATAGGTTTGTCCGTGTTTAAGGCATTGTGTTGGAGCAAAACTCAGATCTACTTAATACTGATGCTGCAGTTAGTACTGACATACTTAGTACTGATGGGGCAGAATTACTTATTACTGATGAGTTGATACTGATGATACTATAACTTAGTTACTACTGATCATGCAAAGATTGAAGATACTACTGATCATTGTAGTTACTACTGACGATGTATCTGGACTTACTACTGATCACCAAGTTTACTACTGATCTTCATATTTACTACTGGTGATTAGTTTTACTACTGACAACGCGTTTTTGAAGAATATCAAGTCCGAGATCTTCGTATAGATAGTTATAGAATGTAAATCAATGTATATTTTTATTATTCGAATGTAAATCAAGTCCTAGAATAACTAGGGTAAATAGTTTAGCTTCAAGGACTATTATAAATAGTTCCTTACGAATTGTAAACGTACGTGTGTATTGTTAACTTGATAATATACATTGAAGCTTTTTGTGAAACTGTGTTCTTAATATTCTTGCATATTATTTACAGTTCATTGTTCTTAATATATTGATATAGTGTTGATCCGCTGCAACTTCTATATTCAATTAGATCTAAAGGTGTTTATTAACTTCTCTATAGTTAATCGATCCTGACAAGTGGTATCAGAGCTTATTGGTTCTAGATCTACTATTTGTTAAGAACAACAAAAAGTTTTAATCTTTAAAACACACATTATTAATCATGACTGATAATAATGAAAGCACTCAGGCCAACAAAATTCCTATACTCACACCCAACAACTTTGGGATGTGGAAGAATCGTATTAAGCAATACATGCTTATTAAAGATTATTCTATGTGGGAAGTTGTCCTTGAAGGAAACAAAACTGGTCCTGGTCAAGCAAGCAGCTCTGCAACTGAGGCAGACAAACTTAAGTGTGAAAAAGAAAAAAAGGACAAAGGCATCGAACTCAAAACTCTAAGCACTCTATTACTGGCCATTCCTAACGATTATCAACATCTCTTTGTTGAATATGATGATGCAAAAATACTATGGGAAGCTCTGGAGAAGAGATTTGTTGGGACAAAGAGCACAAAGAGGAACATGAAGTCTGTTCTTAATCAAGACTTTGAAAATTTCAAAGGAAAACCCAATGAAACACTCACTCAAGTGTTTGACAGATTCAACAAGCTAATTGGTGAACTTAACCAGGTTGGGGTTAAGATGGATCAAGAAGATGTCAACATGAAGTTCTTAAGATCTCTTAGTGAAGAATGGACCATGTATACAGTGGTATATAGACAAAGAGATGCTCTAGAAGAAAAGGAGTTGGATGAACTCTACAATGATCTCAGAGTATTTGAAACTGAGGTAAACCAAAAGAACCCTTCTATTTCTTCTAATAATGCTGCATTTGTCTCTAGTACAGGTCAAGGTCAGGAAACCTCTATAGGAAAGGCTGCAGATTCTGAAGATGCTGCAAGAGAATCCTTCTTCACTAGTCATGTGCATACTGCATTGATTAGTGATGACTTGGAACAATTGAACCCAGATGATCTTGAGGAGATGGATCTTAAATGGCAGATGGCTATGCTGAGTCTAAGGACCAAAAGATTCTTAAAGAGGACAGGCAGGACAAGCCTAAACTTCAACAAAGGTGACAAAGCAGGATTTGACAAAACTAAAGTCAAATGTTACAACTGTAACAACCTTGGTCACTTTGCAAAAGAATGTCCTCAACCAGACAAAAGATCAAAATCAACTGCTCTTGTTTCACAACAAGGACAAGGTTATGACTGGAGCTTCCAAGCAGAAGAGCATGCTCAAAATCAAGCTCTCATGGCCTTTACTGACAACAAAACTTAGGTAAAACCTAAATCTTGTACTTCTGAATGTGCTAAAATTGTTAAAAACTTAGAAAAAGAAAACACTAAATTAAATGAAGATTTAGCAAAAGCAGTCAGAAGAAATCATGAGTTTGATAGTGTGATTGCTGATCAAGAACATCAAATAAAGGTGTACAAGATGATTGATCAACGGATCAAGGAAGAATTGCTTCAAGCTGTGGATGAGAAAGAGTTTTATGAAACAAAAAATAAAGAACTAACAAGTAAATTAGAAGAATGTCAGCTTGAAATTGAACAAAATAAATTAACAATTAAAAAGTTTGAAAGAAGCACTAAAATTCTAGATGAATTAACTAATAATCAAACTACAAAAAAGGTTGTTCATGGGGTGGGATATCATGCTGTACCACCTCCACATAAATTCATTCCTCCATTGAAAAACAGCTCAGAAAGAATCATTAATAAATTAAAAACTGACAATCAAACTGAATCTAATATTGAAACATCTGAATCAAATGATTCTTCTGATGATGATCAATCAATTGAATTTACAATCTCTCAAACTGAATCACCAAAATCAATTGATACAAGTTTTCACACAGCTCAAAGTCCAAATGAATCTCCTAAATATAATGCAGATAATGTACCAAAAATCTTAACAAGGGGAAATAAAAGAAATAAAAAACAACTCTTAGATCAAAGAATACCTGAAGGTGCTAAAAATAAGAAATTAAGATGTGTTATATGCAACAAAATGAACCATATAGCAAAGGATTGTCACTTCAATCCAATAAACTACAAAGAGTTAAAAGAATTTAAAATTTTTAAAGAAAATGCAAAAACTCAAAAGTTAAAAGTTACTACTGGTCCTTCAGTAGTAAATAAAATTAAAAATCCAATTGTTGAAACTCCAAGATTTGGAAGAAGTGCACCAAGGTTTGTGCAAAACAGAAGAGTTGTAAGCCCAAAAAACAGCAATTACTTCAAGAACAATGGAAAATCCAATCAAAATAAACAATATTTTAAATTTTCCAACACCAGTAGAAACTCTAACAAATTTACTACTGGTATTAACCCTCATTATAATGCTGTACGGTACCAATACAAGAATACTACTGGTAAAAACCCTAATTTCAAAAACACTACTGCTCCTAAAACAACCTTCAAAAATACTACTGGTGTTAACCCCAAAAACACTACTGCTCCTAAAACAACTTTCAAAAATACTACTGGTCATTCTAAACATGGTAAGTACCCAAATACTACTTTCAAAAACACTACAGGTCATTCTAAACATGGTAAGTACCCAAATACTACTGGTCCATCAGTAGTAAAGTATTCAAAAGCTAAAAATCATGGGTATAAACCAAGATCAGTAGGAAATTCTCACACCAGTAATAACTCCAAAAGGGCAGTAGTAAAACAAAACACCAGTAATAAACAAGTATGGGTACCAAAAGTCTTTAAAATTAAATCTCCAAAAGCTCATTTCTCAAAGGATGAACCCAAGACATATAAAGCTTGGGTTCCCAAACTTAACTAATCCTTTACTCACTTGTGCAGAACATTCAGATCCCAGAAGAAGGAAGAACATGGCATATTGATAGTGGATGCTCAAGGCACATGACTGGAAATCTGCAAATTCTTAAAGATTTCAAGTCATTTGATGGAGGATATGTGGCATTTGGTGAGAATCCCCAGGGAGGTAAGATTACAGGTAAAGGTACTGTTACTAATGGAAAAATTACCTTTGATGATGTATTTTATGTAGCTGAACTAAAATACAATCTTGTCAGTGTGTCTCAAGTATGTGATAAAAAAAATAAAATTATTTTCACAGACATTGAGTGCATCATTCTTTCTCCTGATTTTATTTTAGATGAAAAATATGTTGTTTTAAGAACTCCAAGGAGAAACAATGTGTATTGCCTAGATATAGGGGGAGAACTCATTTCTACAAATGAGGTCAACTGTTTTATATCCAAGGCAAACACCACTGAATCAGAACTATGGCATAGAAGGATGTGTCACACAAATTTTAAAAATATGAATAATTTAGTAAAAAGAAAAATCTGGTCATTGGACTTCCTCAAAAACAATTCATGTGTGATCATCATTGTGTTGCATGCCTAAAAGGTAAACAACACAAGACTTCTCATAAGTCCAAAACTGTGAACTCTATTTCTGTTCCTTTACAGCTCTTACATATGGACCTTTTTGGACCTACAAATGTAATGAGTATTGGAAAGAAACAATATTGTCTTGTTATTACTGATGACTTTTCCAGATATACATGGGTTTTCTTTCTCAGGACAAAGGATGAAACTAGTGAACTCATAAAGAACTTAATTGTCAAACTGGAGAACACATCTGATCAAAAAGTGAAAGCCATAAGATGTGATAATGGCACAGAATTTAAAAATGCTAACTTAATTAACTTTTGTGATCTTAAAGGTATTGACAGGCAATACAGCTCACCTAGAACTCCACAACAAAATGGTGTAGCTGAAAGAAGAAATAGAACCATCATTGAAGCAGCAAGATCAATGCTTGCAGACTCAAAATTACCAATTACTTTTTGGGCAGAAGCTGTTAATACTGCTTGTTATGTTCAGAACATAGTATTAATAGTGAAGCCACATTTTAAAACACCATATGAACTTTTCAATAAAAGAAAACCTTCTATAAGTTTCTTAAAATCATTTGGTTGTCCTTGTACTATTTTAATTACAAGAGAACAAATTGGTAAATTTGACTGCAAAGCTGATGATGGAATCTTTGTGGGATATTCTACTCAAAGCAAATCATATAGAGTATTCAACAAAAGACTAAGGATAATTGAAGAAAGCATCAATGTATCCTTTAATGAAAATGTATCTAATGAACAAGGAAATGGTCCAGATTGGCTATTTGACATAGACAATCTAACCAAATCCTTTAATTCTAATATGAATTTCAATGTAGGTAATTCAAATTGTCACAATCAAAAGGAAGGAACATCATCAGTTAATACTGGTAAAGAGGAAATGAGATACATTGTAGTTAATACTGCTCCAGTAGTTAATACTGATGTCAGTAATAACTCAAGTTCTGGAACCAGTAGTAACTCTAAGAATGAGGACAGTAGTAATTCAAATACTACTGATACCAGTAATAGTACTCACAATACTACTGGTCTCAACAATAACCTAGATTCTCAAGATACTACTGATACCAGTAACAACAACAACTCTACTGATCTCAATGAAGATAATAGCAGTAGTAACTCTGACCAAGAAGATGATGAACCAAATATCAATAACAATGAAGGATCTCCAGAAGAACAACTACCTGAGATAAATGAGTCCAATCTTAAAAATCAACTAGTAGTTGATAAAGCTACAACTACAAGGACTCAGAAGAACCATCCTTTAGACCTTGTTCTAAGTGATGTTAACTCACCACTACAAACAAGAAGCAAATTAAACAAAAGCTTAACTGCAAATATGTGTAATATAAGTTTAATTGCTAATGAATGTATGTATGAATGCTTTCTGTCTCAGGATGAACCAAAGAAGATCCAACAAGCAATGAAGGACTCAAACTGGATTGAGGCAATGCAAGAAGAACTCCTTCAATTTAAATTACAAGCTGTTTGGACACTTGTACCTCTACCCAAAGGAAAAAGAGCCATTGGAACAAGATGGATCTTCAGAAACAAGAAAGATGAAAGAGGTATAGTGATCAAGAACAAAGCCAGACTTGTAGCCCAAGGATACACTCAAGAAGAAGGAATAGACTATGATGAAGTATATGCTCTTGTTGCTAGAATTGAAGCCATAAGAATATTTCTAGCTTATGCTTCATTCAAGAAATTCAAAGTCTATCAAATGGATGTTAAGAGTGCATTCTTATATGGGAAGATTGAAGAAGAGGTCTATGTATGCCAACCTCCAGGTTTTGAAGATCCAAAACATGGTGATTATGTGTTCAAATTGGATAAAGCTCTGTATGGCCTACATCAGGCAACAAGAGCATGGTATGACACATTATCATCATACCTATTGGAGAACAACTTTAAAAGAGGAGCCATTGATAAAACCTTGTTTACAAAGAAAGTCAAAAATGATATACTACTGGTACAAATTTATGTTGATGATATCATCTTTGGCTCAACCAATGATTTATTATGCAAAGAATTTGAAGAACTGATGCAAATTAAATTCAAGATGAGCTCCATGGGTCCAATGAACTTCTTCCTTGGACTCCAAGTCAATCAAAGAACTGATGGTATTTTGATAAATCAATCAAAATATGTCAAAGACATCTTGGAAAAGTTTGATTTGAAAGACAGTAAAAGTGCTAGTACACCAATGGAAACACACAAACACCTACATCCTGATGTTGAGGGGGAGGATGTAGATGAACACTTATATAGATCAATGATAGGCTCTTTGATGTACTTAACTGCATCAAGACCTGACATTATGTATAGTGTTTGTGTGTGTGCAAGATATCAAGCAAGACCCAAAGAACTACACTTACAGGCTGTTAAAAGAATATTCAGATACTTGAAAGGCAAACCATCACTAGGTCTATGGTATCCACATGATTCACCCTTTGAACTAATAGCCTATACAGATAGTGACTATGGAGGTGAATGTCAAGATAGAAAGTCCACTACTGGTGGATGTCAATTCTTTGGATCAAGACTGGTGTCATGGCAATGTAAGAAGCAAACAAATGTATCAACATCTACTGCTGAAGCAGAATATGTAGCTGCATCTGCTTGTAGTGCTCAAGTACTATGGATTCAAAACCAGCTTCTAGACTTTGGTATCTCTATCCTTAAAACTCCTATTTTTATTGATAATCAAAGTGCTATTAGTATTGTGAATAATCCAGTAAAACACTCAAAAACTAAACACATTGAAATAAGATTTCATTTTATAAGAGATTGCAATGAAAAGAAATTAATCAAAGTTGTTAAAATTCACACTGATGATCAATTAGCAGATCTTTTTACAAAAGCATTTGATGTAGGAAGATTCAACTTCTTGGTTAGCAGTATTGGAATGATTTTAATAACTTAAAATCTCACTTTAAAATCATGTGTAAAGTTTTGTTGTAAAGTTTTTTTTGTATTTTACTACTGGTAGGTCTGCATTACTGGTATGAAAGTGTATGCACAAAATACTACTGGTAGTTCATTACTACTGGTGTATATTAGGTTTACACAAATACTACTGATAAGTCAGTACTACTGGTATTCACATATACTACTGGTCTTATGTGTTAATGGTTACTACTGATGTCTATAGTTACTACTGATGTCAAAATCTATAGTCACTACTGATGTTAGTAGTTACTACTGATGTTTTACTACTGATATCTTATTTACTACTGGTCTTTCAGAAACACAATTACCAAACTAACCCCCATGAAAATAACCGTTATGTTATGATTCGAAGGACATTTTAGTAGTTTTGCAGGTTAAATCGAAAGATATAAAAGGCGGTAGTCGATTAGTTTAGCATTATCTTCACTTCGATTTGATAAAACCTCTCGATAAACCCTAGCTATCGATCAAAAACTCATCTTAAATCCTAAAATTCTTAAAATTTTCTCTCAAAATCACTGCAAAATGGCAACTCTACAATCTCTCAATGTTCCAACCGATCTCAAATACTCAGAGTTCCACAACATGTGTGCCTTTCTACGCAATCCAGACGGAACAAAGGATTTCCGACCAATCGTAAACTTTCTGAAAAACTCTTACATACGATTCGCACTAACGGTGAAACCGAAGGCATACCAACAGCACTTGGTGGATTTCTGGACCAATGCTGAAAGAACGGAGGGTGCAACTGTACCAATGATCAAATCAACTGTGGATGGAAAAACGATCACCATCACAGAACAATCTATTCGACACCATCTTCAACTACACGATGATTCAGGTATGACTACTCTCCCTAAGGAATTCATTGCTGAAATTTTAAACAAAATGGGATATGAGGGAAGACTAAACATAGTAACTTTTCAAAAAGGTCTTCTCTCCCCACAATGGAAATTTCTTGTCCATACTATTCAGCATTGTATTTCTCCGAAAAGAAGTACTTGGAATGAGTTTAACAGGTCAATAGCATCTGCTGTTGTCTGTCTATGCACAGACCAAGTATTCAATTTTTCTAACATGATTTTTGATGGTATGTTGGGAAATCTTAACTCTTCAAAATTTTTAATGTATCCCAGATTTCTCCAACATATCATAAACATTGAATTACAAAACTTGTCAACTCCCAAAAATATTTTTATAATTCCAGAGTTGAACAAGAAAGTTTTCTCAAATATGAGAAAACAATTTAAATTTTCGGGCAAGGAAACCCCTCTGTTTCCTAATATGATCCAAGATCACACAACAATTGGAGAGGGTTCAATCAAAAATATAACCCAAATTGAACCTCAACCCACTCCATCACCCCCAAATACAGCCCAAACACCACCCCATATAGCCACTCAATCACCCACTCACTTAGAAGTCCTGAATGTGTCCCAGGAACTTGATGAAAATCTGCAGAGTGCTACTCTTCACTCTGTGGAAGACCTACCAGACAAAACCCAAAACATATCCACAATTTATAAAAGAAAGAAATTAACTTTAAAGGACACCAGGGGACAAATCGAGTCACACCCCAGGCTCAAAGAGTTGTCCTCCAAGGAGGAGAGAGAACATGAGGGGAGGGCTTTCACTACTGATGCCCCAAAGGTGGGTGCACAGGATAGTGAAAACATCACTAAGACCCAAACCTCGGCAACTTTAAGTGATGACTCTTTTGAGGAATTACTTAAAGGACCCCGGTGCCAAGAAACCACAAGGGGGGACATCTCTGCTTCTTCTAGGAAGAAGAGAATGTCTAAAAGACCCAATGAATCACCAAGCAGTGATGATGGCAGATCTGTGGAATTGATGGAAAGGAAGGAAAACCTTAAAACCAATGTACCTGTTAGTAAGCCCGATGATCTTGCTAGATGGAGTGAGGGCAGTATTAAAATCACTCAATTGACGGAAAAAGTGGATTCTCTTGAATCCACAGTACAAAATTGTCTTGAATACTTAACTAACCAAGGGAAAACAATGGCTGCCATGAAAAGGCATGTAAATACCATCAACAAGAGGATGAGATTATATGAGCACAGGCTTCATCAACAAACCAAACTCATCAGAATATTGAAGAAAAAGATTGATGATAGTGAGGCTCCACCAGTTGAGCTCACTAAGGGGGAGAAGGATAACATACAGACAATGATTGATGAATCTATTGCAGCAGCAGCATCCTCCCTCTTAAATTTAAAAGAAACAGAAGTTGATGAAGGCCCAGAGATGATGGTTACAGAAGAAGAACCAATTACTACTGCTCCTACTAAAGAACAAGCAGAAAAAGAAACACCAGTAGTAACTCCTACTACTGACATTATAGCAGTAGTAAATGAAGAAGAGGAATTGAAAGCAGCAAATACTACTGATGCCCTATCAGTAGTAACTCCTGAAGTTACACCAGTAGTAACTACTCTGGTTACTACTGAAGAGGAAGAACTACATTTTCCAGAACTAATTGAAAGAGAAAGACATGTCATCATTACCAAACCACCAACACCTGATCAACCACTTATCATACCTGACATTGATGATAATATGAATTGGTTTGAGGTTGATGAGTGCTCACTTCCTCCACATCCAAAAATACTACAACAAGATGAACTTAGATCATTTTCTCCTTCTGTAATAATAAGTGGAGTGCCAGACATGAAATATATTCCACCTCCACCTTCAGCACATATTGGAAAGGGTAAAGAAATATATGATGAAGATTACCCTAACAGAGCTCTTGGTCATTACATGGTAAACAAAATAAATCTTGTTAGAGCTGATAAACAGTCCAAATGGAAGGTGAAGCATAAGAGATATTGGGAGAAGGTAGCTAAGTATCAAGCTCTTGAACAAAAGAAAGAACAAAGTATAATTCCTGTTCAAGCATCTGTTCAAACAGATGACATTCAGATAAAGGCTCAAAAGGAAGAATTCAAAAGGCTCAGAAAGATTGAAGAAGAACATATTCAATGCCTTGAATATTTGGTTTCTGAATGTAAAAAGACTAAAAGTGATTTGACTGATGATGTGTTTGAACAGAAGGCCAACATGATTGAATATTTAAAAACAAAAGGGATTAGTGCAAAGTCATTAGGAAGAATGAAGATGATGACTATCATTGAAAAATACTGCACTGCAAAGAAGAAAGATTTAGCTGAACAAGAAGCTGAAGAATCAAAGAAAGCCAAAACCTTAATCCCAATCAGTCTAAATTTGCTCAAAGCTGGTAGTATTTCAACTATTGGTGATACTTCAACTCCCCAATCTAAGAAAAGAAAATCTGTTGATCAAGAACAAAGCTCTAAAAAGAAGTCAAAACAAATTATACCTGTTCTTGAAATGCCAGTTGCTCCTTTACAGAACAATCCAATTCTTAACTGGAGAGTGATGCAGAACAATGTCATAGAGGTCATAAGGGAAGACAAAGTTGTACAGAGATTCACTGGATGGTTACCTTTAATCAGGTCATGTTCTAGAAGTGATGTTATCAAGCTTCTGATTATTGGGAAACCAAGAATGACAAAGAAATCATGGAAAGAATCTGGTGCTGGATATTTAACAAAGATGATTGATGCTGCATTTTATCCAGATAATTATCCAGAACAATTTACAAATCCAGGTAATGTGTATGCTTGGAATGTCATTCCTACTGCCAATATGTACTTCTTTGAGAAATCAGGCAAAGTGTGTGAATTGTACTTATATGAAAAAGAATATCCACATTCTGAGAAGACTATGTATCAGATATTCATAAACACTTTGATGAAACCCTATGATGTTGTTATGTTCCAAAACAAACTGAATTATTTTACAAAAAGGAACAGCAGATATATTATTGAACAAAGGCTTCAACAGAATCAAAGAACTCTTGAGAAAAGAAGAAAAGAACAAGAGGAACAAAAGAAACTTGATTGATTAAAAGATAATCAATAAGTTTAGGGGGAGATTGTTGGAGCAAAACTCAGATCTACTTAATACTGATGCTGCAGTTAGTATTGACATACTTAGTACTGATGGGGCAGAATTACTTATTACTGATGAGTTGATACTGATGATACTATAACTTAGTTACTACTGATCATGCAAAGATTGAAGATACTACTGATCATTGTAGTTACTATTGACGATGTATCTGGACTTACTACTGATCACCAAGTTTACTACTGATCTTCATATTTACTACTGGTGATTAGTTTTACTACTGACAACGCGTTTTTGAAGAATATCAAGTCCGAGATCTTCGTATAGATAGTTATAGAATGTAAATCAATGTATATTTTTATTATTCGAATGTAAATCAAGTCCTAGAATAACTAGGGTAAATAGTTTAGCTTCAAGGACTATTATAAATAGTTCCATACGAATTGTAAACGTACGTGTGTATTGTTAACTTGATAATATACATTGAAGCTTTTTGTGAAACTGTGTTCTTAATATTCTTGCATATTATTTACAGTTCATTGTTCTTAATATATTGATATAGTGTTGATCCGCTGCAACTTCTATATTCAATTAGATCTAAAGGTGTTTATTAACTTCTCTATAGTTAATCGATCCTGACACATTGGTTGGTTTAATGCAATAATTGGTATTTAAAACCTTAATTTTTGAAGGTGTTGATATGGTTTTTAACTTTCAGATGCAAAGAGGTTGATTGGCAGGAGGTTTAGTGAAGTCATGGGGAAGGATAACATCTATTCTTGGCCTTTTAAGGTCGTTCAAGGCCCTAAAGACACCCCAAAAGTTGTGGTTACATACAAGGGTGAAGAGAAACAGTTTTCAATGGAAGAAATATCATCATTTGTTCTTTCCAAGATGAAAGAAGTTGCAGAAACATACATTGGTGAAACCGTGAAAAATGTGGTCATCACGGTCCCGGCTTATTTCACTAACTGTCAACGTCAAGCAACAAAGGATGCCGCCACCATTGCTGGCCTAAATGTTGTTAGAATGATCAACGAGCCAACAGCAGCTGCAATTGCTTATGGTATAGACAATCGGTCACATATTAATGGAAAGAAGATTAATGTGCTTGTATTTGATCTTGGTGGTGGTACCTTTGATGTCTCTCTTTTAACCATTGACGGCGGTGAAAATTTTAAAGTTAGGGCTGTTTCCGGTGAACCTCGTATGGGAGGTGAGGATTTTGATAATCGTATGGTGGATTATTGTGTTAAGCGGTTTAAGAAGAAATATAACAAGGATATAGTTGAAAACAAGAAAGCATTGGGACGGTTGAAAGTTGCGTGTGAGAAAGCAAAGAGAAATCTTTCAAGCAGCGCGGAAACTTCAATTGAACTCGATGCTTTGCATGAGGGTGATGATTTTTATATAGATATAACTCGGGCCAAATTTGAGAAGCTAAATGAAGACTTTTTCACAAAATGTATCAAGAAAGTGGAAGCATGTTTGAAGGATGCAAAGATGGAGAAAACAAGTGTAGATGAGGTGATTCTTGTCGGTGGGTCAACTCAGATACCGAAAGTCCAATCTATGTTGCGGGAATTTTTTGGCGGGAAGGAGTTATGCAAGAGCATTAATCCCGATGAAGCTGTTGCATACGGGGCAGCAATTATGGCTTCAAAGTTAAATGGTGATGATACAAAGATGCTAAAGAATTTGGTGTTAACGGATGTTACACCTTTGTCACTTGGTACCGAGGTATATGGAGAAATAATGAACGTTATTATCCCGAGAAACACTCCAATACCTACAAAGAAGATCCAAACTTTTGTTACAACTATGGATGACCAATATTCTATGGAAACCATGGTGTACCAAGGTGAGCGAACTAGATCAAAAGACAACTATTTGTTGGGAAAGTTTACGGTTTCGGGAATCCCGTGTGCTCCCAAGGGAGAATCTGAAGTTGAGGATTGCTTTGAAATAGATGCTAATGGTATCCTCACGGTTACATCTAAGATCGTGTCCACCGGTAAAATGAAAAAAACTTACGGTTACAAATCATAGTGGTAGATTGTCGGAGAGACAGATAAAGAAGATGGTGAAAGATGCTAAAAGGTTTAAAGTTGAGGACCAAGAGTACAAGAGGAAAGTGGTTGCACTAAATGATTTGGAGAATTGTTTGTACGTTTTGAAGAAGAAAAAGAAGAAAATGGAAGGAAATGATACGGGTTCAAGGGCGTTGAAGAATGTGGAGTATGTGATTGATGACACCAAAAAATGGCTCGAGACTGACCGAGATAAAATGACGATGGATGAGATTGAGGCAAAGAAGGAGCACGTGAAGTTCATTTCTAAGTGTGCGTTTTCGAACTAGTGGTGTGGTGTTTTCTTTTTTTGCTTAAGTATGGGTCGTAGTTCTATGTATTGCAGATGTTTTTGTACTTGAAATGACCATGACGATGGTATATTTTTGTATGCAAATATATGATCTAACAACTGGTTGAAGTCTTAATAATAGTTTATGTGATGCGGCTTACATATCCCCCGTATATGCATAGTAAATTTGATTTGGCCCCCTCTAAATTCACTGATAAGTAGAATTTTAATGATTAGTTTAATGTTGGAAAGATAAATATGATGATTGGAAAGTTAAATATATTATTAGTTTAATCATTGTCAAGATTATACTAAATGTCATATTTTCTTATACTAATTAAATGTCACTTTTAAATTAAATGTCATATTTTATAATAAAATCAAATCTTAAAATATTTTTACACTAATAAAATACAATTAATATAAAAATAACATTATAAAAACAGGTTTAAGATTATTATAATATCCGCAAAACTATTAATTGTAAAAAGTATTTTTGGTACATATAAAGCATTTTACTTTGACGTAGTTTGACAACAAATTTAGTTATATAGTCTTTTATTTAAAACTAATATTAATATTTTTAAGGAAAATGATAATGACAGCCTTTAGGGCTGTCATTAATAAGGTAAAATAACAAAAGATAACCCCTCTTTTAGAAATATTAATTTTTTAATCAATGTACAAATTTTATTCATGTTGGTGACAGCCCTAAGGACTGTCATTAATAAAACCCTATTTTTAATAATGCACAGTTTGTTAGAATTTATTTCAGTCCTAACCTAATCTCCTAGTCCTAATATTTTTACTTTCAAAGCGAGCTTTAAAAATCGGACTGATAATATAACATAGTTTTCAAAATCATATTCCAAATTAAATATATATTTTCTAAATCTAGACATGAAAATATATATACTTCCTTCGATTCTAGAAGTATAAAAAGTTGCAAGATAAATTATGAAATATATTATATATTTTGAATAAAAAAAAATATAACCTAATTTAAGTTAGATAAGTGTAAAAAAGTTGAAGGTAAATAATTTAAGAATATAAGAAAATTTAAGAAATATAGTTATTAATCAATGTTCTTTATTATTAAATTCTAAAAATTCGTGCGTGTGATATTTTGAAATTATTACTACACCTTCCAGTCAAATTAAAATTAACTTCTCTCACCTCTTAATTTTTAGTGAGGATAGTAGTACCCTTTGATTTTTGTGAACAACCCACGTGGAATTAATAACTTGCGGGTTTTCTTTCACAAGTCTTGTGTTCAAGATTTTGTGAGGTTTTTTCCTCATGTGGTAAAAAGGAGTTGGGGTGTTATTTCCCAAAGGCGTTATGTTCGACAAAGACATACCACTGTTTGGATGCTAATGCTTAACTTAAACCAGTAACTAACCGGTCGCTAAAAAATTAAGTTTATCTTTATTATGTCAAACAAAAATACTACTTGACAAATTTGGTTAACTAGCTGAAGAATGACTTTTAATGTATTATTTACCTCTTATGACTTATAAACGGTGCACACGAGCCAATAAAACTATAGTGGACTGTAAAGCTACGAACGAGCTTCGTCAACTAACATCACTCATCTGATATTTTTAACTTGCATGTTGCAGCACTATTTTAAAACATAATTTATGTATCCCCCATTTAAAATTTTAAAATATGTTTATAAAAAAAGTTTTGGAGATCATGAATGTAACTTATGTTTCTAATCGTAACACGAAATGTAACCTATGCTAGTCGTTTTCATAACTATAACAAATAAGGTTGATTAAAAAGTTTATTCTAAGTCAAGTTTGATATTTTAACTTTATGTTAGACCATTTATATTGTAATTAATAGTCTAGGGACTAGTTTTGATAAGGTTAGAAAGTATTAAACGAGTATTTAGAGTAAACATGGTCAATTAGTGACCGGGTATAAATAGGACAAGGTTAATCACTAATTGTAACTTTCACACACTTAATCAAATTACATTTTGGAAGTTCACTCTCTACCTTCTCTCTACTTTATCTCTCTAAAACACACACCTCACACACTAGATCTCATCTTTCATCATGAATTCATGGATTGATGCTTAATCAAGGATTCACAATTGGTATCAGAGCATAATCCATCAGTAGAGTAGATCCAGATCATTGAATTCAGCTGGTAATTTGAAAATCATTGAAGAAATATGAAGATAATGGTATTTTTGAAGAACAGTGAAATCAAAATCAAAATATGAGGTAGTTTTCATTGATTTTTGTTGATTATTAGCTTTCCTCTACTGATTTGATTAAGTTTAGAATCAAATTTCGTCTCAATTGGTCAAGAATTGAATCAGATTTGTTGGTTTTCACAAAAACCGGCCATGAGTGAAAACCATGAAAACATTTTTTTCTTGCTGTAAAATCACAATTCGAGCTTCAATTTGTTAAGTTTTGATGAGTTTTATTAGATCAATACGTGCGAAAAATGATTTAGAACAAATTGCAATTGGAATCAATCATTTTGGTTAAAAATTGAGGAAGTTATGATCAATTTAGTGAGTATTTCGGGTTAGTTTGTTCGTCACTGCACTCTTGGATCAACGAAGAACTTTCTCGGGTTTCATAACTGAATTTAAGCTTCACGGCCCGCAAACTCTTCTCGGCCCAAGAACACTTCTTGACGCGGAATAAGAACTCAGCCTGGAAACTTTTTACGATAAGAAACCTTTCTCGGCCCGGATTCACTTCTCGGCCCGAAAACCATCTTTGGCCCGGAAACATATCTCGGCCCGTGAACACTATACGACCCGAGAACCGTATCCCGCAAAGCTTGAAATTTAAGGCCATCGTAATCATAATTTTGTCTCTCGACCCGAGAATCTTTAGCCTCTCGGCCCGAGAACCGATCACGACCCGAGAAGGATCACGACCCGCAAAGCAAAAAAAATTACCCCGTCGTAATCGCAATTTGTTTATTCACACCTGTGAACTATTCTAGTCGGATTTCGTCCCGCAACTAGAATAAGATCGCTTCAAATGATTTCCAAAGAAGCATTGTCGATTGGGTCGGATACTAAACCACATGTTCTCTTTAGAGGAGAATATCCCCATTGGAGGAAACGATTTCTTCACTTCATCAGAAGTCAGCATTCAGGAGCATTGATTCTTGATTCACTAGAAAATGGACCGGCAAAAATTTTCAGAACTGTTGTGAGTACTCCCAACTCTAACCCACCCGTTGTTGGAGGTGTATTTGAAATTGCTGCTGCAGACTATTCACCTAAACAAAAAGAGAGAGCAAGAGCTGATGTATACTGACACTCGTATATGTTGCAAGGTCTTCCAAATGATATCTACAACAGTCTTGCCAGTTTTGAGACTGGAAAGGAATTATGGGATGAAATACACAAATAGATGGAGTGAACTGATTTAGGGAACAAAGCAAAAATGGTTTCAACACTGAATGCTTATAGCCAGTTCAAAGCTAACCCAGGAGAAGAACTTCAGAGCACATATCATCGATTTTGTAACCTGTTGAATGATCTGAGGAAGAACAACCTGAAAAAGGAAAATCTTGAAATAAATATAAACTTCATTAACATTCTTCTTCCCGAATGAAAAATGTTTGGAAACAGTGCAATGCATCACAAAGATCTGAGTCAGATTGACATCCACGAACTGTTTGAGTATTTACACCAGAATGAACCCATGGTAAAGGAATTGTCAAGACAAGGCATGAAACTGCTAATTCATTTGCACTCTTAACCAAACAACATCAATCCTTACTCGCTGGACAATCTAAGGAGGTAAAGGGAGAACCAAAAACTGTTATTCCTGAGGGAACATATGAAGAAATTAAGGGTGTTCGTCAAGCCTTAGCTCTTATTATAGGTTACAATAAGAAATTCTATACCAAACTAACCAACAACAACAACAGATCGTCCTCAAATTTCAAATTCAGCCCACCTTCTCAAACTACAAATGATAAAACATCTTCCTCCACTCCTGAGACACCAAAGAAATGCTACAACTGTGGTCTGACTAGACACTTTTCCAAATAATGCAAAAAGCCAAAAGTTCGAGACTCGGAGTACTTCAAGAGAAAAATGCTCATGGCTAAGCAAATTGAAAATGGCAAAGTCTTACTTGCAGTGGATGGAGGATTCAGATGACCAGGAGGAGGAACAGGTCACTGCAAACTTGGCCTTTATGGCAAGATCGAATGAGCTTAGAGCTGACTTGGGAATTCCAGAAAATGAAGAACATGAGGTACATTCATCTTCTGACTCAGAAATTGATTTATCTACAGATTCCCTGTTAAGTCAAATTGAATCTTTAAACAAAAACCTTTTACATATACTTGAAGAGAAAGCTCAGTTTATAAACCAAATAGTTGATTTAAGAAATAAGAAAATACAAACAATGCAAAATGTTAATCAACATTCTCTTCAAATAGAACAAATGAATTTTCTTGAACAAACTTACAGGGAATTATAAAATCAGTTGTCAATGTCACAATCTACACTTCAAAATGAGAATTGTTATTTAATAGAAAATCTATACAAACAAATAGATGACAATAATCATCTAAAAGAACAAATCATAACGTTAAAATCGGAAAATGCAACATTTATTCAACAACTTGAAACACTTGTTCCTCAAGTGAATCAAAACATCTCATGCAAACAGAAAACCTCGGATTTACAAAATCAATTATCAACTTTTCATGCAGCTCACACCAGTGAGGTCACGAGATTAAATAAGATAATAAATGATAAAAATCTTGAAATTTCAGATTTAAATAAAAATAAAATGAAAACAATACCAAGTGACACAGAAGATTTCTGCAAGTTATACTACAGTGCAACAGCTGAATTATAGAAAGAACGAGATTGGGCAAAAGCAGCTGAAGCACACATCAATGATTATCAGGAACACTTGAAGTCGTCAGCCTCAGACAATCAAAAGTTAAATCAAAAAATTCAAGATGTTAATGACACTCTAAAAGTGAAATCAATCAACAAACATTCATTATTAACAATTTAACACTTGAGAGGGAAAAGGCTGAAGATCACTGCAAAAAATTGGAGCAAACAATTGTTAAATTAGGTCATACAAAACAAACAATCAAATTCAATTAACCAAAAAAGTTCAAATATTACCACTCAAAAGCAGGTCTTGGAGCGGATAATCCTCATTATCTAGACAAAGGTCGTGATGTTCTTCCAACATTGTATAATTATGATTACATGGGTAAGGGAATCTGGCAAAACTTTTTACATATGCCAGATGAAGAAGCAGAAATTGAAAATTCAACAGAGACAAGAAATAATATGCTCAAATCAATTTCAACTATTTTGCATTAAATGCCACATATGAAAAGAAGAAAGCTAAATTTGAAAAAACAATGAATATTTTTCAATTATCACTCCAGAAGAATTTTCATTACCTGAGGATGCAGTTTTAAAACAAACCATTGAACCAAAAATTTATGTTCCACCTTTGATTTTAGAAAAGAAAATTGTTCAACTTGAAAATGAAATTGATGAAACTCATGAAGCTTTTGATAAGGAAAAATTAAATCTTCGAACAAAAATTCATAAATTAGAAGATACCATTTCAGAATTAAAACCTTTAACTGATAAAAATGTTTCACAAAATTTTAAAGGTCCTTTGATAAGTCATTCACCTGTTAATCCAGTGCCAATCATTTTGAAAAGAAACTCTAATTCACCTGTTTTAAATGTTTCAGATAGAAAATTAGAGTCTCAGCTTAAGAAGTCCAAGCCTGATGGAGTCCACGGAGATGTGCAGTCTAAGAAGCCTAGTTCGTCTAAGTCTAGTATTCTTAAGATGCCCAACGAGCTTAAGAAGTCTAGACCATCTACGTTTTTAGTTTCTTCTTCTACTGTTAAAAATAATTGAAATAACTCCAGACATGTTAAATCTCCTACGATGGCTTTTGGAACTGTTTTTGATGCTTCTGTTTATCGTCCTGTTAATTAATCTGTTAATTATGCTAATATGTTTGTTAAACTAGATAAATCTGGTAAAAATATATTTTGTGATAAAAAGACGAATAAACCAATTTCTCAGTATGATGAACGATATTTTCTAAAGATTACTGCTCCATGTGGTTCTAGAAACGATGTTCTTCATAAATCTGGTCAAATTATTAAATCATGCAACACTTGTTTTCCACACCCATGCAAGACATCTGTCTCTCGTCCACCAAAACCTAATCTAAAAAGTTCATCTTCACATGTTTCCAAACAAATGAATGTTTCTTCCAAAACCCCACCACACTCTGATACACATTCGTCTACTCGTCGCCAAGTCTCTCGAGGAAATTCCGCACCTTCTGAACTACCAAATCTTTAACATTTGTGAAATACAATTGGATCAAAAATGAAAATTGTTAATGGATTATTCAATCCTCTGAAAAATCTTTAAAATGGATCATTAGATCAACAACTTCTGAACTACCTCCTTGCAGTTCTCCAAAGCTCTAAATCGATCATAAAATAATTCTACATAAAACATCTATCACTAATCTTTCAGGACCCATACATGATTGGGTACCTAAAATGTTTTAATTTTTTTATGTAGAATCCGTGGTACCTTGACTCTGGCTGTTCAAGGCACATGACTGGATACGAATGTTGTAACCAACAAACGTAATTATGTGATGTACCCTAGATTCAGGCAGATCCTGATCAACTACTTCATGGCCAGACATCAGGAAATTCCAAGACGGGATGTAGCTCTCAAAGTTGTTCCTACATCAGTTGTATATCTTCGAGGTGATTCATGTTCAGATGTTCCACCTAGACCGGTACCAATTGAACTCTTCAAGTTGGCGGATATTTCTGTAGATTTTATTCAAGAATACTGAGATTTACATCACCCTAACCACAGACCAGATGCTCCAGCTCAACAACCACCTGCTTCACAACCCCCGACACCTCAACCTCCAGCATCACAACCTCATGTTTCCAAACCTCCCACTCCACAGCCTCTTGCTCCACAACCTCCAGTACCTCAACCTCCAACTTCTCAACTTAAGGTGTCACAACCTCAGGCCTCTCAATCTCAGGTCTCCCAACCAAGAGATTCTCAACCTCCGGTGGTTAGACCTCATCCTCCAAAGCGGCTTCGATTTTCGTTGGTGAATCCTCGACCAGTCGGGCTGTTGCAACTACATCTACCACAACTCCTTCCATCACGATCACCATAACTACCTCTTCTTCAGCCACCATGAGTCTCCATGACTCTGACACAGAATCGGATCGTCCAGAGTCACCTCTAACAACAACCTATCCTCATGACTCTAACTTTATTCTGGATTCACCCATCCGTCCACAATCAATACAACCACCAAGCACCACATTATATCCTACCTCATCTCTAGATATCACTGTGGTCGCAACTGTTGCATCACCAATTCTTTCATCACCGCCACCAATCATCACTCAATTACCTACATCACCAGATATCATAACTGTTAGGTCACAACAACCCTGAATTGTTTGTATAATTGATATTATAATTAGACTTAAGACAATTAAAGTGATAAACACAATATTAGAGTCAAATGTATAATTCCACTAAGTGTGGCTTGTTGAGGAGTAACAAGGCTACTGATCAATTACAAAATATATGAATGATAGCGTAAATTGGTGAGTACCCCTTTGCCAAGTGATCTCTATTTATAGTGTTATAGAGATCTAACAAGTCAGGCAAGGAGTAGTACAAGGACTGGTAAAAGGAAAGTGACCGAGATCAAAGGGATTTGATCTGGTCGAGCAAACAAGGAAATGTTTACTCAAGCCTTGTACTCAGTATTGGATCTCAATACTGAGTCCTAATACTGAGTGTCCAAGACTGTCTACTCAGTATTGGACCAAGACTTAGCTAAATGATTCTACCAACTATTTTAAGCTAGTCTAGGTTGTCTTGTTATCTTAAGATTCCAAGGGGTAAGGCTTTTTGCCTTAACAATCTCCCTCTATCTAATGATAACAAGACAATATTACAAAGAGAGAAAAAATAAAGCTACAGAGTCTTCTTCTTCATTCTTTGCTAATGGCTTCATGCTCATAGAAGACTTCTTGCTTAATGTGGACAAACTCATCTTTCTTTTTTAGTTCATCTCTTTTGTTCCATAGTACAACAATGATCTTCTTTCTGAACCAAGCAGCCTCCTTCTTGGTGATTATCCATTTCAATCCAACCAGATGATTTAAGCGAGCTTTGGGCAAGTCTGCCTCTGTAATAAAGCATTCCATGTCCTCTGAGTCTGTATACATATATCCCGAGGTAGGATATACAGTGCTATTTCTGTCCTGAAAGACAAGATTAGGAGGGACAATGTATTGGTTAAATACAGCATAGGTATTGAGACATTATGGTTTGTTGCTTTTCTAAGCTTCAGTCAAGACACATAATGTCCTATACTCTCCAGCATATAAGACTCTCTTTTCAAAGCACACTGCAGAGACAACACATATTTCATCTAAGACAACTTGAGCTACACCTGATCTAGAACGCATTTCCTTGATTAGTCTTGTAATTTTGATCCAATCCTGAAGCCCCGTGTTCTGAATATCATGAAGATAAATCTTCGTTGGAGGACTAACTGGCCCAGTGCTGGTAGTAACAATTGTTCCTTCTGCAGCCATCACTGTTACACTGTTAACATCAATGTTTAGCCAGTATATGTCTCTCACACTGAGGAACTTTTTGTTTCTCAGTATATCCATCCTACTTGATTTGTATCAGGCTCTTTCAGTAACTACATTCCAATACTGCTCACGTAGTTCAGAGCCTTTCTTCTTTGTTCTTTCATGTTTGGAAGGAATACCAGTTTCAGGATCAATATCAGGTTCTTCTTTAATACCAAGATGATGCTCATAAAAGAATCTGGTTGTCTCTTCTTCAATTTATTGTGCAGTCTTCCTTGGAACCTTCTCATCATCACTAGACATAGTACGAACTGGCCTTCTTGGTTTAGTGATTAGTGGAGCTGGTTCTTCACTAGATTCAGAGGAAGTGAGTACATCATTTATCATTCTTCTTGTTGGAGGCCTTCTATTTCTGGTAACCAGATAATCTTGAGGATCTTGAGGTTCTTCTGGGAGCTCTTCATCACCGGCATATCCATTGCTAAATTGTATAAGTTGTGGATTTGCACTGGATTTGGTTCTTCATGATCTGATAGTTGAATCTGCTCATGTTTGTCTAGGAATGATAATCTTTTGTTTCTTGTCCTTTCATACCGATACATGAGCCTTTGAGGCTGAGCAGAAGGCTCCCCCTGAGTAGTAGGCTCAGTCTGTGGTTGTTGAGGATCCTGAGCAGATGGTTCAGTTTGAGCATGTTGTTGTTAAGGTTGATCTTCATTAAGTTTTCTTCTTTTCCCCTCTGAGCAGATGACTCAGGTTGATTAACCTCATCTTCTCTTTATCTTTTCTTCCCTTTATTGTTATCATTTGATGGGGAAGGAAGAGGTTCAATATCACCACCTGCATCTCCTTGAGTATCATCATGAGTAAGAGATGGCAGAGGTTCAGTGGCAGCATTAGTATCAGCCCCTTGATCTTCATTTATGGGTGATTGCCTTGGCTCAGCATCATCATCTCCACGTTGATCTGCATTATCTCCACTGTGTTGAGATAGTGGAGTTAGTGGAGGTTTTTGTTGTTGTTGGAGTAATGCAATTGACTGTTTTAGAGAATCAATATCATTACTCATAATCTCCATCCTGGCCAGTATTGTGTTCTGAGTGTTCTGCATTGCCAGGATTTGCTGCATGATTGTTTGCAGAGAAACTTCTTCACCTTGAGCCTGTGATGCTTGAATACCCCGCACAGATGGTGCTAAAGAAACAAAAGTAGTAACTGGTTATTATTGATTGGCTTATCAGTTAGAATTGTGGTGTTGTTTAATTCTAAAATCATTTAAACAAAATTGTGAAGTCTGTATTTCATCTAGTGTATGATGAAATATTGTGGACTTGTGCAAAGCATGTGTAAGAAGATTTTCAGTAAAAGTGATTGTGATTTTTGGAGTAGCTCAGTGTAGGTTTGGTCACTTTAATGAAAAAGGTTTGGGTTTGGGAAACGAAGCCTGGATATGCTTCTTTGTTATTTTCAATGTTTATCACTCAGTGTTAGAGAGATAACAGTAATATGGCTTAAACCCATGTAAGATATTTGGATAGCGTGGCTTCAAGGTTTATGAACATTTCTTATATCATGAGATCCAATCTTGAAATAAGATGGTCATGATAAAAGTAGCACTTGTGGGTGTCAGTATGACATCAACCACCATTGTCTCTTTAAATTTTGAGACAACTGTAGACTGACAATGATCTATTATGCTCAGTGTAAGAATTTTGCATAGTAGCGGTGGGCTAACTATGGTGGCCTTAACGATGATATGTATTTTAAAAAAAAATCGTTTGAGACTTTGTTCAGTATCGAGTTGGTACATGCCAATACTTAGTCTCTGTTTTGAGAATATACACACACACACACACACACACACACACATATATATATATATATATATATATATATATATATATATATATATATATATATATATATATATAGAAAGTTTAGGGTTTTATTAGAAATTCATACCTAAGGCTTTGTCAGATTCCCTTCTTCCTTCAACAGAGGTTGGTGCTGGGTCATTAGTATGTTGGTTTGAGCCTCCAGCACCTTCAGAACCTTGTTGTCCTATTTCTTGAGCCTCTTCGAGATTATGTTGCTCATATTCAATTTCAACATCAAGTGGAACGTGTGGTTCCATGATTGGTGGTTGTTGAGCAATGTGTTCTTGGAAGATTGGTCCGTGCAGTAATTTGGTGTTGCTCTTCTACTGAAGGAGTCAATGTAGGTGTTGCTCTTCTGGCCCTTCCTCGAATGATTAATGGTTGATCAGAGTTTCAGTATCAGAATCTAATACAGTATGGGGAGCATCAGGTTCTTGTTGATGCTATTGATTGAGTTCTGCTTCTTGTACTAGTGGAGGTTGAACATCCTCCATTTCAACATCATCATTGGCATTATCATCATCATCACCATTTTCATCATCATTGTCATCATTGTCATCATTTTCTTCATCATCATCATCATCATCATCATCATCCATGTGGGAGCAATGGCCAACATAATAGCACTGAGTGGGGGTTCATCCTCCCTAGGTTGATGAAAGAAGATCTTCTCATGGATTGGGGGAAGATCGGCTCTTACTCCATCAAAATCATCATACATGTTGTATGGCATGGAGTTTTGAAAGATGATTGATAAAAACCTGCAAAATGGAACATTTGGGTTCTGTTGTCTTGCTTGAATGAGTGAGGCCAACTCATTGAAGATCAGTCTTGCATAATCAATGTGCCTGTTGTGGTACAGGGCATGGACCATTTGCATTCCAAAATCATTGATTTGATCAAGTCCCCCTATTTTGTGGGTCATACATCGAATTAAGGTTGAAATCACAATTCCCACCTGGGACCGAATTCGTGTCTCTTTATAGTACATGTGGTGCTCTGTCTTCCAAGGAGAGGAAATACTAATCGTGCAGTATCTCGATCAACGAACTCGTCATACTGGCATGTGCAGGAAGTTGAAGATCTCTTCGAATAATTATAGTTGATACGAATTCATGTCTTTGACCTCTGATCACCCATCGTGCAATCATATTTGGGGAATCCATTTCTGCGGAGTACCAAAATTCACAGAGCATTGTTGGATATATTGGTCTTGGAAAAAGCTAAAGAACATGAGAAATTGGGCTATATCTCAGATACGTAACCATTTGTCGAAACTGAGGGCATATCCAACCTTGAGGAATTTCAAAGTTTGCTGTTATATTGTTCATCGTGAACCTTGGAAGTTGATCCCTCTGAAAATCCTGTGCTGGTGCGATCAAGTCTGGAGCAATGAAATTGTAGTTCGCCATGATGTGTGATTTCGATTGAGTATATTGCTTGTAAGAGATTGAGATTGTTAGTAGCAGAGAGATTTTAGATAGAAATAGAGAGTAAATGATAGATAATATGAATTCAAATTAAAAACAAACGGATATTTATACTCTTAATTAGAAATCGTGACAGTATCGGGAAGTAAAAACGGCGAAACGACAGCCTTATCCTGTTCCAACGGTAACTTTTTAGAAAGGAAAGTTACCATTGGGGAGTATGAGGTTTTGGAATCAGTTTTAAAACTCCAGGACTCCCAATACTGATTAAGAGAGAAAAAAAATTATATTCTACAATTTTTTAAAATAATAAAACCAGTTTTTTTAATCTATAAATTAATAAAAAAATTTAAAAAAATAAAGATAATATACCAGACGAGCTATACTGAAAGGGTCAGTATTGAGTCGATACTGAAAAATCAATATAGGAAAGAATTTTAGAAAAAGAAAAATAATTTCAAGGATCCACAATTCCCAATTGTCCTAGCAAGTACATAAAACTCTCTTCTGAAAGAGGTTTAGTAAAGACATCAGCCAATTGGTCTTCTGTTGGGACATAATCTACCTGAACCTTACCTTTTTCCACATTATCCCTGATAAACTGGTGTCTGATATCAATGTGCTTTGTTTTAGAGTGTTGGACTGGATTTTCAGTGATAGCAATAGCACTTTTGTTATCACAATGAATTGGTTTCCTTTTAAAGTCAAATCCATAGTCCATGAGTTGGTACTGCATCCATAAGAGTTGAGCACAACAACTTTCTGCAGCTACATATTCAGATTCTGCAGTTGTAGTTGCTACTGAATTTTGCTTCTTGGATGACAAACCAACCAATCTCCCATCGAGGAATTGACATCCTCCACTTGTGCTCTTTCTATCCAACCTGCAACCTGCATAATCTGCATCTGTGAAACCTTCAAGATCAAAGTCTGAGTCTTTGGGGTACCAAAGACCCATGTTAGGAGTACCAGATAAATACCTAAAGATTCTCTTAACAGCTTTCAGTTGGGATTCTTTGGGATCAACCTGATATCGAGCACACAGACATGTGGCAAAAGTGTTATCAGGCCTACTAGCTGTTAGGTAAAGCAAGGAACCAATCATACCTCGGTATGTGGGTTGGCATACTGGTTTACCAGTTTCATCCTTACTTATCTTGTCCTGAGTACTCATAGGAGTGTGCATAGAAGAAAGGTACTTATCTTGTCCCTATTCTACATGACCAATGATATTAGCATGGGGGTGGTCTCTGTGCTCCCTTAGATTAGATCCTAAGGTAGCATTTCAGGCAGTGTTGACAACCTCTTGTTGGACTGATGGGTTGTTAGACTCATACTGATCTGAGTTGTGTTCAGTATTACTCTGTTCAGAATACTGGTTGTCTTCATTTTGCAGATCACCAATTGGTTCTTGAAGTGGATTTGATGTTTCACCCTCTTCATATGTTGAATGATTCAGATCAAGGTTTGAGAACTCAGTATTGAGGTTCTAAGTGTTGGGAACTTCAGTTTTTGTAGAAGTTTTGCCATACTGAGTTAAATCCTGATCCTCATCACTCATGTCATTTGAGACTTGTGTGGGATTGGTTTTGGGCTTGTCAGCATTGGAGTTTTCTGAATTACATAGGGTTTCAATACCATTTATGTTCTCCTTTACTGAAGAAGAATGCTCATCCAAGTTATCATCAAAAGTCACATGGATAGATTCTTCAATCACCTTTGTAGATGAAATATACACTCTGAAGGCCTTTGAGTGTGGTGAATAGCCCATAAATATGCCTTCATTTGCTTTGGGGCAAATTTGTTAAGATTTTGTCTAGTACTCAGTACAAAGCATTTACTCCCAAAGATGTGGAAGTACTCCACATTAGGAATTCTGCCATGGTATAACTCATAAGGAGTCTTGAGGTGTCTCTGGACCACAGTTGCTCGATTCTCTGTAATGTTAGCACAGGTTACAGCTTCTGCCCAGAAGCTCAGTGCTAGTCCAGCATGGCATAACAAAGTTCTTGCAGCTTCAATCAGTGTTCTATTCTATCTTTTACAACACCGTTGAAGGATTTATGTGCACATATAAGTACACGTGTCACCATGTCCAATGTTATAAGGCACTAAAGGGTCACACCACTACACACCCAATAATGGACAACCGAATAAAGTAAGTTGTGTGGAATAATTAACTAGTTAAGTTAATTATTAAGAAGAGAATAAATAATAATAAGTTAATTATTATTTAAGAGGAAAGTTAAATATTAAGTGAAATATTTAACGGACAGTTAATTAATAGTTAATTAATTAACTAGTAAAAGTCCAAGGGTTGAAAGTGACAAGAGGAAGTTTAATTATGACATTAATCATAATTAAACTCCAAGGACCTAAATGTAACTTAGTTCCTTATAAATAAGGACTAAGGGACAAGGGTTTTAGGTTAATCACATTACACACTCAAAACCCTAAAGGCTTCTCTCCCTCTCCCTCTCCTTCGGCCGAAGTCGACCAAATTGAACCCTAGGGGTTTCGGTTTTGGTGTTCGACCGAGAACACACACACACACACGTTCTTGTGTGATACTTTGTTGGTACAACGCGGTCTTGCAGCGTGTTCAGGTGGTGCAGTAGAGGTAGATCACTTCTTTAGCAATCTAAAGGTAATGTTCATCATCTCTTTCTTCTTGTGATCTCATTGACTAGTAGAGATCCGGTATGTGGGATTCAAGTTCCGCCATGTGAATCCTTCTAGGTTTTCCTACAGTGGTATCAGAGCTTCCTACTAATCTCAATGAGATTCGGTTGAGTTTTTTTTTTTGTCTAGAAAAGAACCCTAGAAATTTTGGCCAAGTATGTGTTCTTCAAGTTTTGAATGAGCATTGGATGGAATAGGGTTCTAGATTAAAAGAAATTAGGTTTCTTTTCCCTTCTTTTTTTTTTTTACGAATTTCGCATATATGTATATATATTATTAAGTTTTTTTTTATCTTAGATAGAAACCTAGTGAGTTTGATCCAAGAAAATTGTTCAAGTTTATGAACAATTGGATTAAATAGGTTTCAAGATAAAAGGAATTAGTTTTTTTTTTCCTTTTTTTTTTGTTTAGTAAGAAAACCCTAGATTATTTGATCCAAGAAAAGTTGTTCAAGTTTATGAACAATTGGATTGAATAGGATTTTTAGACCAAAAGAAAATTTTTATTATTATTATGAAATTAATTAAAAAATTAAAACGGGAGTCGAAACCAAACCAACCGAGATTCGGTTGATGCTTGGTTCGACGACCGAGTGGTCGACCGAAACCAAGCCTACCGAGTCTCGGTTGGGTGATGGTTCTTGGTGACCAAGTTATCGTATTTAGGGTACAAGATTTTATGTAACCTAAATCGGGAATAAAGAATCTACAAGATTTTATGTATATTCTTTTAATTATTAAAGTCAATCTATGTAAATTTTTGATTTTTTGATTAACTATCAAGTATAAAATCAAAAGATAGATTTACATAGATCTTGACTAGATTACATTTTTTTTAAATTTAATTAATAATAAAAAGATAATAATATTATTAAACCTAATGATTTTAATAGTCTATTAAAATCAAGTTAATTATGAAATTAAGGGGGAAATGATAACCCAGTTTGTGGGTAATTTAAAAATTATCAGTTTGGTAATTTAATAATTATCAGTTTATTTAATTTAATTATTAATTATGACATAACCCAAAAGTCGTGACATTGTGTTTATTTTAAAAGGGGTTCCGACATTTTTTTTTTTTATTTTCGGAAATTATTTTTTATTTATTAAAATTACACAAAACTAAGTCTTTGGGGTTATGACATAGCAATTTTAAATAATTGCATTTATTTATTTTTTTCGTTTATTTATTATAATATGAAATAATGAGATGGTGATTATAAACAGTTTGTTTAGAAAACCAAGATTTAATTATAAGATGGTAATTATAAACAGTTTGTTTTGAAAACCAAGGTATAAATTAATAAGATGGTGATTATAAACAGTTTGTTTAGAAAACCAAGTTTAAAATTAATAATGGTAAAGTAAACAGTTTGTTTACAAACCAAGTTTTATAAAGACAAATTAAAAAGTGGAATTTATAAAACAGTTAGTTTATAAGACCAAGTAATTTTAAAAGGTTAAAAACTGGCTAACGTTTTTCGAACAAAAGAAAATCCTTTTTAGAAAATCTTAGATCAGAGTGCAACCCACCTAATGGAACACCTCACTTGTTCAACGATATTCACATTGTAAGGAGAAAGAACCTTAGATGATGATTCAAATCATTGCGAGTGTTAGGGTGCGTAGGGTCTTGTGATAATCGGGAGTCCCGACGCAAGGCATCACACTGTCTTAGGTGGTACGATCTATTTTGGTGATAATCGGGAGTCCCGGCCCAAAATGCACTAGAGGGATTAAAACATGTACAAGTTTGTTGTTCAACTTGATATCCCGAACATCTAGGAATCGTTTCTAGTTCAAGAGGCAATCGGTATGGCTATACCTACCAGAAATAGCGTGGCTCTAATGGGAAGTGCCCAAACCTTGCATTAGAGGGCGTGAAATATGGATTCTAGTCTAACTATTATTCTTAAAAGGTAATAATGTTAAAAGTTATTATTTATCTAATTATACTAACCGTTTGTTGTTTTTCTTATAGATGTCTGTACTGTCAGAAATTCCGTTTTACTCACTAATTGAATCGCGAAGGCTCATCACTAGAAAATGGAAGCTTACTGGTCCAAACTACAAAGTTTGGAATGTGCATTTTAGGTACTTCCTAAAAGCACAAGATCTAATGTACGTGATAGACGAGATGCCCAAGGGACAACCAGGGCAAGATGCCCAGGATGATGAGCTTGACGCTTATTATCAGTACCTGGCAGATGAATCACAAGTTATGTCGATTCTCATTCTTACTTCATTATCAGAGCTTACTGATAATCTACGTAAGAAGCCATGCTATGAGTTTGTCCAGTATCTTGAGGAGATGTTTAAAGATAGTACTGAAGAAAGTAAGCAGTTCATTTTGCAAGAAATCTTTTCATCAAAGATGAAAGATGATCAACCATTGAGTGACCATCTTACTAACATAAGAAGGTTGCTAGATTGTCTCACCCTAGTTACTGGCACATCAAACCAGCAAGAACAAGTCTTGTTCTTGTTTGGATCTCTCACTCAATACTATCAGGATAAGGTAGTATGCTTGGTTGGGAATTTTGATTTGACTGTCGCAAGTTTACGCGAGAATCTCTTGTGTATACGCGATATTCAAAGGCTAGAGGAAGAATCTCTCCCTGAGATTCAGCAGGATGATTTCGATGACTGGTTGAAGAACTTTGCTGATTTGTGTTGCCCAACTTGTGGCAGCAAGGATATTTGCGAGCCCACGTCCGATGTGCGACTGTTGGACACTGATTTTTTTCAGTGATTCAGGTATCTTTATGATTGATTGTGTCGTTACTTCTAGTGAATCTTGGGTATTGGATACCGGATGTGGTCATCACATTTGCAATCACTTGCAGGGATTTAAGAAGAACAGGAGGCTGGGACGAGGGGATGTTGAACTACGAGTAGGCGAAGGTTCCAAGGTTGGAGCCGAAGCCGTAGGAACATATCTTCTCAAGTTGCCTTCAGGAAGAGTCTTGGAACATAAAGATTGTTATTATGTTCCTAGACTTGTTAAAAATGTTATTTCATTTGATTTACTTATAGACAGTGGTTTTTATTATGAGTTTTATGGAAAAATGATTTCTTGTTTAAAAGATGACATTTTATATTTTAAAGCAAATTCTCATAATCGTCTGTACACGTTAAATCTAAATAACATAGAACGAGACGTTTATCATATAAGTAAAAGATCCAAGAGTAACTTGAATCAAACTTATCTTTGGCATTGTCGTTTAGGTCATATAAACGAGACTCGCATTAAGAAGCTCCACGATGATGGAGTTCTAGAACCATTTGATTTGGAATCATATGCCATATGCAAATCATGTTTATCTGGCAAAATGAAAAAAGACCCTTTCAATCACAACAATGAAAGGGCAGGCGAGTTGTTAGGGATTATACACAGTGACGTGCGTGGACCCTTCACTTCAGAAGCCAGAGGTGGATACCGCTACTTCATTACCTTTACTGACGACTTCAGTAGGTATGGTTATGTCTTTCTTATGAGACTAAAGTCTGAAAGCTTTGACAAGTTCAAAGAATATCAGAGGGAAGTAGAAAACCAACTAGGCAAGTAAATAAAGTCAATTCGGTCAGACCGAGGAGGCGAATATTTGAGCCAAAAGTTCGACAATCATTAGAAAGAATGTGGGATTGTTTCACAACTCATACCTCCGTATACACCTCAGATGAATGGTGTATCAGAAAGGAGAAATCGCACCTTGTTAGACATGGTACGTTCAATGATGTCTCGCGCTCCCCTACCACTATCATTTTGGGGACACGCACTCGAGACTGCAACATTCACACTGAATAGAGTTCCGACCAAGTCAATAGAAAAGACTCCGTTCGAGCACAGGACGGGGAGAAAGCCAAAATTGTCTTTTCTCAAGATTGGGGTTGTGAAGCATACGTTAGACGTAACTTCACAGACAAACTAAACCCCAAGTCAGATAAGTGCATCTTCGTTGGATATCCAAGGGAAACCTTAGGATATTATTTCTATCATCAAGAAGACAACAAAGTTTTTGTTGCTCGGAAAGGTGTCTTCTTGGAGGAGAAGTTTCTAGGAACTGAAACTCCAAGAAAAGAAATAGAACTTCAAGAAATTGAAGAGAACGAAGATCCACCTACGACTTCAGTCGAACCGTTAGTTCAACAAATAATTGTTGATCCCCAACCAGACCCATCGGTTGAGGAAGATGAAACACGCAACCCTCGTAGGTCCAGTAGACCACGCCAAGAACCAGTTAGGTATCTTGGATTCATAATCGATGAAGATGATGGAAGTCTACTAGAACCATTGACCTACAGCGAGGCTGGTGGTGGCGTAGAGTCTGAAAGATGGCTCGAGGCTATGGAAGCAGAGATGCAATCCATGTATGACAACCAAGTTTGGGTGTTATCGGACTTGCCACCACAGTCACGTGCTGTTGGATGCAAGTGGGTTTTCAAGAAGAAAACTGACATGGATGGGAAAGTGCATACTTACAAAGCACGACTTGTCGCGAAGGGTTTCACGCAAACACATGGTGTGGATTATTCTGAAACCTACTCGCCAGTCGCTATGCTTAAGTCTATCAGAATTCTTATGGCCATATCAGCATATTACGACTATGAGATATGGCAGATGGATGTTAAAACCGCCTTCCTTAACGGGGAGTTGAATGAGGACGTATTCATGATACAACCGGATGGTTTTACTGATCCAAAGAATCTTGATAAAGTATGCAAATTGCTAAAATCCATTTATGGATTGAAGCAAGCATCTAGAAGTTGGAACTTACACTTTGACAAAAGAATCAAAGAATTTGGTTTTGTCAAGAGTGAGTTCGAGGCGTGTGTCTACACAAAATTCAGTGGGAGCATAGTAATCTTCCTAGTCTTGTATGTTGATGGCATACTGCTCATAGGAAACGATATATCAGCATTACAAGGAGTGAAATCCTGGTTAGGTAAATGTTTCCAGATGAAAGACTTGGGAGAAGCCGCATTTATACTTGGTATAAAGATCTACAGAGATAGATCTAGGCGACTTATTGGACTTAGTCAAAGTACATACATTGACAAAGTACTGAAGAGATTCAGTATGAGTGATTCCAAGAGAGGTCTCATTCCAATGACACATGGCATTACACTGAGCAAAGCTCAGAGTCCTACATCTAGCAAGGAAATAGCTAGGATGAGTTTGGTGCCATATGCTTCGGCAATTGGATCAATAATGTATGCCATGTTATGTACTAGGCCCGATATTGCTTACTCCATAAGTCTTACGAGCAGATATCAAAAGAATCCTGGTGAGGCCCATTGGGTGGCTGTCAAGAACATTCTCAAGTATCTGAGAAGGATGAAAGAAATGTTCTTGGTCTTTAGAGATTCAATGGAAGAATTGCGTGTAACTGGTTACACAGATGCAAGCTTCCAAACCGACAGAGATGATTACAAATCACAATCGGGGTTTGTATTCACACTAAATGGAGGAGCTTTATCTTGGAAGAGTCAGAAACAAGATACGATAGCAGATTCGACTACAGAGGCTGAGTACATTGCGGTAAATGATGCTGGAAAGGAAGCCATGTGGCTTAAGAATTTTTATCGAGGATCTTAGAGTTATTGCCAGTATCTCTAGACCCATCGAAATATTCTGTGATAATAGTGGAACAATAGCGCAAGCTGTTGAGCCAAGAGAGCATCAAAAGACCAGGCATGTGCGCAGAAAATATCACCTCATACGTGAGTATGTTAGAGAAGGTGATATTACAATTAAGAAAATACCAACGGATGACAACGTTGCTTCCCCGTTGACAAAACCACTAGCTGGACCAAAGCATGAGAAACATGCACACGCTATAGGCATGAAGTACCTAGATATTGGTAGCTAGTGATTTTGATTAGATTCATAGATATGTTTGAAATCGATACATTATGTAATAACATTTCATGGGATTGAAATAGAAAGATTTACGTAATATATTCACATTATCTATTCTTAACATGTCTTAAACCTATCCTAGATACACAAAGTTTTGAGTATCTAAAATGTCCGTGGTTGCTTGAATTTAGTGGGAGCTAGATTCAGGAGTTAATACCATTATGAGTATTTATCTATTCATAGTTATTGAATAGAGAAACAAGTATTGTTAAAATAAATATTCATAGATGTTTACAGAATTTGCTAAACATTAGACGTGACCAAAAGATCGAGATTACTTCATGGAGCTCAAACATAAGTAATTTCGAGTAGATGTCCTCTGACCTGAGACTTTTTAGTTTGATACGCGATAACCTCTGATATTTAGCATTTATCTAACGTCATACCGTAAAAGGGTGATCATAAGGAACTTGACTAAGACAGCGGAAGTCGTGGGCAAGATAACGCAAATTGTCAAGATGGAATTTGCACCTTCTTTAACTAGAAGAGATATTTCATGGCCGCTCGACGATTAAGATTACTGAAATGCGTGGCCGCGCTCGGAGAATGATTTGATCATTCGGTAATCCGTTACTGCAGAAAGTCGAAATCAGTGTCGAGAAAATTCGAGTATATAGAACAAGATCCCTGCTCCATGTCTATTACTCAAATTAAGAAATATCATGATGCGAAAGGAAAATCTGTTAGTGTTATTCATTTATCAGTTTTATCTCTGGATGTAAGAGTTCTTATAACGCGGTTATCCTAAATGTCTGGCTGGGGACCGCTTTAGGCCAATGATGATCAGTAAGTGATACTTAACTTGCACAAGTGGGAGTCTGAAGGATTTATGTGCACAGATAAGTACACGTGTCACCATGTCCAATGTTATAAGGCACTAAAGGGTCACACCACTACACACCCAATAATGGACAACCGAATAAAGTAAGTTGTGTGGAATAATTAACTAGTTAAGTTAATTATTAAGAATAGAATAAATAATAATAAGTTAATTATTATTTAAGAGGAAAGTTAAATATTAAGTTAAATATTTAACGGACAGTTAATTAATAGTTAATTAATTAACTAGTAAAAGTCCAAGGGTTGAAAGTGACAAGAGGAAGTTTAATTATGACATTAATCATAATTAAACTCCAAGGACCTAAATGTAACTTAGTTCCTTATAAATAAGGACTAAGGGACAAGGGTTTTAGGTTAATCACATTACACACTCAAAACCCTAAAGGCTTCTCTCCCTCTCCCTCTCCTTCGGCCGAAGTCGACCAAAAAGAACCCTAGGGGTTTCGGTTTTGGTGTTCGACCGAGAACACACACACACACACACACACACACACGTTCTTGTGTGATACTTTGTTGGTACAACGCGGTCTTGCAGCGTGTTCAGGTGGTGCAGTAGAGGTAGATCACTTCTTTAGCAATCTAAAGGTAATGTTCATCATCTCTTTCTTCTTGTGATCTCATTGACTAGTAGAGATCCGGTATGTGGGATTCAAGTTCCGCCATGTGAATCCTACTAGGTTTCCCTACAACCATTTTGTTGTGGTGTGTAGGCTGCAGAGTAATTTTGTACAATTCCTATCTCTTCACGGAAACTTACTAAAACTAAGTTCTTGAATTCAGTATCATGGTCACTTCTAAGTTGCTTGACCTTGGTACCCTTCTGAAGCTCTTCCCTCTTGATGAAAGCAATTATTTTTGTGGTAGCATCTGATTTAGCCTTCAAGAAGATGACCCAAGTGTATCTTGAGAATTCATCAACTAAGACCAGAGTATATATCTTTTTGCCCAGTGATGGAGTACTAATGGGGCCAAAAAGATCCATATGTATCATAGCAAGAGGTTCATTTATGGAGTGATTTACTTTATACTTAAATGAACTCTTCTTCTGCTTGCCCATTTCACATGCTGATACTTATCTTTTGAATAAGTAATTGTGGGCAACCCTCTCAACAACTTCTTAATACTGAGCTTAATAATGTTTCTGAAGTTAATATGAGAGAGCTTCTTATGCCACATCCAGTTCAGTCCTGGATTGACTTTAGAAAGCAGACACGCATGAATAATGGGGTCAATTTCAGAAAGATTGACAACATAAACATCTTTTTCCCTTCTAGCAATGAGAACAGGTTGCCCGTTTTCGTTGTAGATGATGCCTGCAATCTTTCTAAATCTTTCTTCCTTGTCATCATCACACATCTGACTGATACTGAGCAGATTGTGTTTTAGACCCTCCACATAGGCAACCCTTTTGAAGGTGATGTTGACACCTTTAATCTCCACATATCCTCTTCTCTTTCCTATTGAATCATCCCCAAACCAGATAGAAGGACCCTGTCTGGTGTATAATGTTGAAGGTACTCCATACTACCAGTCATGTGTCTTGAGCAGCCACTATCAAGGTACCATTTTCTATCACCCTGCACAAGACACAAAATAAGGATTAGTTCGTTTTAGGAACCCATTTTTGAATGGGACCTTTGGTAGGGTTAACAATTTTAGATTTAATCTGTTGAGTTGGAGGAGTCAGTATCACATCAGGAGAAACCTTAGAGGTTTTCTTTTGGAGCACTGACTTGTTTTCCCTCCTTTTACTGAGTACCTAGGATTTGAGAGATTAGTCCAACACTCATCTCCTTTATCGCCAGTATGATGACATCTGTAACATTTTCTAGGCCTATTTCTGAACATGTTTTCATAAGGAATTTTTGAAAACTGTTTTTCTTTTGCTTGATCAGTATGAGTCAGTTTTGCAAATTTTTGAGCTAAAAATTTTATTTGATCACCAATAGATTTTAACAGACTATTTTTATCATTTGTAACAGGAAGTTTTACATCATTTTTAACAGTCTTTTTAGGAGATGAGTCATTCTTATTCTTTTTATTTGATAAAGATGTCTGATTTTGTTTAGACTTCTTGTCTTTACCACTTGAAGATCCTGTTGAAGTTGTTTTTTTGTTTGTGATTATTATTTTTTAAAATAACAACTTTAACAGGTTCCTTGGATTCTTCAGTACATGAATGTGATGTTCCTGCAACTTCAGTATCAAATATTACTTTTGGTTCAGAAGTTGTTTCATTTGTTTTATTTTTAGAAAATGTAGTAGAATTAATGTAACGCCCTGAAATTTTTATTAATTAAATAATATTATTTTAATCACATTATATTATATATAATTAATTCTATATTATTTGGCCGACCTGTAGTTAAACGGTTCATTATTATTTAGACGTTTTAACTAGTTGGAGACTTTAAGAATTATTAGATGGTTCGTTTTTGTTAGGCGTTATATTTAATGTAAAAAAAAATGTAGTTAGGCAATTAATTATAATAGTTAGACATTTTAATTATTCTATAAGTGAATGCGTCTCGGGTTTAACCAGTTAGTTAATCGTAAGAGTAGAATGATATTCTTCTGAGTGGCGGGCTTGTTTGATTAAAAATTGTGAACCTTTAAACCTCTAAACCCATTTCTTCTCTTTTATATTTTTCTTAGCCCAAGATTTATTGAGCCCAAATTTTTGATAAAGCCTTAAACCTTTTTGTTTCTTAAAACCCTTTTCCCTCATTCAGCCGAACCCACATCCTAAACCCCATCTACAGCCGACATTCAAGAGCATCCCCAAAAGCGTTTACTAGTTTCATCCGTCAAAGGAGATCAGCAGGAGTGACCGTCATGCATATGGAGGCAAGTGGTTTGCATGAGTTTTTAATTGTTTGTGGTGACGTGTGGTTTATTTGTGAATCATCAAACGAGTGGGTAAATGTTTGGTGATGATGGCATTGGGCTTTATTCTTTTTGGTGAGGCGGTGCAACAAATCGAAAGTGAGCAGCAGATTCCGTAGGCCAGCGGCGGTGGTGACGTTTTCTTGTTCTTTTTCTTTTATTTTTTTTTCTCTCTCCCTTTTGTTGTCTGACTTGAAATATGGGCATGTAGGTTTGCAATTTAAATTCTGAGCAGTGACTAGGCGAGTTGTGCATCTCTAAAGCAACTATATTTTAATTCGCGAGTAGATAGAATCATCAATCGATCGTGCAAGAATTTGTAGTCATCTTGGAATCGTAGGGTATAATTCTTGTATTCTTTTATTACTAAATTAGTATTAGTATTAGTATCCTTGTGTTTGAACCGAGTCTTGTAGTAATCTGTTTGATATCATTCATTTTTGTCTTGGGTTTTTGAGTCAGCTGAGTTTGTGAAGTGTCGAGTTTGGTTTGGGTAAAAACTTTTTTTGTGATGGACTAATCATTTTATTAATCGAAGAACCGGAAACCGAACCTTTAGGTTCTTGGTTTCCTTAAACCGAGAAAGATCTCAAAACATCTAAACTAAATTACTTCAAATTATGGTTTCTGAAATAAAATGAGTACGGGGCTGTCGGGTGCCTCGAGAATTAACGGGTTGTGGTCGGGATTAAAAACAAGTTTTAAATATCAAACTGATTTTGGCAAAATATGTTCGCTGTATTTGAGCCCATTTTTAACACACCTAAAATACGTTTTTAGATATTTGGCCCGCGATAGACTCTAGTTTTCTGAGTCCTCTTTCCGTTGCCGCTGACGGCTCGTTAATGTGATTTTTCTTTTGAAAGATATCGTTGTTTTTGTAAACCATCGCAGAATAGTTTTCGGTTAAGCTATTCTGTCTTGTGGGTCTGTTTTGAGCCCCTTCTGTTTGGATTCGAGTCCCGAAGTCTTCTGACAAATTGTAGTCCTCGGAGTCAGTTAGCTACTGTAAAAATTTGAATAAAATCTACTTAGCGGTTTGAGAGTTATGGCCCTTCCCGTGAGAGTGCTTAGTGATGTTAAGTTTCTGCTGGGAATACCTTTGAGTCTTATCCTAACCCGAACTGCCTTGAACTTTGTAGGACCTTCTAGGACCTGATTAGAGACGCTCTTTGGTGCTATGGATATCTAGTAGCATACGTCTATTCGAGGTGGGTAATCTCACTCTAAACTTGCACTTACATTTGATTCATGATTACGTGCTATATGTTATGAACTGTGATTGACTGAGTTGAGCTTGTTGTTGCGAATGATCTGTGTACTTGAGATTTTATTATGAGTTTATATGCACTTGGGTTGTGCTATGTGGTTATATATATCTATGAGATTATATACTTGAGCTTGAGCAGTTAGTTTTATATGAGTACATGTTGTAATGGGTCAACACGTTAATAAAACTAACTAACTATATTTTAAGATTCATGAGGTAGCCAACTCTTCCCTAGCCAAGTACAATTCACGACTGTCAGCGTGGTACTGCGGGACACTGGTGGGTGTTGGAAGGGGGTGCTAGTGACGAGCGCGAGAGCAGGGGCACGCGTTGTGGATTCGTCACGGCATTGGCGAACCAAGTGAAATTTAATAAAAGGCTTAATAATCGAGAATTGAGTAGAGTCTTTAGGGATCACTTATGTGGGGTGGATTGTTTGTATATGTATGCTTATTGTGTTGATTATTCACTCAGCGGTGGCTGACCCCAAACACTCCCTCCCATTTTGCAGGTACTAGTAAGGTCAAAGAGAAGGTCAATGGTTGATGAGCTGCGTTTCTATTTTCATATATATGGATTTGGATTAAAACATTTATTTCGAGTCAAACATGTTTTGTTTTTAAAACCTTTAATTATTCCGCATTTAAACCACGAGACGGTTTTATATTTTTATTTATGGGTTGGGACCTTTGAGTTACTTGTACTTTTGGGGAAAAATGGTTTATTTTATTTATTAAAATTTTTTAAATTTCCCTTGATTTTTGGGATGTTACAATTAAATAACAAATGAAAAGGTGGAACTGCAGAAGTATCACACTGAAGTTCAATGGGTTCAGTGCTGCATTTCTCTTTTTCAGGAAATTCAATACTGAGCTCCTGAATTTCTGTATAGCACTTAGAACAGATGGAGGGACCAATAGGTTGAGATTGGTATAAAATAGTTTTATCCTCTTGATCAGAGTCAGTTTGACACCCAACTTCACAAAAAGTTTCAGATTTACCAAATTTAATTGGATTCATGTCTGAAAATTCTTCAAATAAATCAGCAAAATTATTTTTGTTTTTAAGCTGACGATCAACACCAAGTGCAGCCCTCAAATTTTTAGGAAATTGTTGGTTTAAACATTTATTGAGTTTTATTGAAGCATTTCCCCAAGATTTATACTGTTTTCGAAAATTTTCTTTTTCAAGATTTATGCTGTTTTTCTAAAAACATAGGAGCATATGAATTACGAATCACATATGTTTCAAGTCACGAAACACATGTGATTTACTAAAAACAGAGGTTCCAAAATCCAGACAAGCATATTACTTCGAATCATATGTGTTTCAAGTCACAAAACACATGCGATTTACTAAATATAGGAGTTTCTAAATACAAGGGAGGGTACGAACTACGAATCACATGTGTTTCAAAAGGTGATACACATGTGATTCACTAAAAACAGTGGTTCCAAAATACAGACGAACATATTATTTCGAATCACATGTGTTTCAAGTCACGACCACCACCGCCGTCCGCCGCCGCCGGCCGTCACTGACCACCACCACCGACCGCCGCCTCCGGCCGCCGGCGGTGGTGGGTATTGATGTATTGAATCAGATGTGTTGGTAGTGGTGGTGGTGGTTTGAATATTGATGCTGACCTTTGCCTTTTCTTGATCCAAGGGCTAATAATTGTCCATTGGGACTTTATAAAATCCTTGGACTACCTTGAACAAACCACATACAAGAAATACATGATCTAAATAATTCTATATACGATTTACTAGAATTATTCCCTATTACCCCCCCCCCCCCCCCCCCGCAAGCGAAGGGGGGGAGGACCAACTCGAAGCTTGGATAGAAAATCTTCAAAAAGAGGACGCGGTAGGCTCTTGGTGAAGATGTCTGCAAGTTGTAAATGCGTGGAGATGTAGCGAGTGTGAAGCTTGCCGGACAAAACCAACTCGCGCACAAAGTGATAATCGATGTCAATGTGTTTAGCTCGTTTGTGCGATATAGGAATCTGATTGAGGAACAAGGCACTACGGTTGTCACATAAAATGGTGGGTCGACCGGATGGCAACATGTGTAGTTCCCGAAGGAGATGAGTGACCCAAATTATTTCCGATGCAGTATTTGCTAGTGCCCGATATTCAGATTCACAGCTTGATCTGGATACAGTTGGTTGTTTCTTTGCACTCCACGAGACAAGGTTTCCACCAAGAAAAATGAACCATATGTGGAACGTCTTGTTTCAATACAACGAGCCCAATCAGCGTCTGAGTAACCAAGCACGGTTGGTGAGGTAGAATGGGAAAAAGATAACCCAAAAGATAAAGTGCCTTTAACATAGCGCATGATCAATTTCACTCCTAGATAATGATATTGTATAGGAGCATGAAGAAATTGACTCACTTGATTTAAGGCATATGAAAGATCCGGTCTATTGATGGTGAGATATTGTAATGCCCCAACAAGTGACCTATAGAAGGTAGGATCGTGAAACGGGATGCCTTGGCTAGTGAAGTATTCGGAAGTTGACAAAGGTGTAGTAGCGGGTTTAGCATCCAAATGTTTAGCTCGGGTGAGAATGTCTTGAGCATACTTGGATTGACAAAGAAAAAGACCCGTATCATGATAAGAGCCATCAAGCCCAAGAAAATAATTTAATTTTCCAAGAACGGTAATAATAAATTCTTTGTTTAACCGTGAGATGAAGTGCTTTATTCGTTCCGCATTGTTTCCCGTAAGAATAATATCATCAACATAAACCAAAAGATATAAGATGTCAGCGTTTCTTTTGAAAACGAATAGTGATGTGTTGGCACGACTACAAGTGAATCCAATGCTAATGAGAAAGGAACTCAAATGTTGACACCATGCACGAGGTGCTTGTTTGAGACCATGAAGCGCCTTTTTAAGGCGACAAACATGATTGGGAAAACGCGGATCGACGAACCCCGGTGGTTATTCCATGTGAACCACGTCATATAGGTTTCTGTGTAAAAAGGCATTTTTAACATCTAATTGATGTAAAGACCATTTATTGAGAACGACAAGTGAGAGGATGATGCATAACGTGGATGCTTTAACAACGGGACTAAAGGAAGCGGAGTAATCAATACCCGATACTTGAGTAAAACCTTGGGCCACAAGCCGAGCTTTAAACTTATCAACGGTGCCATCGGCTAGAAAGGTGCGGAAAACCCATTTTGATCCAACAAAATTTAAGTTGGGTGGCCGAGGTACGAGATTCCAAGTAGAGTTAACTTTTAATGCCTTCATCTCATCACACATTTCTGAAAACCATTTTGGGTCTTTCGCAGCTGATTTGAAACCTTTTGGCTCATAACATCCCAAAAATTAAGGGAAGTTTAAATTTTTTTTAAACATTTAGAAAATAAATTTCCAAGTACAAGTAATTAAAAATTGTCCCAACTCATTAATTAATTAAAAATAAAACCGCCTCAAAGTATTTAATGCGGAATAATAAATCTTTTTAAAACGCATTTGACTCAAAACATCATTTAATCCAAATCCAAAGAAAACATAAAACCGAAGCACAACTCATCAACCATTGACCTTCTCTTTGCCCATGCTAATACCTGCAAAATGGGGGGATTGTTTGGGGTCAGCCACCGGTGAGTGAATAATATTGAATTAAATAAATAAGTACAAACGACTCAAGCCACATAAGTGATCCCTAAAGACTCTACTCAATTCTCGATTATTAGGCCTTTATTAATTCTCATTAGGTTCGCCAATGCCGTGACGATCTCAACGCCGCCTCTACTTTTGCGCCGCACCACAACACCCCCTTCCAACACCCTCTCTAGGTGCCCCGCAGTACCACGCTGATAGTCGTGAATTGTACTTGGCTTAACTCTGGGAAGAGTTGGCTATTTATTAATCTCAAATATAGTTAGTTAGTTTTATTACGTGTTGACTCGACAACATGTACTCAAATAAAAACAAACAACTCAAAACACATTGCATATCTCAAATGCATATCAACTCATAATCAAATCTCAAGTACTCAGCTAAATCACACAATCAAAACTCAACTCAATCAATCAACAATTCACGACATATAACACATAATCATGAATCGAAAGTAAGTACTACTTTATAGTGAAATTACCCATCTCAGATAAAGCGGATGCTCCTAAAAGTCCTCAGTACGGAAGAGCCTCTCTAATCAAGTCCTAGAAGACCCTACAATGCAATAAGGAACTCAGATTAGAATTTGACTCGAAGTAGTTTCAGCAGAATTTTAACAGCACTCAGCACCTTTACAGAAACGGGCATAACTCTCAAACCACTAACTAGATTTTACTCAAATTTTTACAGTAGCTAAATGACTCAGAGTACTACAATTCATCAGAAGACCTCGGAACTCGAATCCTAACAGAAGGGACTCAAAACAGACTCGCAGGACAGAACAGTTGCACCAAAAACACTTTTGCGACAGTTTACTAGAACGAAGATATCTTTTAAACGACACATGATATTACCGAGCATTCTGCGGCGACGGAAAGGAGGCTCAGAAAAATAGAGACCATCTCGGGCTAAAAATTCAGAAACGTATTTTAAGTCTGCCAAAAACAGACTCAAACTCGGACCACACAATCTGTCAAAACTTCAGTATGACGTTTAAAACCCGTTTTGAATCCCGACGTCAACCCGTCTATTCCCGAAAGACCCGACCGTCCCGAAACTCATATTTAATCTCAGAAACATGTTCTCCTTTATTCTGGTCTTTTATTTAGAAATCTATTTCGGTTTGGGCAACCAAGAACCCTACGGGTTCGGTTCCCGGTTTTCGGTTAGTAAAATGCATAATTTATGAAACCGTGATCTTTACCCAACCCGTCAACAACCCGAAATCCATAACAGTGATTATAATTTCGACAACAGTTTACCATGGGATGGACAAAGCAAATAACCCTAGACTCGATTAACAATTTGGAAAGCGGAAACACAACAATTATAACGACTAAGAAACGCAACAACTTGATAGAACCGGTAGCAATAGACCCACAACAAGACGAATACCCAATCAATCTCAACAAACTCGAACCTTCTCCAGTTCGAACTCAGCCCTACACAAATCGGGGTTAGGAAAACAATAACGAATAAAAGAATAAAAAGATGAAGAGATGGTACTACCAAAGTGGCAAGGGTTCCGGCTAAGAACAATACTCAACAATGGCACACCAAAATTCGAACGGGAAGGACTTGCTTAACCTTTGTGCCCCTCATTGATCACTGCTCGATTTTGCCCAGAACACCCGCAACCAAAAGAAACCCTGGTTAGAACTAAACTCAATCGGAAAACAAAGGTTGAGTAAGAACACTAGGGAGAAAGGACCTACCGATTACGAAGCAAGGCTTGGGCTGTCACCCTCTCTACTCGATGCTCTAAGAATTGGAATGAGGATGCTTCTGCTCGACAAAACAATGAAGATGGTTGGGAAAGGATGCGGCTGAATAGTCCTTCTAGGGTTAGGGGATTTTTTCAGTATAAGGCAAGTATTGAAGAGGGAAGAATGTCCTTAATTACCAAGCCTTATTGCACAAGTAACTTTATCAAGCCACAATTACGTCCACATACACTCTTGGTCGGCAGCCATGTTCCAAGGAAACGAATTGGAGATGGCCTTAGCCTAAAGGCTGGCCCTCTCTTGGTCCCCAAACGAAATTGCAAGGGGAAAGCTAGAGTAGTTCGGACCTAGGAATGATCATAAAGAAGATGGGCTCCACCCCTCGTGGGCTAGAAGTTGAACACGAGATCAAGCTGAGTGGAAACCCAATGCAAGCTTCGCACGGTTTGGGTCTTTCTAATGGCCGAGAACACAAGCCATGGACTCGAGCTCATAAGGTGAAATACGAACCCAAAAGAGAAAGCAAGAAAGGAAACCCCGACTCGAGATAAACAAGCACACAGAATGAAGGCCTTGGCCTCGAGAATTATAAAAGTCTAAGGTAAATAAATTAATCCTCGTGATTAATCAACTCAAGATAACTAACACCAGATTAATCAATTCTCATATTTAATTAACACTATCGAATAACACACTATTATTATTATTATTAATTAATTCTCATGATTAATTAAACGCACATTGAGTGACACTCTTGTCATTAAATAAAACACTAGGCATTGAATTTACTCGAATTAAATACACAATAAGTCACATAACACAACGAGGTCTCAAATAAATAAAAGCGACATAATTTGTTTATTAAAAAGTGACTAATTCAATTACAATAAAAATTGAGACGTTAGAACTCAACTCCACTTGAATTAGACTTCGTCCCCGAAGTCATCGCTAGGGAACATCTCGGAATAATGCTCTCTCATCTCAGCCTCGGGCTCCCAGTTCCACTCTGACCCTTTTCGGTGCTGCCACTGCACCCTCACAATAGGAATATCTTTGTTACGCAAAGTCTTCATCTTTCGATCTAAGATGGCCATCAGTTTCTCAATGTAGTTCAGCTTCTCATCAATTTGGATATCCTCTAACGGCACAATCTCTGACTCGTCGACAATACATTTCCTCATCTGGGACACGTGAAATGTATTGTGAATAAGGCGCAACTCGTCGGGCAACTCTAATCTGTAGGCCACCCTGCCTACTCGTACGATCACGTGATAGGGACTGATATACCGGGGTCCCAACTTCCCTCTCTTTCTGAATCGAATAACACCTTTCCACGGGGGAACCTTGATCAAAGTATAATCACCGACATGAAACTCTAACATTAACCGCCTCTTGTCCGTGCTCAAACGAACTGATTTGTTCTTTGTCGTTATCACGCAGTTTAAATCAAGAAGTCAAGTAACGATTCTGGATACAGGAGTTGAATTCTACCATGCTCTTATTCATTATCACAAAATATCATGCTACAAGGGATAAACCTAACACGTTACCCAAGAAGTAAAGACGGAGTGTTCTTTACTAGGCAACACTATTAAGGAGTTTTTCAAAAACTATACCTGGTTACAAAGTAGTTTCTATGGGGTTGGTTACCTGCATGCCTATCTAGATGGCCACTACAGACAGTGACATCAAGCTAAGGTTACGAACTTGCACAAGTGGGAGTTTGTTGGAATTATGTGCACTGTTAGTCAATCTATGATGAAACGTCCATGCCTACGAAACACTTAAGGGTCACACCGCTGAGTGCATGTAATACGAGTAAGATATGCAATGATACTTGGAAAGGAATGATTTATAATAGTTATTATAAATCAATTAAGTATTAAGTTAAGTTTAACTTATTACTAGATTAGTTTGAATCCTAAAATTTAATTAGGTTTAATTTTTGAATAAATGATGTTTTTAATCAAGAAAGTCAAGACCCTAGTTTTGATTGTTCAAGAACAAGATTTGGGTTTATTAAAATTAATAAGGATTAAAAGAAAGTGTTGATTTTAAAAGTCTTAAAATTAACAAGTTGTATTATTACATATACATATATATTTCGAAAAGTATACATACTAATGTTTTTTATTTTTTTTTATTTTTTATAAATATTTAAAGATGATAGTGCATTTTAAAAGCATTAGTATTAATATAGTATGGTTATATTGGATATAATCAAGATAGACTTTAAGAGTATGATTACAAGTGTTTCATGCTTGTGATAAAGGAATTTAATGAAGTCATAATTCCCTAACAAGGAATATTGGATATTCAAGAAATCCAAAGAATGACTTAGACATTAAATAAACTCTTAAAAAGGTCAAACTATATTAAAGTATTTAAGAACTAAAGGTATTAATGCAAGTGTTTCATACTTGTAATAAATACAGTGTTTAACCAAGTCATAATTCCCTAATAGGAATGTTGGATATTTGTGAAATGCAAGAAGTGACTTTGGCATTAAATAAAGTTCTTAAAAGACACTAAAGTATTTAAGAATTGGAAATATCATTTCAAGTGTTTTATACTTGTTAGATACGGTGATCTTTGAAAGTCATGATTCCCTAAACAAGAATATTGGATATTCGTAAAATCCAAAGGATGACTTTAATAATTTATAAATTCTTAAAAGAATAAACTATAAGTTCTTGAGTTAGTCAAAGTGATAGTTTAAGTGATGCTTATATTCCATAAAAGTTAGTGGGAGCTATGACTAACATATTCATTAAAGGTATTAATGAATTTAGTAGGTTAGTAAGATATTACCAACAAGATATTACCATGTCGTTAGCTAAAGAGTTAAGAGAAATAATAAATGATCGTAAATTAGATAATTTCAAACCTAATAGCGTGATCACAAGTCTTGTGATTAACTATTGCAAATCTAATAGGATATTCACACTCTAGTGAATTAGTTAATCATAATTTAAAAATATTTCTTTAACTAATAATAATATATCTACGAATCAAGTATCTAAAAAGGAATTTAGTTACAAGGAAAATTTTATAAGTTCAAGAAACTAAGGAGTTAATTTCCAATCCTCCTATGTTTACGGAATTGTATAAAAAAGCAAGACTAGAATATGTTCTAATGTTGCAAGAACCAAATCTAGCAAAGACAAAAGTTATAGTATATGTTTTTCGAATATTCGTCTTATGTATTTATTTTTATAGAAATGACTAAATTGTAATTAGTGATAAAGTTACAGTTAAAGGAGTCATTAAGTAATCAACACGAACGCAAAGAATAAATAATGATCCAGTAATAATTCAGTATCTTGGTCCAGTATCTTGGTCCAGTATCTTGGTCCAGTATCTTGGTCCAGTTAGGAATGATACATGAATTAGTATCATTGTTATTCAAAATTTGTATGTATTAGAGTATCCACGAATAAAAGTTATTTTATTCAAAAGATATAAATTCGTGACTACTCGTCTTGGTGGGAACCTTGATGGGATGTTAACGTCATCACGATATTTAGTGGAAGATTCGAGTTTCTCGAAGATAGCTACTGTAACAACCCTCGAAATCGGGTCCTTGACCCGACATTTATTATGGCCTAAAGTCGTTGTATAACATTCATCGCATTTAATAAAGCGTTTATTTTAACATTTAAGTTTAATAGGAACCCTCATATTATGTGTTGGTAGTACACATCATTCATTTTGCATACGTCGGTTTTTATGTGTCTCATACAGTTAGATTTGTACATTTAGCGAGTTGGTGACGTTCAATAAAAGTAAATCGAACCAAAAATATAAAGTTATATTTTCATAATGAAGTATTAGCTCAACCAAATCAACCGATACGATAAAGATAGTACGAACTATCCTATACAATTAAGTATACAAGTATAAACACTTAAACATGCAATGCAATACGAGAACATCGAAGGTAATTAAATATGTACCAAAGTAAGAGATTTTTATCAGTAAATGACCATAGTTAAAAACCAAGTAAAACCTCGGTTAAAACATATTACCAGATAAATGTACTAGTATCACTAATCATTAAATTAATGATATTAATAAAAACCACATTTAAAATTCAGAACTTAACCATTTCCACGCTTCCATACCCACTCGTGCGTATTTCACCTCGTACAACAAACCTTCCGAAATTTTTGATAAAATTATTGATATATTGTGTACTTGAACAACCCATCACCAATTTCCGATAAGAACCTAACCCCACATCTCTTTTTCGTTTTACTACTCTGGTAACACCAACAAGAATTCCGGCAACAACATCTTCCGACTAAACCAAAACGCTTGGTAAGTTTCTTCATCTTCATCTTCATCATCATCTCCTTTTATTATTTACATGTGCAACACATAATCATTAGCATCTTTTTCGCTCCTTTATCAAGCCAAAAACGACCAGAAGAACAAAGAAAACGGATTCTTGGAGTCTTGATCAAACAAGAACATCGTCACCACCATTTTCTCCATACCGAAAGCTTGTTGGGTATACATCTTAACTCAAATTTTAACATCAAATCTTATGTTTTTATGCTTGATTTATTTACTCCTAATGATAAAACACTTAAAATATGAATATATACAATTTTTCATCGTAATAATAACATTTAAAGCCAAGAAAATCGAGCAAAACAGCCATAAACAAACTGCGCAACATTCTATGTTAACCAAGCTAAACTTTCGTTCGATTTAAATATTTTCTATTACGAAATAGTTCTAGAAAGCTTTCCCCCTCATACGAGAGGTCTCAGGTTCGAGACCAGGCAGCCCCTTGGTTTCGTTTTTTTTTCTTCCTTTCTGCTCCATATGCCCCATACCTGTGTCCAGTTGTCCACCCACATATTCAGCCCAACAAATGCTGCGGCCCAACATTCTTTTCCCTTTCAGCCCAACAGCTTTATATTACCCATTAACTTAACTAATCCAACAATTTAATGTAGCCCATACTTTTAAAATCCTACTTATATTTATTTAATTAAAAAAAACAGAATTATTTATTATTTAATATTAAATTTTTATTTATTTAATTAATTAATTATTTCTTCATTTATCTATATATTAATAAAGTCACCAATGTATTTCTCGCAACTAACGTATTTTAACAACAAATCATTAGAGTGAATTATATCAGTATAGAAGTGCCGATAGAGCCGTCTCTCATTATTGTTATTATTATGCGTTCAGGGAATTAAGAAGTCATTATCAGAAATCACGTATTATCATTTGCATTTTGATAACATTGCATCAGGTGAGTCCACAGCCCCTCATTTTACTCTTTTTATTACATTTTTAACATTTTTTGGGGTGAAAAACATATCATCTGTTTTATATGCAATTACATTATTTTTACTTATGATGATACATCTCAAAAACATGACAATCAATCCTTATGCTCGGACTAAGTTTAGGTGTAGTGCATAACAACATCATTAAATGCTTACACTCATAATCATTAGCTAGTTGCGACTAGGCCCTGGATATGCAGATAGTACTATCGGTTGATACTCCCCCTCCCACAATGTGATCAAATCAGGGAGTGTATATCTTAGATACAGTAACATCATTTAGAGTTGGTAGTTTTGGTTATGGACTTAGGGTCGGCATTACCATGGATACCAGTCATGCTTTTCTACATACTTATTGGGTTACACATTTCAACGTTTATCATATTATTGCCCGTGGTGGCACATCATTTTCAAACGTTATATCATCATACAACTTATTATATCATCATACAATTTATGCCATGGTTGGCACATTGAAACTTTGGTTTTCAAACTATTTACAAAGTTACGTGATTATACATTTTATGCCTTGTCGGTACACAAAAACATTGGTTTTCAAAACTCATATTAAACCTGTGGATTCACTCAACAATTTTGTTGATCATTTTTCATATGTTTTTCAGGTAACTAGTTGAAGCATGAGTCATAATAGCATTGGATAGCAAGCATGCATGTGTCAAGATGCCACGATCACAAATCATTTTAAAACTATGTCTTTTGGATTTAAGTTATTTCATTTACGTTAATTTTTGTGACATTACTTTATTTCAAACCTTTATGAAGTTTTAAACAATTATTGTTTACAATAATCATATGCTTGTGTTACTCAAATTGTCCACGCCCGTTCTTCTGCAAACCATTTTTGGCGAGTTGTGACAGCTACACAAGTTTTGTTGTAAACCAAATATCGGTGATATTCTGTCGTATCGACGAATATTGGATTGACCGTCGTGATAATACTTCGTGGTTGAAATTTTCAAAAGTATTAATCACATAGGATTGTCCTTAAGCCTGTGGTATTTGGTTTGGGATACGATGAATAATGTACTTTGGTTCGTATTAAACACTCTGAAAAATGATTGACATATGAGGCCTTACTGGGTACAAAGGAATTTGTAGTTTCAAATCGAAATATAACAAGATGGTAATTGCACCTCCTCTTTAGGAGAAATATTTATGGGTCCCTTTACATGATGGAAAACTGATAGAATGCACGTCCGTGCTCAAACGAACTGATTTGTTCTTTGTCGTTATCACGCAGTTTAAATCAAGAAGTCAAGTAACGATTCTGGATACAGGAGTTGAATTCTATCATGCTCGTATTCATTATCACAAAATATCATGCTACAAGGGATAAACCTAACACGTTACCCAAGAAGTAAAGACGGAGTGTTATTTACTAGGCAACGCTATTAAAGAGTTTTTATAAAACTATACCTGGTTACAAAGTAGTTTCTATGGTGTTGGTTACCTGTATGCCTATCTAGAGGGCCACTACAGCCAGTGACATCAAGCTAAGGTTACGAACTTGCACAAGTGGGAGTTTGTTGGAATTATGTGCACTGTTAGTCAATCTATGATGAAACATCCATGCCTACGAAACACTTAAGGGTCACATGTCACACCCCGCCAAAATGGTTTGCGGAAGAACGGGCGTGCAACTTCACGAGTATACATAAGCATATGATTATCGTAAATAATAAATGTTTAATAAAAAGTAATGTCACCAAAATTAATGTAAACAAGTAATTTGAATCCAAAACATAGTTTAATAAAATGAAATAAAGAGGTGACATCTTATTAGAATTAAAGCTTGACTCCCAATGCATGTGACTCAATGCCTAGCTTAGTTACCTGAAAAACATAAGTAAAAGTATCAAGAAAATTGTTTAGTGAATTCACAGGTTTTAATGAGTTCAAAATAGTTCCATTGTTTTTGTATACCATTCACGGCAAAAATAGTTTGATGATATAAAACGTTTAAAAATAGTCTGCTCAAAAGCAATAGTAGAAACAATAGTTTTCGTATGCCATCATCGGTAAATATAAGGTGATGTTAAAAATGTTAAAATTGACCTGCTCCGAAAGCAGTGGTACGATTTTAATCGCGCTAGTAGATACATTAAGTTTAGTATGCCATCGTTGGCAAAAATAATGTGATGATATAAAATGTTTAAATTGGCCTGCTCCAAGAGCAGTAGTAGAAGCATTAGTGACGGTGATCCCCTAAAGGTTTGCAAGGTCTTTGAGTTAAAATGTTGACCCTGAGTCCATAATCAAAACAACAACCTTAAACGTGCTAGATATGCACTCCTCGTGGTCGGTAAACACCGATAAATGATCAAATCGTGGGAGGGTAGGTCTCCGCCAATAGTACTATTTGCATATCCAGTGCCTAGTCACAGCTAGCTAATGATTATGTATGTAACATATGCGCACTTCCATGTACATCTAAACTTAGTCCAAGCATAAGGATTCGTTGTCTAGTTTCCAAAAATAGTTTCATCACAATAAAATAAATGGTTATAAATAGTGGAAATTATTTATAAAATAGTTTATATGTTTTTCACCCCAATAGTAAAATAGTTAAAATGTAGTAAAAGGAGTGGTTGTGAAATCACAGTCACAATAATATTTATAAAAGTGGTTGTTAAATAGTTGGAACATTTATAAAAGTATTTGTTATGTTTTTCACCCAAAGTTGTAAAGCAGTAAAAAAAATACAGTAAAATGTGGGGCTGTGAACTCACATGATACAATACTTCAAAATGCAAGATAATGATGTGGATTCTGACCAAATGATCATAGCGTCCTAAACGCATAAGAATACATGTGTAAGTGACGGTCTAAATGGTTCATCTATGCTAAATGATGCAAAATGATTCCCTAAGGGGGAATTTAACTCGAGCGATACGTTGGTTGCGTATTTTTATATGTTTCATTTGAGTATGTAAGTTTTGATTAATAAATTGTACTTTGATCGAAAATAGATAGAAAATTGTACAACTGGTATGGTAAAAAAAGATATTAATTATTAAATAAAAAAAGATATTAATTATTTAATAATTAACTAAATAAAATATGATCAATAAGTAACGATCAGAAACATTTGTTTTAGTATGCCAATAGTTATTAACTTAAGAAATATTTATTATTATTTATACAATTTAATAGTAAATATATATCAATTTAATAAAAATGATTTAATCTTTCATTTATGAAATCTGGATACTTACGAGAAATAAATGAAATGGGGCTTGTTGGCTTAAATTCAACTACTGGGCCGAATCAGATAGAGGCCACAGACTTATTTTATTTGATAAAACATTAGTGGACTTAAAACAGATTATGGTCTTGTGTATTGGGCTACTAAGAAACGAAGATAGCTGCCAATGTGTGGGTTACGATTTTTGTGACGAGAAGAAAAGAACCCCGGCAGCTCTTAGGCTGCCGTCGACCGCAATATTTGCCGGAAAACAGGTTTTTCATAAAATAAAAAAAACATGACGCACACCACAACACCGAAATATACCACAAATACGTAAGCATACCATGCTCTACTCACACGCTATACAGCCACGCACCAACGTATATGTTTGAACTCAGAATCGAAAAGAGAGAGAGATATTGTTATACCTTCAAAGAGAGAGAGACCGAGAGAAAATGGACTGCCGGAGCTGTTTCTAATTCGCCGGAAAAACGCAGGTCAATCGTGGGAGATGACGCTTGTTTCCGTTTCTAGTTCGCTGGAGATCTCTTGTGTCGCCGGAGTAGATAAAGAGAGGATGGTGGTTTTTGGTGTAATCGTGTAGAGAGAGATCAAGGGCGACGTCGAGGTCCTGTACGTGGTGTTGTCGGTTGACCACCAAGCTCGCCGGACAACTAAAGAAGATGACGATGAAGTGGCTAGTTTTTCTGCTAGGTTTCGCCGAAAAACGTTTTCTGCGTTGGTGGGTTTTGCAAATAGTAGCCGAGAGAGAGAAAGAGGGATTGTAGTCTTATATGATATAGGATAGGGTTAAATGTTGTTGAATAATAATTAGGTGATAAGAATAAAATATTCAATTAAATTCAAAACTTGTCCCCAAAGTGAAGGGAGTTCGGTCCTGTATATTAGAACGTGGCATGATGGGATCATGGATGGATAGATACAAATATCTGAATTTGTAGAATTCAAACATGAGATGTATGATACATGCATGTATGCATGAATATGCAATTGTTGATTCGAGACTTGAACCAAAATCTATTATCATTTTTCTCTTTAGCTTTCCAAATTTAATTGTTTTTATGTTAAACATTAAATTTGTAATTTAACAATTGTCAATTATATTTATTAAATCGTGTAAGGTTTATTCAGTTGAGCTAAGGTATCATCATAAATTATATATTTGTATAATTTTGGATTCGGTTTGAGTTTACATTGAGTCACCAACTCGCTAAATTACAATTTAACTGTACCAAAAATGTAGACAACTGACACGTGTCTAAAAAATAATGTGCACTAATGACACAATGCAAATTTTCTAGACTTAAACGCAACAATGAATGTTATTATGAATCAAAAGATTGTACTAAGACAAAATGTACTATAAAAATCGACAAGTCAAATACCCGATTGCGAGGGTTGTCACATTCTCCCCTCGTTAATGAAATTTCGTCCTCAAAATTTAAGACAGTGCATTAATAAGTTTATGGTCGTAAAAGCGTATGGGAATTTGCGTTTCTTAGATTTCTCTTTTACGACACGTTTTAGAATGTTAGGTAATTTATACATAGACGCGCGAAGGCTTTCATAAACTTAATGGTTTTAGAGATACTAATTATGCAAGAAAGACATACCGATTGCCGCTTAGGGATCTTGACTTGTTTCTCGAGCTCCTAACACGTATGCCCTGCCACGAGCAGGTGACTCATCAACATCCTGGTTATTATAGTCGTTATTATGTTTGTTTAGTTCCGGGCACTTGTTTCTATAATGGTTCGGGTTTCCACATTCGGCTTCGGACCATTGACTTCTTGGTTTGATTTCTTGACACGGCAGTCTTGATCCCGGTGTCCCCAACGATTACAGTTCTTACATCGATCACACTTCCCTGCATGGTGCCTTTCACATTTGTTGCATCTTGGTTTCTTTCCGAGGTAGGGTTTGGGTTCGGAGTTGGTTTGGTTTGTGGCAACATAGTTTCGCGCGGTTTTCTCGTCTTTGTAGGAAGGAGAGTCTTGTCGGTCGTTTTGATCGTTGTTCCGCATACGTTTCCCATTATCGTTGGATCGGTTGTCATTTCGATTGGTGGTTTTCTTTTGTAAGGTACCATTACGGATAGCATCATCAGTTAATCGTTTAGCTCGGTTTACATCATCCTCGAAGGTAGTTGGTTCAGCAGAAGTTACGTAGCTTCGAAACACATGAGATAATTCATGGATATACTTTTCGATTCGCTTATATTCTGGAGTAACCATATGAGGAACTAATCGTGCAAGCTCTTGAAATTTCGTAGTATACCCAATAATATCTGACCCTTCCATAGCGATGTTCCACAGTTCTGACTCAATTTTCACCAGTTCACTCCTCGGACAGAATTTATCGGTCAGTTGGCTTTTGAAATCAGCCCAGGTTATTGCATCAGCATTGTCACGACCTAAAGTTTGGACTTGCGAATTCCACCATGATAACGCCTCTTTTGACAGGGTGTTGGCAGCATACTTAACCATATCATTTGGTGAAAAGCACAATAACACTGATTCAATCCATAAAATGGTGTTTGATGATGATTTTAGGTGAGAAAGATGAAGATGGAGATTAGGGCTTTTAGAGAGAGAAAGGTAGAGAGAAGTAGAGAGAACAATAGCTGGAATTTGGAATTTGATTAATGGCAAAAGTTAAGGAATTAAGCCTTACACTTTGGTATTTATACCATGGCTTAATTCCTTGTTAGTTAGGACCATTTCCTAAATAAAACTTAACATATATACAATGTTACATAACTAGTCCCTAGACTATTGATTACAACTAAATATGACCCAACAATCTCCCCCTTTGTAACAATAGTCTGGGAAGCGTATCTTCGAAGACTTCATCTTTAGCAAAAGCTGCACCTGGTAGAAATTTCGTTGAATAGTGATGTATCAGGATCAGCTTGAGCTTTGTCAACATGTGAAAACGGATACTTCTTGTAGCTTTTCAACCACTAGAAGTGTTTTGAAGACTTTACTTTGAAGATACATATAGATCGACTTAAAATAAGACTCATATTAATAGAGAGATTAGCAGCGGAAGTCTTTTCTTGAAGTTTGTGGCTTTATGTCGATCTATGATGTGATAATTGTTGTTGAGGTAACATGTTTATAACAGTTACGCTCCCCTTCAAACAAACAATTATTCTGTTGGACAGTTACCCTTTTCTCACGTATGAAGGAGGTTCATGCTCTAAATGCAAACCTTTGTTCTGACCAAATGTTGGTAGAGGGTTGCGTATCTTTGTGGAGAGGTGGGCATGCTACGATGTTTACTTACTCTCAGATGCGCTTCAGAATGTTGAATTACATTTCTTCAATTTAATCCTTTGTCAAAACTGTAATTAACATATCTACGTTTTGCAGTTCAATGTTTACATCTGAGTGGCAGTGGAAGCAATTTAGAATTCTGCTTTTGACATGCAAAACTTTTCTAAATGTTAAGAAAGTATCATCACAGAACTTCGAAGTTTCAAACACTAAAAGAAAAAATATTTTTCGTTGAATCTGTTGGTGTAAGAAAGATCTAAAAATGTCTCATTTAATGTTAAAAGTTCTGGTAATGAAATGTCAGTTGGGAAGGATTTATCTGAGATTTCAGTTATTGGGGATTTTGTTTTTGGATTTTTGAGGTAGAGGTTTTGTGAGGACAGGATAATGTTGTTTTGAATTTTGTAAAGAAGGATAATGATTTGTACTTTTAAGATTTATATTGTGATGATTGAGATTTTGGAGAGAGATATCTTTAGATGAATCGGTTTCTTCTTCTTCTTCACTTGATTTTCTGTTTAATACATTGATTCTCACTTGATTTAGAATATTTCTGATTTTGCAGTTGATCTGAGTACATACGATGTGAATTTTCTTCTTTAATGAGATGTTTGTGGTTCTTTTTGACGTTGTTCAGTTATAAACCCAGTACTTGCACTATTTCTTGCTCTTTTCTCCCCCTCATGAGGATCATGACCAGGGTCCTCATGCTAATGCTGAATGTTTTTCTCGTGAAGACGGAGAGAGAGGAAATTGTGTGTCGATGTAATATGTGAGCCAATATTTTGATATTTGTGGGTTTCGGAATCTAGAACCAGTAACATGTAGTACTCATGAAGTAACCAGATAAAAATTGATTTATCCAAGAATCTTGGAGAAAAATATTTGAAAAATTAAGAATAGCGATGTCAATAATCACGTGAAGTCATAAACAGATGCAATCTTTACTGAAGAACTTCAGTAAAGAGATCATTTACGGATATGACGAACACGATGATTAAAGACATTGTTAATCAAATATTTGAAATTTAAAAAAATCAATTTGTGTGGTTATATCAAAGATCAGTGAAGTATACCGCTTACAAAGATGCAATTTTCTCTGAACTTGTGCAGAGAAAAGATCGACGGATATACAAAGATCAATGATCTAACAGTGCATTAAAAACGATTTTGTGTGTGTGAGAATATGAGTATGTCAGAATTGAATCTGAACATTTTGGAGAAAATGAAAAAATGATTTCTCCATTGATCGTTTAAGAATGAAAATCGTTTGAAAAATGGTAAGAACACTCAATCCAAGAAGGTGTTAAAAACAGATGCAATCTTTACTGATGGAAATCAGTAAAGAGATCGACGAATTTAACAGCCAATTGTGTTGAATGTTGCAGACAAGTATTTTTGAAAAATTGAAAATTTATGTGCAAAATCAGAGTTTTGAAAAATTTGTGCCACAACGCAAGAGACGAAAATTTGTCATAAACAGATGCAATCAGTACTAATCGAGATTAGTAAAGAGATCGTTTACGAATATGACAAAAATTTATATCCAACGTTGTGAACACATCCTTGTGAGCACAAAGTGAGATAAAAATTTTGGAATGTTGATCATCACTGATTAATAAATATTTGATAAAAAATGTGATGTCAGCAACTTAATTCGAGTTAAAAATATTTTTAATTGAGTATTGGTATGTGCCTTTTTGTGTTGCATCTGAGAAATTCAAAGATTTAGAAAATGAAAATTGTATTAAAAATGAGAAAAATCGATTTACAATTGAAAAGTTTAACAATGAAGAAACACAAAGGTAGCAATGAGAAATAAGAGAATTTGCAATAAACAGATGCAATCAGTACCAACCTAGACTGGTAAAGAGATCGTTTACGAATATTACAATCCATAAAATGGTGTTTGATGATGATTTTAGGTGAGAAAGATGAAGATGGAGATGAGGGCTTTTAGAGAGAGAAAGGTAGAGAGAAGTAGAGAGAACAATAGCTGGAATTTGGAATTTGATTAATGGCAAAAGTTAAGGAATTAAGCCTTACACTTTGGTATTTATACCATGGCTTAATTCCTTGTTAGTTAGGACCATTTCCTAAATAAAACTTAACATATATACAATGTTACATAACTAGTCCCTAGACTATTGATTACAACTAAATATGACCCAACATTTGGGGAACATCTAATAATACTGAAAATTTATTCAATCTTTTCAGTCCAATGAACGATCGCGATGGATTCTTCATTTCCAGAGAACGTTGGCGGACGACAATTAGTGAATGTCTTAAAAGAACATCCTTGGCGATTTGCGTTTACGTATGCTTACGAGAATAGAAATAACAGATTAGCACGAGTTTTGGAATTTCGAGGGATTTCCCAAAAGGGCAAGAAATTTGAATCATTACCTCCATTATTGTTCGCTTCATACTGCGTTATTGCTTCGGCAACTCGACGTGCTACCATTTCTTCCACAGTTTCAGCATGTCGTTCATTCCTTGGGGGTTCTTTGGTTCGACGACCACCACGTGCAGCGTTTCTTGAAGGATTTCTCGAAGACATTTTTAGGTTCTAACAAACATTACATATGGGTAAGAGATTTCAGTACTGTTTCTAAAGGTAAGGGTAAGGAAGGTGACATAGTTCCAAGGCATAGGTCTGGTAGGTAGTATATGATGCATTTCTATATGCAATGCAACTCTATATGCAATGAGACTCTTTATGCAATGAAAAACATTTTTCCCAAAATCGTTTTGAAGTTATAGACTAGACTCGCTAGTTCACGATAACCAATAGCTATGATACCAATCTGTCACACCCCGCCAAAAATGGTTTGCGGAAGAACGGGCGTGCAACTTCACGAGTATACATAAGCATATAATCATCGTAAACAATAAATGTTTGATAAAAAGTAATGTCACCAAAATTAATGTAAACAAGTAATATGAATCCAAAACATAGTTTAATAAAAATGAAATAAAGAGGTGACATCTTATTAGAATAAAAGCTTGACTCCCAATGCATGCGACTTAATGCCTAGCTTAGTTACCTGAAAAACATAAGTAAAAGTATCAACAAAATTGTTGAGTGAATTCACAGGCTTTAATGAGTTTAAAATAGTTCCATAGTTTTTGTATACCATTCACGGCAAAAATAGTTTGATTATATAAAACGTTTAAAAATAGTATGCTCAAAAGAAATAGTAGAAACAATAGTTTTCGTATGCCATCGTCGGTAAAAATAAGGTGTTGTTAAAAATGTTAAAATTGACCTGCTCCGAAAGCAGTAGTACGATTTTAATCGCGCTAGTAGATACAATAAGTTTAGTATGCCATCGTTGGCAAAAATAGTGTGATGATATAAAATGTTTAAATTGGCCTGCTCCAAGAGCAGTAGTAGAAACATTAGTGACGGTGATCCCCCAAAGGTTTGCAAGGTCTTTGAGGTAAAATGTTGACCCTAAGTCCATAATCAATTCAAAAACCTTAAACGTGCTAGATATGCACTCCTCGTGGTCGGTAAACACCGATAAATGATCAAATCATGGGAGGGTAGGTCTCCGCCAATAGTACTATTTACATATCCAGAGTCTAGTCACAGCTAGCTAATGATTATGTATGTAACATATACACACTTCCATGTACATCTAAACTTAGTCCAAGCATAAGGATTCGTTGTCTAGTTTCCAAAAATAGTTTCATCACATTAAAATAACTGATTATAAATAATGGAAATTATTTTTAAAATAGTTTATATGTTTTTCACCCCAATAGTAAAATAGTTAAAATGTAGTAAAAGGAGGGGTTGTGAAATCACAGTCACAGTAACATTTATAAAAGCGGTTGTTAAATAGTTGGAACATTGATAAAAGTATTTGTTATGTTTTTTCACCCCAAAGTTATAATGCAGTAAAAAAATACAGTAAAATGTGGGGCTGTGAACTCACCTGATACAATACTTCAAAATGCAAGATAATGATGTGGATTCTGACCAAATAATCCTAGCGTCCTAAACGCATAAGAATACATGTGTGAGTGACGGTCTAAATGGTTCATCTATGCTAAATGATGCAAAATGATTCCCTGAGGGGGAATTTAACTCGAGCGATACGTTGGTTGCGTATTTTTATATGTTTCATTTGAGTATGTAAGTTTTGATTAATAAATTGTACTTTGATCGAAAATAGATAGAAAATTGTACAACAGGTATGGTAAAAAAAGATAATAATTGTTAAATAAAAAAAAGATATTAATTATTTAATAATTAAGTAAATAAAATATGATCAATAAGTAACGATCAGAAACATTTGTGGTAGTAAGCCAATAGTTATTAACTTAAGATAGCTGCCAATGTGTGGGTTACGATTTTTGTGACGAGAAGAAAAGAACCCCGGCAGCTCTTAGGCTGCCGGCGACCGCAATATTTGCCGGAAAATAGGTTTTTCGTAAAATAAAAAAGAAACATGACGCACACCACAACACCGAAATATACCACAAATACGTAAGCATACCATGCTCTACTCACACGCTATACAACCACGCACCAACGTATATGTATGAACTCAGAATCAAAAAGAGAGAGAGATATTGTTATACCTTCAAAGAGAGAGAGACCGAGAGAAAATGGACTGCCGGAGTTGTTTCTAATTCGCCCGAAAAACGCTGGTCAATCGTGGGAGATGACGCTTGTTTCCGTTTCTAGTTCGCCGGAGATCTCTTGTGTTGCTGGAATAGATATAGAGAGGATGGTGGTTTTTGGTGTAATCATGTAGAGAGAGATCAAGGGCGACGTCGGGGTCCTGTACGTGGTGTTGTCGGTTGACCACCAAGCTCGCCGGACAACTAAAGAAGATGACGATGAAGTGGCTAGTTTTTCTACTAGGTTTCGCCGGAAAACGTTTTCTACTTTGGTGGGTTTTGCAAATAGTAGCCGAGAGAGAGAAAGAGGGATTGTAGTCTTATATGATATAGGATAGGGTTAAATGTTGTTGAATAATAATTAGGTGATAAGAATAAAATATTCAATTAAATTCAAAACTTGTCCCCAAAGTGAAGGGAGTTCGGTACTGTATATTAGAACGTTGCATGATGGGATCATGGATGGATAGATACAAATATCTGAATTTGTAGAATTCAAACATGAGATGCATGATACATGCATGTATGCATGAATATGCAATTGTTGATTCGAGACTTGAAACAAAATCTATTATCATTTTTCTTTTTAGCTTTCCATATTTAATTGTTTTTATGTTAAACATTAATTTTGTAATAACAATTGTCAATTATATTTATTAAATCGTGTAAGGTTTATTCAGTTGAGCTAAGGTATCATCATAAATTATAAATTTGTATAATTTTGGATTTGGTTTGATTTTACATTAAGTCACCAACTCGCTAAATTACAATTTAACTGTACCAAAAATGTAGACAGCTGACACGTGTCTAAAAAATAATGTGCACTAATGACACAATGCAAATTTGCTAGACTTAAATGCAACAATGAATGTTATTATGAATGAAAAGATTGTACTAAGACAAAATGAACTATAAAAATCGCCGGGTCAAATACCCGATTGCGAGGGTTGTCACATCACACTGGTGAGTGCATGTAATACGAGTAAGATATGCAATGATACTTGGAAAGGAACGATTTATAATAGTTATTATAAATCAGTGAAGTATTAAGTTAAGTTTAACTTATTACTTGATTAGTTTAACTAACTAAATAATACAAGTAATTGTACATTTACTAGTTAAGAAAATATACAATGTGTTAATTATAGATTATCAATAATATGATTTAAAGCAATTAAGTCATATAGTGTTTGGATAACATTGTTGTTTAAATTATATAAAGTTTATTACATAATTAATTATTACAAGTATAAATTACAAATTATATATTTCGTGTATATAATATACGAAATATTTAAGTGTATTAATACTAGACATTTAATAGTTAAGTGCGGCCAATGATGGCCAGCCTAGCTGGTCTGAGGCACTGGGTTTATACTCATGTGGGCTGCAGGTCGTTAGTTTGAATCCCTTTGGGAGCGTTGCATTTGTGTAATTTTACTCACACCTCAGATGGGCACATATGGAGAATCTTCCTTGGAAATCCCTTTGGGGGCTGTGTTTGCCCGCTTGTGCGGAGCTCGAACTCGGGGTGCTCGTTGAAAAATTGCGAGTAGGCTTCCGTTATTTCATTTTTCGTTTCCAAAAAAATAATAGTTAAGTGCAACAATAATAACTAGTTAAACAATAAGGGATGGAAACGTAGAAAGGAAAGTTTAATTAAAGAAATTAATCTTAATTAAACTAGATGGTCCTAAAGTGCAACTTATTTATATATAAATAAGAGGCTTAGGGTAACCCTAAAACCTCTTGCACCCCACACGAATCCCCTCCCCTTCCCTCTCCCCCTATTCGGCCGAATACAAGGACACCAAGTCCTTGGTGTTCTTCGTTCTTCGTGTTCTTCAAGTATTGAAGTACAAGGATCATTGCAAGGATCGACTAGAAGGTTTCTCGTCGTGCATTATCATCAGTGGACTAATCTTAAACAGTTATGGTATGAATTGGAAAACCCTTTTTCCTTCTTCCCCTTGTTCGATCGACGAACCAAGAACCCTAGGGCTCTTAGTTGTTCGTCGAATACACACAAGTTGTGTGTGTGTTCGCGTTTTTCGTACAAGCTTCTTTTCTTGATTAATCTAGTCTAGATTTCCAACATCCCCAATCGTTTAGGGTTAATGATTAAGTTTAATCTCAGTTCCGCTTTAGGGATTTAACTAGCTTGTTGGTTCAACCGGTACGAACAAGTTCATGTTCTTATCAGTCATGGTTCGAACTAAGTGACTCGGAGGTTGACTCAATGGGTCGATCGGTATATTGAAACCCTACATCTCCAACTCAGCACGAGGCAGATAATTTTTCTTGAACCGCTCGACAAAATTTTCCCAGGTCAAAGCACTCAGTTCCTCCTCGTTCATCTTTCTTGCTATCCCCTTCCACCAATCCTTTGCTTCTTCTTTCATCAGGTGGGACGCATACGCAGTCTTCAGATTTGCTAGACACTTGGAAATTCTGAATACACTTTCGATGTGGGCGAGCCATCGGATAGCGAGCTTGGGGTCAGTTTCCCCCAAGAGATCTGGTGGTGAACAAACTGAGAACTCACAGTAAGAGAACTCTTTCGGTGGTCATTGTTAAGTGCCTGCTGCAGCATGGGTCGCGAGTTGCTCCTCCATTAGGGTGATGACCTGCCTAGTTATCTTAGTAAACATCTGTTGAAACATTTACGGCAGTATCTGTCCCAACGCCTCGTCGATCATATTGCGAACCTCCTCGGCAGTAAGTATGTTGTGTGCCATTTGCTATACGAAAGAAAGTATATAAATCAGAATTGGAGATTTAAATGATACTTATATGCTTGACGAATGGTCTACTTGAATCCTTTTCGAAACATAGACACGAGTAATGTGCGTATAATAATAGGGGCCCTCTATTATTATCCGCACCTACACCTGTCATGGTTTCAAGCCAATTTCAAAAATTCAACGATCTCGCATCCTCATACCATCCACATAATAAGTAGTCCAGAAAAATAAGTATATATATATATATATATATATATATATATATATATATATATATATATATATATATATATATATATATAATTCACGCTCGTCTCGTGTTAATTCTCTAATATCCTCTTAATAATCGATGTTACTCGCGACTTGTTAGCTAAACTAAACAACTCAATAATAAAGTACTAGAGGCATAAGGTCGTCGTGATGCGCTGCTTCTCGATTTGGATTTGGACTCATTTTAAAACATGTTTTTTTGAAAACTCAAGCTTCAACTTGAGTGTGGAATCCACCCCTTGTGAACCCAATTCTCTCAAGTCAAAGCTCTGATACCAACTTGTAACATCTTAAAAATTAAGGTAAATTTAAAATTTTTTAAAACATTTAGATAATATATTTCCCAAGTACAAGTAATTAAAAATGGTCTCAACTCATTAATTAATAAAAATAAAACTTTCTGAAAGTATTTAATGCGGAATAATAAATCTTTTTAAAACGAGTTTGACTCAAAACGTCATTTAATCCAAATCCAAAGAAAACATAAAACCGAAGCGCAACTCATCAACCATTGACCTTCTCTTTGCCCTTGCTAGTACCTGCAAAATGGGGGGAGTGTTTGGGGTCAGCCACCGCTGAGTGAATAAGATCAAAATAAACAAATAAGTACAAACGACTCAAGCCACATAGGTGATCCCTAGAGACTCTACTCAATTCTCGATTATTATGCCTTTATTAATTCTCATTAGGTTCGTCAATGCCGTGACGATCTCAACGCCGCCTCTGCTTTTGCGCCTCGCCACAACACCCCCTCCCAACACCCTCTCTAGGTGCCCCGCAGTACCACGCTGACAGTCATGAATTGTACTTGGCTTAACTCTGGGAAGAGTTGGCTATTTATTAATCTCAAATATAGTTAGTTAGTTTTATTACGTGTTGACTCGACATCATGTACTCAAATAAAAACTAACAGCTCAAAACACATAGCATATCACAAATGCATATCAACTCATAATCAAATCTCAAGTACTCAGATAAATCACACAATCAAAACTCAACTCAATCAATCAACAATTCACGACTTATAGCACATAATCATGAATCGAAAGGAAGTACAAGTTTATAGTGAAGTTACCCACCTCAGATAAAACGGTTGCTCCTAAAAGTTCTCGGTACTAGAGCGTCTCTAATCAAGTCCTAAAAGACCCTACAATGCAATAAGGATCTCAGATTAGAATTTGACTCGAAGTAGTTTCAGTAGACTTTTAACAGCACTCAGCACTTTTACGGAAACGGCCATAACTCTCAAACCGCTCACTACATTTGACTCAAATTTTTACAGTAGCTAAATGACTCAGATGACTACGATTCATTAGAAGAACTTGGAACTCGAATCCTAACAGAAGGGATTCAAAACAGACTCGCAGGACAGAACAGTTGCACCGAAAACGCTTTTGCGACACTTTACTAGAACGGCGATATCTTTTAAACGGCACATCAGATTACCGAGTCGTCTGCGGCAACGGAAAGGGGACTCAGAATACAAGATACCAGCGGGGGCCAAAAATTCAGAAACGTATTTTAACTGTGCCAAAAACCGACTCAAACTCAGACGACACAATCTGTCAAAACTTCAGCATGACGTTTAAAACCCGCTTGAATCCCGACATCAACCCGTCTATTCCCGAGACACCCGACAGTCCCGAAACTCATTTTTAATCTCAGAAACATGTTTAACATTATTCTAGTCTTTTATTTAGAAATCTATTTTGGTTTAGGGAACCAAGAACCCTACGGTTTCGGTTCCCAGTTTTCGGTTAGTAAAACGCATAATTTATGAAACCGTGATCTTTACCCAGCCCGTCAACAACCCGACACTCATAACAGTGATTAGAATTTCGACTGCAGTTTACCATGGGATGGACAAAACAAATAACCCTAGACTCTATTAATAGTTTGGAAAGCAGAAACACAACGATTATAACGACTAAGAAACGCAACAACAACTTAATAGAACCGGTAGCAATAGTCCCATAACAAAACGAATACCCAATCAATCTCAACAAACTCGAACCTTCTCCGGTTCGAACTCAGCCCTGCCAAATCGGGGTTAGGAAAACAATAATGAATAAAGAAATAAAAAGATGAAGAGATGGTACTACCCAAGTGGCAAGGGTTACGGATAAGAACGATACTCGAGAATGGCACACCGAAACTCGAACGGGAAGGACTTGCTCAACCTTCGTGCCCCTCGTTGATCACTGCTCGGTTTTTCCCAGAACACCCGCAACCAAAAGAAACCCTGGTTAGAACTAAACTCAGTCGGAAAACAAAGGTTGAGTAATAACACTAGGGAGAAAGGACCTACTGATTATGAAGCAAGGCTTGGGCTGTCACCCTCTCTACTCGATGGTCTAAGAATCGGAATGAGGATGCTTCTGCTCGACAAAACAATGAAGATGGTTGGGAAAGGATGCTGATGAATAGTGCTTTTAGGGTTTGGCGATCTTTTCGTATAAGGCAAGTATTGAAGAGGGAAGAATGTCCTTAATTACCAAGCCTTAGTGCTCAAGTAACTTTATCAAGCCACAATTACGTCCATATACACTCTTGGTCGGCAGCCATGTTCCAAGGAAACGAATTGGAGATGGACTTGGCCCAAAGGTCGGCCCTCTCTTGGTCCACACATGAAATTTCAAGGGGAAAGCTAGAGTAGTTCAGACCTAGGAATGATCATAAAGAAGATGGGCTCCACCCCTCGTGGGCTAGAAGTTGAACTCGAGATCAAGCTGAGTGGAAACCCAATCAAGCTTCGAACGATTTAGGTCTTTCTAATGGCCGAGAACACAAGCCATGGACTCTAGCTCATAAGGTGAAACACGAACCCAAAAGAGAAAGCAAGAAAAAAAACCCGACTCGAGATAAACAAGCACATAGAATGAAGGCCTTGGTCTTGAGAATTATAAACGTCTAATCTAAATAAATTAATCCTCGTGATTAATCAACTCAAGATAACTAACACCAGATTAATCAATTCTAATAATTAATTAACACCATCGAATAACACACTATTATTTAATTAAACGCATATTGCCGTTCAAAAAAAAAAAAAAATAAAAATTAACGCACATTGAATGACACTCTTGTCACTAAATAAAACACTAGGTATTTAATATACTCGAATTAAATACACAATAAGTCACATAAAACAACGAGGTCTCAAATAAATAAAAGCCACATAATTTATTTAATAAGAAGTGACTAATTCAATTACAATAAAAATTGAGGTGTTACATGGATCTTTGGTGGTAAATAAAGCATGATGTAAACCCGAAGTAGTAAGATGTGAAAGATCAGCAACATGTTTTGGTTTAAAATCCCGTCTTTTGAGCGGGTAACCATGGGATGAGTAGCCGCAGGAGGTGGTGGAACCGGCCCATCAGGTGAAGCAGGCTCAGGATTTGGTTGCGGATTGGGCTCATGGGCCGGATGCTAAATAGTCGGTGGAGCCGTCACAATAATTGGATCCGGGCATAGATCACAAGCGGGCTGAGTAGTATGGCCCGAGTGTGACAACTCGACATTTTGGGTCTGTTACTATTTTTCATTTCTTACTTTCTATATTTAGAAAGTTTCTATTTTTAGAAACTTTCTCATTTCGTAACATTTCTAATTTTAGAAAGTTTCCATTTTTTGAAATTCTCCTCGTTTCCTATTATTTCTAATTATAGAAAGTTTCTATTTTTAGAAACTTTCCTCATTTCATATCATTTCTATATTTAGGAAGTTTCTATGTTTAGAGACTTTCCTCATTTCGTTTCATTTCTACTTTTGGCATCCAAACACATGACTAGTTCACCGAACATTTAACATTTTCACCATACATCAGTGTTTGACTATTTTAGTCAACACAACGTCTTATATTACTTGTGGTGACATTTTCACTCCAAAACATTTCTAATAATGATATTTAAGAAATATTTAATCAATAAATCCAAATATTTAACGAAATGTGACTCGTAACGAATTTTATTCCAAACCGACACATCAATTGTTGTCCCGACCACTATGTGGCCGAACCTAGTCCTCCTCCTCCACTAAATTTCGTCCAAATCACACCAAGGTGGTGTGGTTATCATCTCATTTGAATCTTGAAGTGTTATCCCTATCCCTCTTTGAATTGAAAACCTTATCTCCATCTACAACTTGAAAGAGTCCTAGTCCTTCTATAACTCTATCATCTAAACCCTAAATTCCTCCTTATAAATACCACACTTAAACCCTTCTTTTTCCTTTGTTGATTTTGTCCCATACACCCCCAAAACAGCCCCGAGTTCTTTTCATTCAGCCAAGAAACCCCAAGCACCCCCCCTGTTCGTTCGATCGTCCCAAGCAACCCATAACCCTACTCGATTTCTCTCTTGTTCGATACCAGGTATGATATAAATCCTTGTTGTTTGTTTTCTTTGATTATTCTGATCATTAGCTCGAACCCGAGACAATGGCCACGGCCATTTAGTCTCGGCATGAACCCTAACACCCAAAACCGAGTATACATGCATGTGAGCAATCGATCGTATACATGTGCGTATGATAGTGTTTAAAATTCGTGATTTATTGCTAGAACCCTAGATCCAGACCCCTTGTCATGATAAACCCTAGATCTAGCCTCTAAGACTCGAACCCTACCCGATCTAGACACACCAACTCGAAATCTAGCCGATCTAGATACAAACCCATCAGGTTTCGGCCTAACCGGCCAACCCTAGATCAAACCGAGCCTAATTGACCTAGATTGACCAAATTTGACTTTTGTTGACCGAATTTCATGCTAAACTAAACCCTAGAACCGTATACCTAACCTAACCGAAATCTAGAACTTCTATGTTGACTTTCATTGACTATTTTGACCAATGTTGACCAATAAGTCAAACCGGGTCAAGGCCGGATCTTGACCCAACTGACCAACCCAAACCCGAATATTTAATCAGGCCAAGGCCCGTACTTGGCCCATATCGACCTACCTTAGTCTATCGGGCCCAAACTTTAGTCGGCCCATTAGTATCCAAGCCCATTTGGACCAAAGCCCAAACCTTTAGCCCATTACCTACCCAAACCAAACCCAATTGGGCCCAATAGGCCCATTAAGCCCATCTAGGCCCATTAAGCCCAATAGGCCCATTAAGCCCATCTAGGCCCATTAAGCCCAATAGGCCCATTACCTAAGCCCATTAGGCCCAATAGGCCCATTAAGCCCATCTAGGCCCATTAAGCCCATTAGGCCTAATAGGCCCAATCTAGGCCCATTAATCCTAACCCAAGCCCATTTCATTTCATTTCATTTCGAATCCCATTTCATTTCATTTCATTTCGGCCAATTAAGGCCCAATGAGCCAAGTTCATTCGATGTCAGAAAACATAGTACATAACATTAATTTTATATCATATATCATTATTATTAGATCGCCTGTGTTAGCTTAGTCTAATTAGAAACGTTATTGCGTTTAGGCGCTAGGAGTCTTTGAAGAGATTCTTTGAGGTTTATCGAGAGCTAAGCTTTGCCCAGGTGAGTCCACAGACCCCTTTTACTTCTTTTACTGTTTTATAAACTCTGGGGTGGAAAACATAAACATCTGCTACTGTTTTACTATGACTGTACATCTTTACATTTTCATTATCGCGTTGGCATGACAAACAATTATTATACCGGACTAAGGTTTTCCAGCAATCATTAACTAGTGGATCTAGACCATGGATATGCAGATAGTACTATTGGCTGACACTCATCCTCCCATCGAACGATAGATCATTACTTGGTTCATCCAAGACATCTCAGGGAGTGTATATCCATAAAAGAACGATAACAACTGGAGTTGAAGTGTTGATTGTGGACTTAGGGGTTGGTATATTAGCCCAAGAGCCTTGCAAACTGTTGGGGATAACAGTCATGCGATGTCAAACATAACAATTTGTTCAACACTTTTTCATAAACAAAACTAGTAATTGTAGATCTTCTACAATTACACTTCATTATTCATACTTACTTCTCATATCATATGAGTGTTGAACCTTATATTTTTCAGTCATAAACTTATTTTCATAACAAACATTTTGGGTAGCAAAACACTTTACTTTTATCATAAACATTAACCCTGTGGATTCACTCAACATTATTTGTTGACCCTTTTATATTTATGTTTTTCCAGGTGATTAGGTGCACAGTGTGATTGGAGGATATGAGCATTGGGATTGTCGTGAGCCATGATTAAAACATTAAGTTTACGAACAATCATTTCATTTCAAAACAATTTCTATTATAGGAAACATACTATTTTTGGAAACTTTCTACTTTTTGAAAGTGAAACAATCTATTATTTTTCGTTATTGCGTGGTTGTTTGTTTACTTAATTTTTGCTATGTTGTCATGAACGTTACACCCTCGTTCTTCCGCAAAACATTTTAAATGAAGTAAAACTCATTTTTGGCGGGGTGTGACACCGAGTCAGTGGAGTACGGAAAAGTTGGGCCCGAGATGGGTTGATCGATCGGTTGGGCCGAAATGGTGGTGACAGAATTGTCATCACAATATGTTGTGAGAAGCAATGAAGCCGGAGGTGACTGCTTCTGATTTTCCTTGAACGGAAAATAATTTTCATAAAATATGGCATGACGGGTAGTATTAATCTGCTGTGTTGAAGGATCAAGATATCGATATCCTTTATACTGCGTGCTATTACGAAGAAAAATACAAGGTGCACTTCGCGGGGCAAGCTTATTTGAAGAATAGTTGCGCAAATATGGATAAACACAACATCCAAAAACCCGAAAATTCCCATAAGTTGGGGAAGATGAAAATAAGAGCTCATAAGGCGATTTGTTGTCTAACAACTTCGTGGGAAGCCTATTTATAATATAGGTTGCGTAACCTATGATGTGATGATGTTTTCGTTCTGCTCGTCCATTTTGCTGTGGAGTATAAGGACACGAGAGCCTATGATGTGTGCCATTTTGAGATAATAACGTCTGAACTTTAGTGCTTGTAAACTCAGTTCCTCCATCTGATTGAAATACTTTAAGTTTGCATGTAAATTGAGTTTGCACTAAAGTAAGAAAAGCCTTGAACACATCATAAAAGTTAGATTTATTCTTCATAGGATGAAACCACGTAAACCTGGAATAATCATCGACAAAGATAGCATAGTATTTAAACCCGTCAAGAGAGGTAACTGGTGAGGGTCTCCATAAATCACAATAATAAGATCTAAAACATGTGAAGATCATTTTAAATTTTGTTCAAATGGCAAGTGTTTACTCTTAGAAAGTTTACAAGCAGAGCAAATATTTGGATTAGGTAAAATGGATGAAATAGATATACAACCAAATTTATTTAATAATGAAATAATGTCATTTGAAACATGCCCTAATCTATTATACCATAAATCAAAAGAAGCTTTAATATGCTCGGAGGATAGTTTGGCTAAAAATGCTTGTTTGCCATGCTCTAAAACATATAAGCCATGTTTACGCCTTCTTTGAGCTAGAGGTTCCCTTGTGTGATGATTCTGAATGGTAAACATAGAGTTAGGGGGCATTTGGTTCGTGGAATGTTTTCCAGTGGAATTGGAATCTGGGATGGAATTGGAATTTAAATGTAGTCCCATCACTCCACAACCACCTAAGGGTGTTGTTCGGTCGAGTTATTTGGGTTTCGGGTCAGTTAGGTCGGGTTTGGTTTTGACGTATTAAAATTATTAAGGGTGAGCTCGGTCATCCGAACCGAAACCGATAGAACCGAAAATGAAAACAATGAATTTTTTCAAAACCGAACCCAAACCGATAACATCTTATCAGGTTCGGTTTCGATTCGGTTTTTTTAGGCCAAATGTTCATCCTTTTCCGAAGACCGAACCGAAACCTAAAACGATGAATTTTCAAAACCGAAACCAAACCGATACATCTTATCGGGTTCCGTTTCGATCGGTTTTCATTTCGGTTCGGTTTTTTCGGTCCTATTGCTCACCCCTAAAAATTATACTCGATAACCGAACCGAATACGGTTCGTGTTTCAGGTGGAACAAATTCATTTTTTTTCCTCCCGTCAACCGAACCGAATGATATAACTATAAATCAGGTAACCCGAACAATACACCCGAAACCCAAATAAGATACCCGATTAACCCGAACTTGAATTGGGTTGGTTGAGTTATTCGGTTTCAGTTGTAACCCGACCCTATAAACCAGAAATCCAATTAACACCCGATCATGTGAAGGAGAGGTCTGGTAAGTCGGAAGGAATTTGAATTCCTTAGGGTGTGGGAAGGAATCTGAAATCCCTCAACTGAAGGAAAGTTTTGGTGCCATGGATTCCAATTCCATCCTGAAAATGGTGAACCAAACGCTAGATTCCAAATCCCACTAATTCCAGGAGATTCCAACGAACCAAACGCCCCCTTAGAATACAAAACATCAACCGGATTATTTTCGGTTAATTTGCTAACCGATAGTAGATTTTTGGGGAGATTTGGTACCAAAAGTAAATCAAATAAAGATATATGTGGTGATAAATGTGTGTTACCAATATGAGAAATAAGCTCACCAAGACCATTACCAAAAATTACAGATTCATTACCATTGTAAGGGGAAGCCGAATCAAGTTGGGACAATGATGACGTCATATGAGCTGAGGCCCCCGTATCAACAAACCAATCCGGGGAGGTGTTACCTTGTGCATGAAAAGTCTCAGCAAGATTAGCATCAACGGTGGACGGGTTGCGAGCAACCGTTAGGTAGTCGGGACATTGAAGATGCACAGTGACCGTTTTTTCGGCTTAATTGACAGTGAGGAGGACGGCGATATCCACGAGCACGTCCACGATTTGATCCACCACGAGAGTTAGATCGACCACGTCCACGAGAAAAGTCCGAATTCCGATTGGTAGTGGCAGAGTGGAATGCAACCGGGGAAAAGTTTGAATCACTAAGAGATTGGAGAAACATCTCATGGCTTTCGGCTTGAGAGACAACATCCCGGTATTTTGTGTCACACCCCACCAAATTTGAGTTTTACTTCGTTTAAAATGTTTTACCGAAGAACGGAGTTGTAAAGTTCACGACAACATAGCAAAAATTAAGTAAACAAACAACCACGCAAATAAAAATTGAAAATAGATTCACTTTATAAAAATAGAAAGTTTCCAAAAATAGAGTTTCCTAAAATAGAAATTGTTTGAAAACGAAATGATTGTTCGTCAACTTAATGTTTTATTCATGGCTCACGACAATCCACTTGCTCATATCCTCCAGTCTCACTGTGCACCTAAGGCACCTGAAAAACATAAAGTAAAAGGGTCAACAAATAATGTTGAGTGAATCCACAGGGTTATTGTTTATGGTAAAAGTATTGTGTTTGCTACCCAAAATGATTGTTATTAAAATAGTTTTATGACTATTGATTATGGTAAAAGTATTGTGTTTGCTACCCAATGCCCGCCAAGATGGGCTAATTGGGCTTAGCAAGGACATATGGGTCGAATGGGCCACTAGATGGGACACTTGGGCCACGAACTGGGCTTAGGTCCGAGTAGGTTGGGCCATGGATTGGGCTTGGGTCCAAATGGATTTGTTTAGTAATGGGTGTCTAAAGTTTGGCCCGATGGGCTTGGTTTAATCGAATGGGCCAAGTACGGGCCTTGGCCCGATTAGGTATTCGGGTTTGGGTCCACGGTTTGGGTAAAGATCCGGCCTTTACCCGGTTTTACTTGTGGGTCAATATTTGGTCAAATCTAGTCATCGAAAGTCAATAAAATTCAACACTTGGTCAATTAGGGTTACATCTAGTTTCGGTTATAGCTAGGGTTTCGAGTTAAGGATCCGGTTCTAGGTTTTTGGTCTCGGGTCAATCATCAAACGGTTCAAGGAATGCTTTTATCTAGGGTTTAGTTTGGTGGTCTCGGGTTCGAACCTATGGGTGATCAAACGGGTTGTCACCGGCAACCGGCGCCGGTGACTCGAGTCAATGGTCCAGTTAACGGTTAATAAGCAATGTGAGGTAGGGTTTTGGGTCATGGGTCGGCTGAATGGCCTAGACCCGATTGGTTTAGTGGTTCGAATAGGGTAGATCAAAATCAAGTCATGATAGGGTTCTTCTAGGGTTTTAACTCACCACAACAATTCTAGGGTTTGGATAATCAAATCAACGAGCAAATGTTTGACTAGATTAAAAAAACGAATAATGGATCAAACAACAGGAAAACGAAACGACAACGATTTATCCGTCACATACACACATGAACATACGCATGCATGCATGCGACGGGGAAAGTGGTTAACCGAGACCATTTGGCCATAGGCCATTGTCTCGGGTTCGAAACGTATACGAAGCAAGAAAACAAGAGGGTTTGGATAGTACCTTGTGAAGGATTTATGTGCACAGTTAGTCAACCTATGATGATACATCCATGCCTACGAAACACTTAAGGGTCACACCGGTGAGTGCATGTAATACGAGTAAGATATGTAATGATACTTGGAAGAGGATTGATTCATAATAGTCATTTATGAATCAAGTTAAGTATTAAGTCAAGTTTGACTTATTACTAGATTAGTTTATCTAACTAATTAATACAAGTATTTGTACATTTACTAGTTGAGTAAATATACAATGTGTTAATTATAGATTATCCATAATATGATTTAAAATAATTAAATCATATGGTAATTGGATAATATTATTGTGTAAATTATATAAAGGTTATTATATAATTAATTATTAAAAGTATTAATACAAAGTATATATTTCGTATATATATTTATATATCCACGAAATATATTAAGTGAAGAATACTAGACATTTAATAGTTAAGTGCAATAATAAAAGAATAATAAACTACAAGGAAAGGAAACGTAAAAAGGAAAGTTTAATTAAAGATTTGATCTTAATTAAACTAGAGGGTTCTAAGCGTAACTTATTTATCTATAACTAAATGGCTTAGGGTAACCCTAAAACCCCTTACACCATACACGAATTCCCTCTCCCCCTCTCCCTTGGTTTCGGTCGAGAATCCCCACAAGAACACAAGTATTGTGTTCTTCGTGTTCTTCGTTCGTTTATCGTATTCTTCAAGTCTTGAAGATCGAAGATCATTAGAAGGATCAACTAGAAGGTCGCTCGTCGTGTTCATCATCAGTGGACTTTCTTAAGAAAAACAACAAGGTATGTTTTGGGAAACCCTTTTCTCCCCTCTTATCCTCTTGTTCGAAATCGACACCAAGAACCCTAGGGTTCTTGGTGGCCGTCGAAATACAAACAAGTGTGTGTGTGTGTGTTTGAATTTTTCATACAAGGTTTCTTCCTTGCTAATCTAATCTACATATTCAAGATCCCAATCCTTTTGGGTTTAAGGATTAAGTTTAATCTCAGTTCCGCTTTTAGGGATTAAACTAGCTAGTTGGTTTAACCGGTCAAGAACAAGTTCATAGTTTTGGTCAGTGTGGTTCGAACCAAGTGACTAGGAGGTTGACCCAAGTGGTCAATCAGTTACAATGAAACCCCTCAGTGGTATCAGAGCGTTGGTTTAGAGATCTAAACTAGATTAACAAAGTTTGTTTGTTTAATTTTTATTAAAGTTTTTTTTTGTTCCAACTTCTTCTTCTTCTTCTTCTTCTTGTATTTTCGAAAAGGATAAAAGAACCCTAGGACCAAGCATGTTAAACTAGTTAAGTTTAATTGGTCAAAAAGGATTCTAGAAAACCCTAGAAATTTCGTGAATAGGCAAAGAACCTAGGATCAAGTATGTTAAACAAGATTTGTTTAATTGATCAAAAAACTTCTTTCCCTAACCCTAGATATTTTCGAAAATTTGTAAGAACCCTAGGATCAAGATTGTCAAAAAAAATTGATCCAAAGGATTCTTTCCTTAATTACTTGATCTTCAAAATCTAGGATCAAGTATGTTAAACCAAGTTTTGGTTTAATTGATCAAAAAGGATTCCTTCCTTTTTCTCAAGATTTTCGAGATCTAGGAGGTTACTTGGACACCAAGTTTGTTAAACTATCTTAGTTTAATTGGTGGAAAAGTTTCCTAGGCTTTAAGGAATTTTCGAAAAAACCCTAGATATAATCTAGGACCAAGAACATTAAACTAGTATAGTTTAATTGATTAAAAGAATTAATCAAGGTGATAATCTAAAACCTAGATAATTAAACAAGTTCATGTTTAATAGGTTTAATTATTATTTTAGTAGATTTATAAAAACTAGTTCTTTAAACCTAGAAATCTAGACAAAGTTTATTGTCTATAAGGTTTGATTTAAAAAGTTTAAATAAATTTATTAGAGTTATAATCTATCTTAGAATTTAAACAAAGTTTATTGTTTAAATAGGATTGATTAGAATTAATCTTTTAATAAACAATGTTTTTGATCAAGAAAGTCAAAACCCTAGTTTTGATTGATCAAGAATAAGATTTGGGTTTAATTAATAAGGACTAAAAGAAGTGTTAACTTTTAAGTTATAAAATTAACAAGATGTATTTATATGTATATATATAATTTCGTTTTTTAAATATTTAAAAGGAAAAATAAGTTTTTATAAATAAAGTTGTTTATACATTTTTTTAATTAGTTCAAGTTAAAGTACATACGTATAAAGTAGATGTAATATTCTTATTAGAATGTTACAAGTTTATTTTAAAAGGAAATATATATGTACATATATTAAATACAAGATTAAATGGAACATTAAAAGATAATGTTATTTTTGATCTTAAAGGTTAATAATATAACTAGTTACTGTATAAGTTGATTATATAATTGAAACTAGAAAGTACAAAGTTATGATTTCATTATAACTAGAAATTGTACAAGTTAAGATTATATGATGAACTAGAAATATACAAAGTTATATATTATTATTATAAGGTGTATAAAGTTATAAGTTATTATAACTACATAATTATACAAGTATAATATAAGTATTTTACAAGTCATGTAAGATACTAGATTAAAGATCAAGAGATAAATAACAAGAAAACTTTATAACCTATATTTAACTAGTTCAAGTTAAATGTAAGAAAGGTTTAAACAAACTAAGAATTATTATATATAGTCTTTATATAATAAGGTTATTAGTTTCACCAAATATAGACCGGTTGTTGTGTTTGCTTAAGTTCCATCATAGTTGTTGGAGCTAGTGGGAGCTACACAAGAAAATCACAAACTTTATAAATATGTCGTCAAGACATAAGTCTTGGTGGAATCTAGTAAAATGTTTGATTCCATTATTAGACATGTGAAAAAACTAGTTGTGTTAATCTAGATTTATGATTCAAGTTTATGAATCGTAAAAGAATTAAAAGTTTAACATAAGTTTTTAAGTTTTTCAAGAAAGATAAAACAAGTAAGTTTTATTCTAGATAAGGTTTTTCCCCAAAACCTAGTAAAACGTTTTGTACACCTCATTTTAGGTATACATATAAGTCGCGCAATTCTTGAAACTATAAGTTTTAAGAAAAGTTCTTAAGGTTTAAAAATGTGTCTTGTAGAATTCTTGAATTCACAAGTCACACATTTTAAACAATGATTAAGATTGGAATAAAGGTTTAAGTTTAGTTCAAGACTTAAACAAACCCAAAAAAATCTTAGATCTAAGTACTATCCACCTAATGGAACACCTCACTTGTTCAACGATATTCATATTGTAAGGATAAAGAATCTTAGATATGGATTCAAATCATTGCGAGTGTTAGGGTGCGTAAGGTTCTGTGATAATCGGGAGTCCCGGCGCAGAGCATCGCACTGTCTTGGATGGTCTGATCTACTTTGGTGATAATCGGGAGTCCCGGCCCAAAAAGTACTTGAGTAGAATAAACATACTAGACTTTATTACTAACTTAGAAATGTATAATTAGATTATACAAGGTTGTAATAAGTTATAAGTCTAAAGATTCTACGACACCTAGGAATCGTGTCAAGTCTTGATATGATCGGTAAGGATGTTACCTACCAGAAACAGCATGTCTCGTCGGGAAGTGCCCAAACCTTGCGGCGAGAATGTGATATATGGATCCTAGGCCTAAAATATTAATTATGGGTTTATAATATATTTTAGAGAATGTTTATTGATGATTACTAATTAAACTGGGTTTGATTTGTAGATGGCAGCAACAACCACAACGACAAGTACCAACAATCTCTCACTTCGCTCAATCCTCGAAAAAGACAAGTTGACTGGGTCAAACTTTCTCAATTGGGAGCGCAATCTTCGCATTGTGCTCAGGCATGAGAGAAAGTGGTATGTCTTGGAGAGAGTAGTACCAAATGTCCGTGCCGCGAATTCTAGAGCTGAAGCAAGGCAAGCTTATGATAAGCATGTCAGTGATGCGCTCGATGTGAGCTGTTTGATGCTCTCAACCATGAGTCCAGATTTACAAGCGGGACTTATGGATGTTCCCTGCATTTGAGATGATCCAGCAACTTAGGGATTCATTTCAAGAGCAAGCTCGCACCAAGAGGTTCGACATCAATCGAGTCTTCAACTCTTGCAAGATGGTCAAAGGACACACTGGTGAGTGCCCATGTCATGAAAATGAAAGGGCACATGGATCACCTTGCTAGACTTGGTCACCCCATACCGTTGCAAATGGCAACAGACACTATACTCAATTCATTGTCTATTGACTACAAGCCTTTTGTAGTCAAATACAATATGCATAATATGGAGAAATCCATTGCTGAGCTACATTCCATGCTCAAGACAGCTGAATTGAGTTTGGGGACTAAGTCTAAGGATGTTCTAATGATCAGTAATGGCAGTGGTGGTGGCAAGAAGAGAAAAGGGCATGGTGGTAAAGGAAATGGTAAAACCAATCCTAGTCAAGGAGTGCCAAATGGTAAAGGTGTCAAACAAAAGGTCAAGAAGGTTAAGCCTAACACAGCGAGGACCGAGAATCGGTGCTTCAAATGTGGCGAGGCTGGGCATTGGAAAAGAAATTGTCCAAAGGATACAAGTGGTGGTGGAGGAAACACAAGTTCCTCAGGTAACACAACCACACTTCTTAATCACTTTCAAGATACTTGTAAAGTACATTACGAGTAATCTAACTTTTGCAATCGTTTATTGCAGGAGGAGATAGAAAGTGATGATGACCGGCATGAGATGGTGATGATCCCACGAGCACCAAGATTTTATAATTCAGTATAATTATGGATTCAGTAAAAACAATTTTATTTTATTGTTTGAATAATCGTTTTATTTTTATGTTAAAACAAGTTTTTTTTTGGTTTTAATAAGAATCATGGTTGAATTATATTATGTGTGTGCATGTGTGACAATTACACTAGTCAAGGTTTATGACTAGATTGTAAGTCAAGTTTTTTGATTTACTTTATATTTCATGTTTTATACTTGTTTGATTGTTGTAAATGTCTTATATAGCTCAAATACTTAGATACTAGAAATTAGAAGTTTTCTTCTAAAGTATTTAAAAGTTTTATGGAAAGCATAAAGTTCAAAGTACATTGAACTTATTTAAAACATCTTAAGTAATGGTTACTTGTGATAGTAAGTTTTAAAGTGTTAGTATTAATATAGTATGATTATATTGGATATAATCAAGGTAGACTTTAAAGAGTATTATTACAAGTCTTTAATACTTGTGATAAAGGAATTTGATGAAGTTACAATTCCCTAATAGGAATAATTGGATATTCGTAAAATCCAAGTAAAATGACTTAGACATTAAATGAACTCTTAAAAGGGACAAACTATATTAAAGTATTTAAGAATTAATAGGTATTATTACAAGTCTTTCATACTTGTAATAAATACAATATTTAATTAAGTCATAATTCCCTAATAGGAATAATGGATATTTGAGAAATCCAAGAAATGACTTTGGCATTAAGTAAGATTCTTAAAAGATACTAATACACTTAAGAATTGAAAGTATCGTTTCAAGTGTCTTATACTTGTTAGATACCGTAATCAATGAAAATCATGATTCCCTTATCAGGAATGTTGGATATTCGCAAATCCAAAGGATGACTTTGATAATTGATTAATTCTTAAAGGGTTTAACTATAAGTTTTGACTAGGTCAAAAGTAGTAGTTTAAGTAATGCTTATTTCCACAAAATTTAGTGGGAGCTATAACTAACGTATTCATTAGAGGTACTAGTGAATATAGTAAAGTTGGTTAGGACATTAACAACAAAGAATTACCAAGTCGTTAGCCAAAGAGTTAAGAGAAATAAATGATCATTGATTAGATTATTGCAAGCCTAATAGCGAGGTCACAAGTCTTGTGATTAATTATTGCGAATCTAATAGGATGTTCACATTCCAGTGAACAAGTTAATCATTTAAGGAAATTTCTTTAACTAGTAAGAATATCTACAAATCAAGTAGCTAAAAGAGATTTAGTTACAAGGCAAGTTTTATAAGATTCAAGAAACTAAAGGAGTAATTTTCCAATCCTCCTATGTTTACCGAATCATATAAAAAGGAAAGACTAGAACATGTTCTAAATGTTGCATGAACTATATCTAGCAAAGACAAAAGTAATAGTATTCTTAAAATACTCGTCCTATGTCTTTAGTTTAATAGAAATGACTAATTGTAATTAGTAATAACATTTCGTGGGATTGAAATAGAAAGTTTTACGTAATATTTTCACATTATCTATTCTTAACATGTTTTAAACCTATCCTTGATACACAAAGTTTTGAGTATCTAAATGTCTGTGGTTGCTTGAATTTAGTGGGAGCTAGATTCAGGAGTTAATACCATTATGAATATTTAACTATTCATAGTTATTGAATAGAGATACACGTATTGTTAAAATAAATATTCATAGATGTTTGCAAGGTTTGCTAAACATTAGACATGACCAAAAGATCGAGATTACTTCATGGAGCCCAAGCATAAGTAATTTCGAGTAGATGTCCTCTGACCTGAGACATTTGGTTTGAGACACGGTGACTTCTGATCTTTAGCATTTATCTAACGTCACACCGTAAAAGGGTGATCATAAGGGACTTGACTAAGACAGCGGAAATCGTGGGCAAAATAACGCAAATTGTCAAGATGGAATTTGCACATTCTTTAACTAGAAGAGATATTTCATGGCCGCTCGACGATTAAGACTACTGAAATGCGTGGCCGCGCTGGGAGAATGATTGGGTCATTCGGTAATCCGTTACTGCAGAAAGTCAAAATCAGTGTCGAGAAAATTCGAGTATATAGAACAAGATCCCTGTTCCATGTCTATTACTCAAATTAAGAAATATCATGATGCAAAAGGAAAAATCTGTTAGTGTTATTCATTTATGAATATTATCTCTGGATGTAAGAGTTCTTATAACGTGGCTATCCTAAATGTCTGGCTAGGGACCGCTTTAGGCCAACGATGATCAGTAAGTGATACTTAACTTGCACAAGTGGGAGTCTGAAGGATTTATGTGCACAGATAAGTACACGTGTCACCGTGTCCAATGTTATAACGCACTAAAGGGTCACACCACTACACGCCCAATTATGGACAACCGAATAAAGTAAGTTGTGTGGAATAATTAACTAGTTAAGTTAATTATAAAGAAGAGAATAAATAATAATAAGGTAATTATTATTTAAGAGGAAGGTTAAATATTAAGTTAAATATTTAATGGACAGTTAATTAATAGACAATTAATTAACTAGTAAAAGTCCAAGGGTTTAAAGTGACAATAGGAAGTTTAATTATGAGAATAATCATAATTAAACTTCAAGGACCTAATGGTAACTTAATCCCTTATAAATAAGGGTCTAAGGTTAGGGTTTAAGGTTACACATTACCACACAAAAGAACCCTAGACACCTCCTTCCCTCCTCTCTTGTTTCGGCCGATCAAAGGAAACCCCAAAGGGGTTTCGGTTCTTGCTTGGTTCAACGCACACACACACTCGATTAGTGTGTTACTTTGTTGGTACAACGCGGTCTTGCAGCGTGTTCAGGTGGTGCAGTAGAGGTGGATCATTCTTTAGCAATATAAAGGTAATGTTCTTCATCTTATTTTTCTTGTGATCTCATTGACTAGTAGTGATCTGGAATGTGGGATTCAAGTTCCGCCATGTGAATCCTACAAGGTTTTCCTACAGATAAAGGTTACGAACTTGCACAAGTGGGAGTCTGAAGGATTTATGTGCACAGTTAGTCAACCTATGATGATACATCCATGCCTACGAAACACTTAAGGGTCACACCGGTGAGGGCATGTAATACGAGTAACATATGTAATGATACTTGGAAGAGGATTGATTCATAATAGTCATTTATGAATCAAGTTAAGTATTAAGTCAAGTTTGACTTATTACTAGATTAGTTTATCTAACTAATTAATACAAGTATTTGTACATTTACTAGTTGAGTAAGTATACAATGTGTTAATTATAAATTATCCATAATATGATTTAAAGTAATTAAATCATATGGTAATTGGATAATATTATTGTGTAAATTATATAAAGGTTATTATATAATTAATTATTAAAAGTATTAATACAAAGTATATATTTCGTATATATATTTATATATACACGAAATATATTAAGTGTATAATACTAGACATTTAATAGTTAAGTGAAATAATAAAAGAATAATAAACTACAAGGAAAGGAAACGTAAAAAGGAAAGTTTAATTAAAGATTTGATCTTAATTAAACTAGAGGGTTCTAAGCGCAACTTATTTATCTATAAATAAAAGGCTTAGGGTAACCCTAAAACCCCTTACACCATACACGAATTCCCTCTCCCCCTCTCCCTTGGTTTCGGCCGAGAATCCCCACAAGAACACAAGTATTGCGTTCTTCGTGTTCTTCGTTCGTTCTTCGTATTCTTCAAGTCTTGAAGATCGAAGATCATTACAAAGATCAACTAGAAGGTCGCTCGTCGTATTCATCATCAGTGGACTTTCTTAAGCAAAACAACAATGTATGTTTTGGGAAACCCTTTTCTCCGCTCTTCTCCTTTTGTTCGAAATCGACACCAAGAACCCTTGGGTTCTTGGTGGCCGTCGAAATACACACAAGTGTGTGTGTGTGTGTGTGTGTGTTTGAGTTTTTCGTACAAGGTTTCTTCCTTGCTAATCTAATCTAGATTTCCAAGATCCCAAACCTTTAGGGTTTAAGGATTAAGTTTAATCTCATTTCTGCTTTTAGGGATTAAACTAGCTAGTTTGTTTAACCGGTCAACAACAAGTTCATAGTTTTGGTCAGTGTGGTTCGAACCAAGTGACTAGGAGGTTGACCCAAGTGGTCAATCAGTTACAATGAAACCCTTCACCTTGTGATGAACGGGATCAAAACGAAGAGGGTTTCGGGTTTGCTTGATCACTAACCGGACGAAGGTGGTGGTGGTGTGATTGGCCGTCGATTGTAGGGGAGAAAAATAGGGTTAGGGTTTGACAAATAAAACGTATTTATAGGTAGGTTTGATGTTAGAGTTTGAATGCTACAAGGATTTGTTTAAAAACCAGTGGATAAGGACAAGGTTTAAATCAAAAGAAGGTGATAACCTCACCCTTATAGCGTTCGGCCGAGTAAGGAGGGTCACGAGAAAGTGGGGCCGGCCACTTAGGTGGTCGGTCAATGGTTCAAGGTGTCGGGTTCTGGATTCTAGTTCAATCGAGTCACATTTAATTATTTATAATTGTTTATGGTGTAAATAAAATAAAATTATTATTATAGAAATGTTTTAGGTCAAGAGTGTCACCACAATTAAAATGAAATGTTGTGTTGACTAAAATAGTCAAACACTTATGCATGGTGAAAATGAGAGTGTCACCACAATTAAAATGAAATGTTGTGTTGACTAAAATAGTCAAACACTTATGCATGGTGAAAATGAAATGTTTTTGTTATGTGTTTGGATGCCAGAAATAGAAATGTTTAGAAATGAAAGTTTCTAAATAAAGAAAGTTTAGAAATGAAATGAGATTTCATACCATAAATATCGAGTTGTCACATTTTGGACGCGGGATTAGAAGTCGTTGTGTAGTGGAGAAGTTTTCAAACGTCGAACCGAGGCCACAGAGAAACCAATGCAGTTTGTCATCTTCGGAAAGAGGGTGTCCAATAGCTTGGAGTTAATTGATCACATATTCCTTTAAACTTTTGTGAAAACTCAGAGACTCTAGTAGTGCCCTTTTTAGGTGGCGGAGAGAGTCCCGGAGAGTATGAGTTCTCTCAAGGGAATCATGTTGATAGGTATTGGCAAGGGCAATCCATACGGCATGGGCAGTATCATGGCCGATGGTTTCTGCGATTGCTTCTTCGCTCAATGATGACTGAAGCAAGATGAGGGCGCACTGGCCCGCTGCAACCCAAGCAGAATAAGCAGGGTTTTGGGCAGAGGTTGAATCGGAACCAATAGTGGACTGCGGCGTCTCGATGGAACCATCGATGTAGCCTATGATATGCTGATAAGCGAGGAAAGGAAGCATGTGCTTCTTCCAAAGGAGATAATTGGTCGAAGACATTTTAATACTAATCATGTGTAAGACAGTAGCAAGGGGTAGGCGAGCATCCGGTGAAGAGTTGTCGCCGGCCATGGTGAGATCCAAGAGAGCAGTCGATCTAAGAAGGGGGTTGCCGAACGAACGAAATTAGGGTGCCAGGAAAGTTTTTAGACTGATACCATATTAGGGTTTAATGCTCTCTTGATTTGAGAGGTTTCATTGATTCAATATATATAGTATACTAGATAATAACAAAGTATTTGAATACAAGATATACATGATCAAAATAATTCTATATACGATTTACTAGAATTATTCCCTATTAGTTTTACACAATTTAGTGCTATTTTCTTTTTCTAAGAAACAATATGCTATTTATATGATTGTTTTAATCTTCATGTTATAAAGATATCCCTCATTTGTTGAAGGATAAGCGATTGCATGTAAATCTAAGCAAGTCTTTTTTATTAAGATGTAATAATCGTATATTTTAGTGATGTAAAGCTAATTAGTTTGTATGATTTGGGAGAATCATAGACACATGAGAGAATACTTGTGACTGTTTAACCCATTACATACAAAATTTATAAAGCATTTTGGTGAACATTTAATTGAAATCTTTGGAGTTTGTTTCATGCAAATGTGTGTATAAATCAACAATACAAGAGCATAAAATTAGGAACAACTCTGTCAATTCATTGTTTATTCTTATATGCATGTAATATCTATATAAGTATTGTGCCAAGTACTGTGACATATGGATTAGTGTCTCATTGATAATATTTCAAAATTTTCATTGCTTGCAAGAATCATTTTAAGAGTAAACAGATGTAAATAGATTTGCGCATGTGAACCAATTATTAATGTATGAGGCGGCAATTATTAATGTATGAATCGGTTATAAGCCAAGATCGAAAAGTTTAAATCACTTAAAACTAAAAATTGCTAATACTGTCAACAAACTGGCAAACATATTTACTATTGGTGCTTTAAATGCGAAGACAATCACTGCTACCAAAAATGATGTGCCAACCTGCGGAAAAGTGGAATCGTCTTAAACAGTGTTGTGTGCTGTTTTTGTGAACTTGAAATTGAGATGGAATCTCGTTTATTCTGGGATTGTCGAAAAACCAGGGAGATATGGATACAGTTTTGCAATTAGCGGGGTATTGAAATTAGCGGCTTGAACTATTTGGATCACATTGTGGAGTGGATAAAGAAATCCAGTGCATCCATACAGAGTTAACAATAGTACCTTACGACAGTTTATACGGTATTGTGGTTTATATGGAATTCAAGAAATGACGGAGTTTTCAACAAAAAAGAAGGCGGTGTGGCGTCAATTCTTTCCCTTTCCCAAGCTCAATCATGTTATTGGATCAAACATAGATCATATATCGGGTGGGGAAGTGCGGAGTGGGGTTTGTGGTGTTCCGATCCATTGAGCATATAAATAGAATACCGGTGTGGTGTTTGTGATTAGGTGATGATTGAGGCGGTTCATGGGCATAGCACTATGGGAAGTTTTGTCTCATTTTATTTTTTCTTTTGTCTATAGTTTAGCGTTTTGATTGTGATTTTAGTTATATAATTAGTAATTATGTAAGGGGTTTTCTCTGTAATGGTGGCTAGCTTTGCTAGATTATTTATATACATTGGTTCCTTGATGGGGTGATAGTCATGCTGAAACTCCTGTTTTGTTAATAAAAAAACCAAAAATGATGTCTTCCGAGTAAAGTATCAAAAAATGATATGTTGCCACCGGACAATATTTGCTAGCCGCAACCCTGCTAGTATTAATCTCAAGAGAGCCTTTAATCTTTATTCATTTCAAGTAAATGAGAATCAAAAATATATATAAAAACGATAAAAGAGGATTGAAATAATGATGGGGACATAGCAATGCCACCTCTAGTCACGCGGAAGAAACAATTATTATGATTAAATAACTTAAGGACTTTTTCATGAATGAGAAATAATAAAATTGTTACCTAAACCTTGACAATATTTTTATCTAGAAACTGTAATCTCATAAATAAAGTTTGTAGATAACATGTAAAGGAAAACGAAACACATGATATTCTTCTTTATTATGAACATATATTTTATAGAGTACTCGATGTGTTTAAGTCGTATTTTCATATCTCGTATTTATACTGATTTTTCTAGAATATTTAGTATCTAGAAGCATTAATGGTTATTAATTGCCATTAATTTCATTCTACTTTTACATTTTAAAATCTTTTCTTACATCAATAAAAAAAATAGAGTAAATTATATAAATAGTCCATTTATTTTGCTCGAAACTACAATCGACACATATTGTACATCCCTAAAATAATCATGGATCATGTTTGCTACACCATCTATCATATCAATACCAATATGTTTAAAATTTAATACAATGTAAAATCAAGCATTATATCGATCAATAATCCCTAAATATATTTTATCTTGAGGATTTCACATCATTAATCATTTAGTCAAGATTTCTACACCAATTTAGTGATCAAAGTGGTCTGCTCAAACTGAGTAGCATGGCAACCATCCTTAGTTAAAGTGGTCCAACATGTAACACATTCAGTTGTTCCAAGTGTAACAATCGATTCCACACAAGAAGATAATTACAATTAACTATAAAATAATTGTAACTTTTTTTTGTTTGTTTGTTAGAACTCATAAAACTCATGGATTGTGAATGTTTGACCTTAAACCATGCTACCTTTTTTTCTCATTGATTGCACACTAAGTTAATCAGAAGTTCCAAGAAGTAAAAAATATACGTCAAAAAGGAAATAATTACATACAATGATGGTCCACTTTACCATATAAACTTAAATTTCAAGGTAAATTAGCTTATATTTGCTTTAAAATAGTGGAAATGAGTATCGAGCTTTTAACTAATTATTTCAACAAATATGTAGTTTTAAGAGCGTACTTTTAAAAAATTGATCTGATAGGATTGTTCTAAATCAAAAGGCAATAATTTTGAAAGACAATCATCAAAATTTGATTAAATTTGAAGAGGTTATGAGCTCTCTTTTGAATTTTTCGTACTCATTTGTTTCTCACGTAAATTTGAAAAATCTGAGAACGTTCGGGAATAAATAGTGATTGATTTTCACGATGGTTTTTCTCGAAGGTTTAGAAATTTCGAGAACGTCGGTTAGTATGAATGTTGTGGTGGTCTCAACTAGTACATCAATACTCGTCATATATACCTGATGGTGTTATTATTGACGAAATGTATGGTTATACATAAAATAAATTTATATATTCACAATAGTTACTAGGATCTATCTATTCCAATACCTAGTTGATTGGTAAAAAAAATATAGAAATAACGGTATACTTTTTTTAATCGTTTTTATTATCACTTGCCGATGTATTAACATATACGTGTGAGTGTGAGATATTTGGTTGGCGAGAGACGTGACTTATATCTTTATAATTACATATAATTCAATGAGGCATTTGAAGATATGTTTATTACCATCTTTCTTCCAACTTTGCTTCAAATAGTGAAATTTAGATAAAGTGAAATAAATACTGGCATTAAAGGATGAACAAGTTTTACGTTGAGTATACGACAACATTTCCACTAAAATAATTTGTGATTATATAATAGGAGTCCAACTAGATTTTATTAAAATATTAGATTCCAGTCATACAACAATAACATATGGTGCCAACACATCCTGATTCAACTATTGTTCATCCTCTAGGAACTGAGCACTTTCTATCGCAAGGATCTTTTATGCACTGCTTTGGTGCAAAATCGTAAATATAAGGTGTAATACCAGCACCTGTTTTTTTCCAACATAAGTTATACTAACATTAAATACAAAATAATTAAATAATCTAATATATGGTAGTTTCTTAATGAACTTTTATCCATTAATAATATCAACACTAAGAAAGTTATAGTTGAAGAGAATGAGACATGATAAATGATGACCAAAATTATACATGAAAAACATATAGAATTTTGGTCATATCTAACGCGTTTTAGCTAGAAATATGTTAAGAAATTGGACATATACTTCCAAAACATGTTTTCTTAGTGTTTCAGGCTTAAATATCAATTTGTGGAAGAATTGGGTGATTTTGGAGAAGATTTGCTAAAGTTTGGAAAGGCATACAAAAGCTGAAGTAGAACACGACGCGTCCAATGTACCAATCGCGCCGCGTTCATCACAAGCTGGAGCATAAACACGAAGGCAAAAAAAAACGACGCCTTCCAATTTATAGAACACGACGCGTTCTCCATGAACGCGGCGCGTTTCAAGGCAAAGTAATTAGCAGTAATGGCGGCGACTCTTGAGCTAGCCCAAGATCTCATTAATACAGTCAAGAAAGCGACGCCTTCTACCGAACACGACACGTAGCCGAGCGGATTTTGGACTATAAATAGACACGTAAGTCTCAATCATTTGACACACATTCACAACCAATACATCTCAATTACTCTCTCAATTGTTCTTGTAATTCTCTCATTTCTAGTAGTAGCTCTTGTAAATTGGCTTTGTACAACATTGGAGGCATTTGGAATACAAGTTTCTTCTTTGGTCATATCATCTTCTTAGGTATTTTCTTTCCTTAATCTTATAATTATGGTTATGAATATGCTTGCTTTGTTTGTTATGATGTTTTTTTTTCTTTTTTTTATTGAACGGCTAGTAAGTTTGTTATGATGTACATAGGGTAATTTACTTGTTTAGTTAGTTAGATGAAGCTTATGTGGTATATTATGTAGATATTATAACTTTATTATATGTGTGTGTTATATTTATGTTATGGTTTTGTTCGCGTTATAACAAAGTTAAATTGTTAAGTTAGGTCATATGGAGACCCTCTCAATAAGACTTATGTTATTGAGGATATGCTAGTGTATTGACAATACTGTTTGATTTATGTGCACAGTTAGTCAACCTATGATGTCACGTCCATGCTTATAGAACGCTTAAGGGTCACACCGGTGAGTGCATGTAATAATCGAGTAGTAATGCAATGATACTCGGAGAGGAATGATTTATAATAGTCATTTTAAATCAATAAGTATTAAGTTAAGATTAACTTATTGCTAGATTAGTTAAAAAAACTAATTAATATAAGTATTTATGTATTTACTAGTTGAGTGAATATATAATGTATGGATTATACATTATCCATAATATGATATAAAGCTATTAAATTATATAGTGTTTGGATAATATTATTGTCTACATTATATAAAGTTTATTATATAATTAATTATTAAATGTATAATATAAAGTATATATATTTCGGTATTTATACCGAAATTATATATGTGTATTATACATTGTATATAATAGTTAAGTGTAATAATAATAACTAGTTAAACTGTTAGAAACGAAAAAGAGAAAAGTTTAATTGAGAGATTAATCTTAATTAAACTAGAAGGTGTCACACCCCGCCAATAAAAGTTTTTAAGTAAAAATGGTTTGCGGAAGAATGGGATGTAACTTTCATGTGTAACATAAGCGACTGACTAAGTAAACAATAAATAGGTTCAAAAGAAATTTAAATAATTAATTTATTTAAAATATGTCAAAAACTTAAGTATAAATGATCGTCCAAACAAAGTTGATAATTATAAAGACATTCGTGGTATCTCAACGCTATGCATGCTCATCCAAAGTCTAAGACTCAATGCTTCTCCTAATTTCCTGAAAAACATAATATAAAATGGTCAACAAAATTTGTTAAGTGAATCCATAGGTTTGGTGTTTGAAGTTTAGAAACTCTTTATTTTGCTACCAGTGAGTAAATGTGAAAATGTTTTATGACTGACTGAAGAATAAGTATTTGTATAAAAAGTTTGATAAACCCAAAAGGAAATGTAAGGGAATCGTAGATAAACTACAACCCAAATGTTTGATGTAAAAATGTTTTGTTTTAAACGGTTTATCATAAGTTTGGCATTATATGACTGTTATTCCCAACAGTTTGCAAGGCTATTGAGGTATTATACCCATCCCCCTAAGTCCACAATCAAAACTGCGACTCCCATGGTTATGTTATAAGGTCATGGATATAAATGTTCCCGAAGTGCCTTGGATAAACCAACTAGTGATTAATGAATATGGGAGGCTGAGTATTTGCCGATAGTACTATATGTATATCCAGGGTGTAGGTATTCTACTAAATGAAGGCTGAACTTAGTACGGTATAATGAATTGTTTGTCATTCCATAATGAAAATGAAATGATAATGTAGTACAGTCAAATATAAAAACAGTAAATGTAGAATCGTTATGTTTTTCACCCCATAAGTTATAAAAGCAGTAAAAAGAATAAAAGGGGCTGTGGACTCACCTGATGCTTAGCTTATATCACAAAAACTCCACAGTAGACTCCTCAATGAAACCTAGCGTCCTAAACGCACAAAGGTTCCTAATTAGCCTAAGCTATCACGCACAAGTGACCTACTAATGCATTGCTTGTGTGTTGTTATTGTTTGTATTGCATGTTTGTTTATAAAAAGAGTTTTGATTTGTTAAAACGTTTATGCTTACGCGACTTTGTAACGATTTTGGGTTATTGGGCCTAGATGGACTAAATGGGCCGAAATGAAATGGATTGGGCTTAGAAATGGGCCGAAATGAAATGGATTGGGCTTAGAAATGGGCTAACGGGCCGGCACTTGGCCAAGGCCCGTCATAATGGGCTTATTGGGCCATGACATGGGCCACTTGGGCCAATATGGGCTATGGTTTGGGCTTCGGTTTGGGCCAAGTATTGGGCTTGGCCCAATATGGTTCGGGACTGAGTTGGGCTTCCAGATGGGTCAAGCTATCGGGCTTGGCCCAATATGATTTGGTTCCGGTTTGGGCTAAACACAAACGGGCTCGGCCCGATTAGGGTTTGATCGAATGGGACAAGATCAAGCCTTGGCCCGATTAGTCTTCGGGTCAACTGTGGTCAATGGTTCAGAACCGGGTCAACTCAGCGAGTCATGGGTTAAAGTTCGGATCTAGGGTTAGGCTTCCGACTAGGGTTTCGGTTAGGGTTTAACAACTGGTTTTGGGATCTGAAACGGGTCAAAACGCTACCAAAATTTATAAGATTCTAGGGTTTTGGTGTGGTTTTTCATTGTGATTAACATGTAAAAAAATTAGGGTTTTTAGGTTTATTAAAAGGGAGTTTGGTAGTAAAACAATACAAACAAACATGAACCAAATACCCGATTCGTACGCATGCATGCCTGGGGATACCATGCACGACGCGATTAGGGTTGATGTTTCCACTAGTTTGCCGAGACCATATGGCCTTTTGCCATGGTCTCGGGTTCGGATAGGGTTATGAATCAACAAAGGGAACAAAAACAAAGGATTTAATCGGTATACCTTGCGAACGGGACTCGAATCGAATGAAGGTTGGTTGCGGATTGAAGCTTAGCCGAATGCTCAATATTTCGGTGGTGATGGGAGTGACTTGGATGAAATTCAACAAAAGAAAATAGGGTTGAGTTTGTTCATATTTATACTAGGTGGATTAGAGTTAGAGTTGTGATAGGATAAGGATTGATTCAAAATTCAAATGAAGAGATAATGATAAGGTTTGAATTTAAATTAAGATAACGATAAAGTTTAAAGAAAAGATAAGAATTTAACTGAATGGATAATGATAACTTTCAAAGTTCAAAAGAGATGACCACACCATTTCATGGTGTTTCGGCCGAAAATGGGGCCCACGAGAGGGTAGGTTCGGCCACTAGGTGGTCGGGACAACAATTGATGTGTCGGTTTTGGATTAAATACGTTACACGTCACGTTTTATTTATTTTTATTGTTTTGGTTCATAAGTATTAATTTTTAGAAATGATTTTGTTTAATGTCACCATAATGATGAAATGAAATGTTGTGTTGACTAAAATAGTCAAACAGTGATGTATGGTGGAAATGATGATGTTTTGTTATGTTTATGTGCGAAGAATATAGAAATGAAATGAAATGGGGAAAATTTCTAAAAATAGAAACTTTTTAAATGTATAATTGATGTGAAATGAGTAAAGTTTCTAAAAACAGAAACTTTCGAAATATAGAAAGTAAGAAATGAAAGTTGACAACTTACCCAAAATGTCGAGTTGTCACATTCTCCCCTGGTTGAAGAAATTTCGTCCCGTAATTTAAGACGAAGCACGAACAGGAGAGACAACGAGAAAAATAAATGAGGGTACTTCTACGGAGCTTTTGCATCCTATTGTCGGAGATATCTATGAACCGTTTGGCGAAATGAAGTTTATTGTCGATGATTATTTCGTTGGTCAGGGTAATAATATTTGATCTTGTAGACACTCCTTATGGTTTAACATATGAAAGGTGTCATGGTATCTAATGAGTTCTTGTGGTAGTCTTAGATATGTTGTTTGTCTATCAACAACTTAGGATCAACAGAATGGTGATCGGCACTTGTGACCATGGAGTGTTTCGAATGAACGACCTTGATGTTAGCTAGCAAATAAGAGATTTGACATACGAAAAGTGGGCGTTCCAATTTGCCACTAATGGTTTAAACAAACTAGATTGTTGCTCATCTAATTACATATAGTTTTTATATAATAGTTTAGTGTTAGTATTTGCCAAACTTAGACCGATGGTCGTTGTGTTAACATGGTGGTTGCTTGAGTTGCACCATGGATGTTTGAGCTAGTGGGAGCCACGCAACCAAGTCGGGGTCTACTTAGTTGTCCTTAGATTGACCTCTTAGGGCGTAAGTTTTGGCAAACCTAATAAGTTTTATTTTATGCGTTTTTTTACTAAAATGCAAGGTTGTGCATTTTTTATTTAAATAAATAAACAAAGTTTAATAATAATCTATTGTTAAAAGGTGAAAAACGAGATGTGTCGAACTAGACTTATGGCTTAGGTTTATAATTTAAAGTTCAATATAAGTTTTTCAAGTTAATGAAACAAGTTTTGTTTTATAAAGAAAATGTTTTTCACAAAACTTAGAAAATATGTTTTATACACCTCGTTTAGAAAACACTTAAGGGTCACACCGGTGAGTGCATGTAATACGAGTAAGATATGCAATGAAACTTGGAGATTAATGATTCATAATAGTCATTATGAATCAGTTAAGTATTAAGTTAAGATTAACTTATTACTAGATTAGTTTAACTAACTAATTAATACAAGTATTTGTACATTTACTAGTTGAGTAAATTTTACAATGTGTTAATTAGATTATCCATATTATGATTTAAAGCCTTTAAATCATATAAGTGTTTGGATAATATTATTGTCTAAATTATATAAAGTTTATTATATAATTAATTATTGAATAGTATAAAATACAAGTAAATATATTTCGTGCATATAATACCGAAATATATAAGTTCATAATACTAGATACTAAATAATTAAGTGCAACAATAATAACTAGATAAACTATAAGGGTTGGAAACGTAAAAGGAGAAAGTTTAATTAAGTATTAAGCTTAATTAAACTAGAAGGACCCTAAGTGAAAGTCCTTATATTATAAATAGAAGGCTTGGGGTTCCCTTGTAAATGCTTGACACTCCCCTAAAAGAACCCTAGCCCCATCCCTTGTTCCGATCGGCCGAAGCAAGCAAACACCAAGAACACAAGCTTGTGTTCTTCGTTTGTTATTCGTGTTCTTCAAGTATTGAAGATCAAGATCATTGCTTGGACTGACTAGAAGGTTTCTTGTTGGGCATTATCATCAGTAGACTAACTTAAGCAGTTAAGGTATGAATTGGAAAACCCTTTTTCCCTTCTTCCCCTATGTTCGAACGACACCAAGAACCCTAGAATTCTTGGTGTTCGATGAAACACACACAACTTGTTCGAGTTTTTCGTGCAAGCTTCTTTTCTTGCTAATCTAGTCTAGATTTCTAACATCCCTAATCCTTTAGGGTTTAAGGATTAAGTTTAATCTCAGTTCCACTTTAGGGATTAAACTAGCTAGTTGGTTCAACTGGTATGAACAAGTTCATGTTCTTATCAGTTATGGTCGAACCAAGTCAACTAGGAGGTTGACCCAATGGGTCGATCGGTTACAATGAGACCCTATAGTGGTATCAAAGCGTTGGTTTAGATATCTAAACAAGATTAATAAAGTTTGTTTGTTTAATTGTAATGTTTTTTTGTTCCACATTTTTTTTCTTCCTTATAATTTTCGAAAAGTGTAAGAACCCTAGAACCAAGAATATTAAACCAGTTTAGTTCAATTGGACAAAAGGATTCTTTCCTTTCCCCATGGATTTCGAAAATCACAAGAACCCCTAGGACCAAGAATATTAAACTAGTTTAGTTTAATTGGACAAGAGGATTCTTTCCCTTCTAATTTTCGAGATCTAGAATATAACCCTAGGACCAAGTATGTTAAACTATTTTAGTTTAATTGGTCAAAAGAATTCTTCGCCTTGATTATTTCGAACCCTAAAAGAACCCTAGGACCAAGTCCATGTTTAAGAAGGTTTGATTATTGATTTAATGAGTTTATTAAAACTAGCTTTTTAAGCCTAGAAATCTAGACAAAGTTCTTGTCTAAAAGGTTTAGATTAAAATGTTTTAATAAATTTATTAAAGTTATAATCTATCCTAAAATTTAAACAAAGATTATTGTTTAGATAGATTATAATTCAAATAAATATTCAAAACTAAAATCTAGAATTAAAAGGATAAAAACTAGTTAAGTTTGAATCATAGGATTTAATTAGGTTTAATTTTTGAATAAATGATGTTTTTTATCACCAAAGTTAAAAACCCTAGTTTTGATTGATTAAGAACAAGATTAGGGTTTGGGTAATTAAAAGTTAATAAGGATAAAAAGGAAGTGTTAATTTTAAAGTCTTAAAATTAACAAGATGTATTAAATATATATATATATATATATATATATACATATATATATATATATATATATATATATATATATATATATATATATATATATATTTCAAAGTTATATTTATAGTTTTTTATTTTTTTTAACATTTAAAAGGTGATGCATTTCAAAGATAAATATAGTTTATATGTATTTTAATTAGTTTAAGTTAAAATACATAAGATTAAACTATTTTAATATTCTAATAGAATATTATAAGTTTTTAAGTAAAATAAATTTTTCATATAAAAAATATAAGTTAAAGTGGAACATTAAAAGGAATATTATTTTGATCATATAGTTATAATCTTAAGTATAACTAGAATCTGTATAAGTTATAATTAAACTAGAATGTACAAAGTTGTAACAAACTAGAAATTATACAAGATAAATTTTATTATAATTAAAAATACAAAAGTTATACGATAGTATTATAATTAGCATGTATAAAGTTATAAGTTATTATAACTAGCAAATTATAGAAGTATAATATAAAGTACTTTACAAGTCACATAAAATACTAGATTAAAGATCAAGTGTTAAATAACACGAAAACTTTATAACTTATATTTAACTAGTTTAAGTTAAATATAAGAAAGGTATAAACAAAGTAGAATTATTATATATAGTTTTTATATTATAAGTTTATTATTAAGTTTTGTCAAGTATAAACCGGTGATTGTGTTTGTCTCAAGTTCCACCATAATTGTTGGAATTAGTGGGAGCTATGTAAGAAAATCACAAAGTTTATAAATATATCCTTAGGACATGGTTTTGGGCAAACCTAATAAAGTAAAGATAAATATTTATTAATTTATTAAACAGTGAAAGACAAGATGTCTTAAACTAGGAGTATGATTCAAGTTCATGAATCATAAAGGAATTTTAAATTCACATTTTAAAGTTTAACATAAGGTTAAAGTTTTTCAAAGTTAAATAAAACAAGTAAGTTTTATGAAGAAAAGGATTTTCACAAAACCTAGTAAACCTTGTTTTAGGTATACTTATAAGTCGCGCAACCTTTTGAAACTATAAGTTTTGAAAGAAAAGTTTTAAATTTTAAAAAGGCGTCTTGTAGAATTCTTGAGTATACAAGTCGCACATTTTAAATGGATTAAAATTGGGATAAGGTCTAAGATTTAAAAAAGCGTCTTGTAGAATTACTGAGTATACAAGTCGCACATTTTAAGACTTAAAGAAAACCCAAGAAAATCTTAGATCTAAGTACTACCCATCTAATGGAACACCTCACTTGTTCGACGATATTCATATTGTAAGGAGAAAGAACCTTAGATATGGATTCAAATCATTACGAGTGTTAGGGTGCCTAAGGTTCTGTGATAATCGGGAGTCCCGGCGTAGAACATCGCACTGTCTTGTTAATCAAGAGTCCCGGCCCAATAAGTACTTGAGTTGAATAAACATACTAGACTTTGTTGCAATTAGACATGTGCAATTAGATTGTACAAAGTTGTAGTGAAAGTCGAGAAGTGTCCAAACCTTGCGTCGAGAATGTGAAATATGGATCCTAGACCTAAAATATTAACTATGGGTTTATAATATATTTTAGAGATATTTGTTGATGATTACTAATTAAACTGGGTTTGATTTGTAGATGGCAGCAACAACTAACACGACACGTACCAATAACCTCTCACTACGCTTGTTTCTAGAAAGGATGAATTGACTGGGTCAAAGTTTCTTATTTGGAAGCGTGATCTTCGGATTATGCTTAGGCATGAGAGAAAAGAAAGGACCTAGAAAGAACAGTGTTAAATCCCCCTGCCGAGGATGCAAAGAATGAACCAGGTCAAGCATTTTACGCTTGTAGGGCGTTCGTTTCTTGCAAGATGGCTAAGGGAACATCAGTAAGTTCTCACATCATGAAAATGAAAGTGCACATTGATCTCCTTACTAAACTTGGTCACCTCATTGCATTGCAGTTAGCAATGGACACTATACTCAACTCGTTGTCTTATGACTACAAGCCCTTTGTAGCCAACTACAACACGTATAACACGGATAAATCCATTGCTGAGCTACATTCAGTGCTCAAAGCTGTTGAGTTAAGTTTTGGGACCAAATCTAAGAATGATCAAGTGATGACTGATGGAGATGGTAAGAAGAGAGGAAGGCAAAATGGTAAAGGAAAGGGTAAAACCAATCCCAACCAAGGAATGCCAAATGGTAATAGAGTCAAACAAAAGGTTAAGAAGGTGAAGCCTAACTTTAGCAAGGACCGAGAATCGGTGCTTTGAGTGTGGCGTGGTCGGGCATTGGAAAAGTAGTTGTCCAAGGATTGCCAGTAGTAGGGGAAATGCTAATTCCTCAGGTAACACGACCTAACTTCTTAATATTCACTTTAAGATACTTGTAAAGTTCATTACGAGTAATCTAACTTTTGCAATCGTTTATTGCAGGAGGAGATGGAAAGTGAAAATGGCCTAGCATGAGATGGTGATGATTCCACGAGCACCAAGACTTTATAATTCAGTTTTTCATTTGGATTAATGGAAAAGAATTTTATTTTATTGTTGGATATTTTTCATTTATATGTTAAAACAAGTTTTTTTTGGTTTTATCAAATTATGAATCCATGGTTGAATTAGATTGTGTGTGCATGTGTGATAATTACACTAGTCAAAGTTTTATGACTAGATTATAGATCAAGTCTTGATTTACTAATAATCTCATGCTTTATATTTGTTTGATTGTTGGATATATAATAATGTCTTAGATACTCAATTAATTAGATACGAGAAATTAGAAAGGTTTCTCTAATACAAGTGTTTAAGAGTTTTATGGAAAGATCAAGTTCAAAGTTTATTGGACTTAGTTAAAACATCTTAAGTAATAATCATTACTTATGATAGTGCGTTTTAAAAACATTAGTATTAATATAGTACGGTTATATTGGATAGAATCAAGATATACTTTAAGAGTATTATTACAAGTGTCTCATACTTGTGATAAAGGAATTTAATCAAGTCATAATTCCCTAACAAGGAATATTGGATATTCGTGAAATCCAAAGGAATGACTTAGAAATTAAATAAACTCTTAAAAGGGCCAAACTATATTAAAGTATTTAAGAATTAAAGGTATTAATGCAAGTGTTTCATACTTGTCATAAATACAGTATTTAATCAAGTCTTAATTCCCTAATAGGAATATTGGACGTTTATGAAATCCAAGAAATGACTTTGGCATTAAATGGAGTTCTTAAAAAGATACTAAAGCATTTAAGAATTCGAAGTATCGTTACAAGTGTTCTACACCTGTTAGATAAAGTACTCAATAAAAGTCACAATTCCCTAAATAGGAATATTGGATATTCGCAAAATCAAAAGGACGACTTTACTGATTGATAAATTCTTAAAAGATTAAGCTATAAGTTCCTGACCAAGAAAGTCAAAGTCTTGACTTAGTCAAAGTGATAGTTTAAGTGATGCTTTTATTCCATAAAAGTTAGTGGGAGCTATGACTAAAACATTCATTAAATGTATTAATGAATTTAGTAAGTTAGTAAGATATTACCAACAAGATATTACCAAGTCGTTAGCCAAAGAGTTAAGAGAAATAATAAATGATCGTAAATTAGATTATTGCAAGCATAATAACGTGATCAGAAGTCTTGTGATTAATTATTGCAAATCTAATAGGATATTCACACTCCAGCGAATAAGTTAATCATTTAAGGATATTTCTCTAACTAGTAATAATATATCTACGAATCAAATAACTAAAAAGGGATTTAGTTACAAGGCAAATTTTATAAATTCAAGAAACTAAGGAGTTAATTTCCAATCCTCCTATGTTTACCGAATTGTATAAAAAGGCAAGACTAGAATATGTTCTAATGTTGCAAGAACTAAATCTCCCAAAGACAAAAGTTATAGTATTTGTTTTCAAATACTCGTCTTATGTCTTTAGTTTAATAGAAATGACTAAATTATAATTAGTGATAAAGTTGCAGTTAAATGAGTCATTAAGTAATCAACACGAACGCAAAGAATAAGTAATGATCCAGTAATAATTCAGTATCTCGGTCCAGTTAGGAATGATACATGAATTAGTATCATTATATTAGAGTATCCATGAATAAAAGTTATTTTATTCAAAATGTATAAATCTGTGACTACTCATCTTGGTGGGAACCTTGATGGGACGTTAACGTCATCGCGATATTTGGTGGAAGATTCGAGTTTCTCGAAGATAGCTACACAAGTTTTGTTGTAAACCAAATATCAGTGATATTCTGTCGTATCGACGAATATTACCATCGTGATAATACTTCGTGGTTGAAATGTTCAAAAGTATTAATCACATAGGATTGTCCTTAAGCCGGAGGTATTTGGTTTGGAATACGATGACTAGTGTACTTTGGCTCGTCTTAGACACTCTGAAAAATGATTGTCATATGATGTCTTACTTGGTACAAAGGAGGTCGTCATCTCAAATCGAAATATAACAAGATGGTAATTGCGCCTCCTTTTTAGAAGAGATATTTATGGGTCCCTTGACATGATGGAAAACATATAGAATCCACGGCCGTGCTCAAACGAACTGATTTGTTCTTTGTCGTTATCACTGTTGGAATTATATGCATAGTTAATCAACCTATGGTGATAAATCCACGCCTAAGAAACAGTTAAGGGTCACGCCGGTGACTGCATGTAATACGAGTAAGATATGTAATGATACACGGAAGAGGAATGATTCATAATAGTCATTATGAATCAGTTAAGTATTAAGTTAAGTTTAACTTATTACTAGATTAGTTTAACAGACTAATTAATACAAGTATTTGTACAATTACTAGTTGAGTGAATTTACAATGTGTTAATTATAGATTATCCATAATATGATTTAAAGCAATTAAATCATATAGTATTTGGATAATATTATTGTTTAGATTATATAAAGTTTATTATATAATTAATTATTAAAAGTATAAAATACAAAGTATATATTTCGTATATTTGATATACACGAAATATATAAGTGTATAATACTAGACACTTAAGAATTAAGTGCAACAATAATAGCTAGATAATCTGTAAAGGTTAGAAACGTAAATGGAGAAAGTTTAATTAAGTCTTAAGCTTAATTAAACTAGAAGGACCCTAAGTGAAAGTCCTTCTATTATAAATAGAAGGCTTGGGGTTCCCTTGTTTTGTGAATCTCTCCCAACCGAAACCCTAGCCCATCCTCTCCATTGTTTCGGCAGAACATAGTCTCAAGAACACAAGCATTGTGTTCTTCGCGTTCTTCGTTCGTTCTTCGTGTTCTTCAAGTCATGGAGTACAAGATCAATACAAGGATCAACTAGAAGATCACTCGTCGTGTTCATCATCAGTGGACTTACTTAAGCAAGATTACGGTATGATTTGGAAAACCCTTTTTCCCTCTTCCCTCTTGTTCGATCGACGCACCAAGAACCCTAGGGTTCTTGGTGGCGCGTCGAACACACACAAGTATGTGTGTGTGTTCGAGTTTTTCGTACAAGATTTCCTTCTTGTTAATCTAGTCTAGATTTCCAACATCCACAATCCTTTAGGGTTTAAAGATTAAGTTTAATCTCAGTTCCGCTTTAGGGATTAAACAAGCTAGTTGGTTTAACCCGCAAGAAGAAGTTCATGTTCTTGTCAGTATGTTTCGAACCAAGCATACTAGGAGGTTAAACCAAGTGGTTGATCAGTTCATTGAAACTATACTGTGGTATCAAGGCGTTGGTTTAGAAATCTAAACAAGAATAACAAAGTTTGTTTGTTTGATTTTAAAGTTTTTTTCTTACAAGTTTTTTTTCTCCCTTGTAATTTTCGAAATATGTAGAAAGAACCCTAGGACCAAGAACATTAAACAAGTCTAGTTTAATTGGTCAAAAGGATTCTTGCCCTACAAGTTCTTCAAAATGTAGAAGAACCCTAGGACCAAGTACGTTAAACTAGTTTAGTTTAATTGGTCAAAAGGATTCTTAGCCTTAAGAAATTCGACACCTTAAAGAACCTTAGGACCAAGAACATTAAACTAATTTAGTTTAATTGGTTAAGGTGATTAATTAAAAGCATAATCTAGAACCTAGTAAATTAAACAAGTTAATGTTTAAAAGGTTTAATTATTATTTTAATAGGTTTATTAAAACTAGGTCTTTAAACCTCGAAATTTAGACAAAGTTTTTATCTATAAGGTTTAAACTAAAAAGTTTAAATAAATTCATTAAGGTTATAATCTATCCTGGAATTCAAACCAAGATAATTGTTTGAATGTGATTGATTAGGATTAAACTTTTTAATAATGTTTTTTGATCAAGAAAAGTAAACCCTAATTTTGATTAATCAAGAACAAGATTATGGTTTAATTAATAAAAGGGGAATTAATAACGATTAAAAGAGGTGTTAATTTTAAAAGTCTTAAAATTAACAAGATGTATATATATATAAGGGTTCTCTACGGGTTCTGCACGATATATTAATGTGATATATGGATCCTAGGCCTAAAATATTAATTATGGGTTTATAATATATCTTAGAGATGTTTATTGATGATTACTAATTAAACTGGGTTTGATTTGTAGATGGCAGCAACAACCACGACAAGTACCAACAATCTCTCGGTTCGCTCAATCCTAGAAAAGGACAAGTTGACTGGGTCAAACTTTCTCAACTGGGAGCACAATCTTCGCATTATGCTCAGGCATGAGAGAAAGTGGTATGTCTTGGAGAGAGCTGTACCGAATGTCCCTGCTGCGAATGTTAGAGCTGAAGTAAGCAAGCATATGATAAGCATGTCAGTGATGAGTTCGATGTGAGCTGTCTGATGCTCGCAATCATGAGTCCAGATTTACAAGCGGGACTTATGGATGTGCCAACATTTGAGATGATCCAGCAGTTAAGTGATTCATTTCAAGAGCAAGCTCGCACTGAGAGGTTTGACATCAATCGAGCTTTCAACTCGTGCAAGACGGTTAAAGGAACACCGGTGATTGCACATGTCATGAAAATGAAAGGGCACATGGATCACCTTGCTAGACTCGGTCATCCCATACCGTTGCAGATGGCAACATACACTATACTCAATTAATTGTCTGATGACTACAAGCCTTTTGTGGTCAACTATAATATGCATAATATGGAGAAATCCATTGTTGAGCTACATTCAATGCTCAAGACAGCTGACTTGAGTTTGGAGACCAAATCTAAGGATGTTCTGATGATTGGTAATGTCAGTAAGAGAAAAGGGCATGGTGGTAAAGGAAAGGGTAAAACCATTCCTAAACAAGGAGTGCCAAATGGTAAATGTGTCAAACAAAAGGTCAAGTTGGTGAAGCCTAACACAGTGAGGACCGAGAATTGGTGCTTCAAGTGTGGCGAGGTAGGGTATTGGAAAAGAAATAGTCCAAAGGGTGCCAGTGGTGGAGGAATTGCAAGTTCCTCAGGAGGAGATGGAAAGTGATGATGACCGGCATGAGAAGGAGATGATCCCATGAGCACCACATTTTTTATAATTCAGTACTTCTGTTTGGATTCATGAAAATGATTTTATTTTATTGTTGGATAAATTTTTTATTTTTATGTTAAAACAAGTTTTTGGTTTTATCAAATTTGAATTCATGGTTAAATTATATTATGTGTGCATGTGATATTTACACTAGTCAAGTTTTATGACTAAATTGTAAGTCAAGTTTTTTATTTACTTAATATCTCATGATTTATATTTGTTTGATTGTTGTATAAATGATGATATCTTAGACGCTCAATTACTTAGATACTAAAAATTAGAAAGTTTTTCTAATACAAGTATTTAAGATTTTTATGGAAAGATCAAGTTCAAAGTTTATTGAACTTTGTTAAAACATCCTAAGTAATAGACATTACCTATAATAGTACGTTTTAAAGTATTAGTATTAATATAGCATGATTATATTGGATATAATCAAGATAGACTTTAAGAGTGTTATTACGAGTATCTCACACTTGCAATAAAGGAATTTAATAAAGAAACTCTTAAAAGGGTCAAAGCATTTATTGCAAGTGCAACTTTTATCACTTATAATGGAAATGACTAATTGTAACTTTTATCCATTATTAATAAATATCCATTATTCCATTAATAGAAATGACTAAATTGTAATTAGTAATAAAAGTTACAATTAGGAGTCATTAAGTAATCAACACGAACGCAAAGAATAAGTAATGATCCAGTAAAAAATTGGTATCTATGTCCAGGTAGGAATAATACATGAATTAATGACATTATTATTCAGAATTTGTATGTTTTACAATATCCATGAATAAAAGCCTCTTTATTCAAAAAAAGTATAAATCCGTGACTACTCGTCTTGGTGGGAACCTTGAGGAGACATTAATGTCATCGCCGTATTTGGTGGAAGATTCGAAGTTTTTTCGAAGATAGCTACACAAGTTTTGTTTTAAACCAAATATCGGTGATATTCTGTTGTATCAACGAATATTGGATTGACCACCGTGATAATACTTCGTGGTTTAAAAGTTCAAGAGTATTATTCACTAGGATTGTCCTAAAGCCTGAGGTATTTGGTTTGGGGTACAATGACTAATGTACTTTGGTTCGTCTTAGCCAATTCTGAAATATGATTGTCATACGAAGCCTTACTGGGTACAGAGGAAATTGTAGTTTCGAATCGAAATATAACATGATGGTAATTGCGCCTCCTTTTTAGGAGAGATATTTATGGGTCCCTTGACGTGATATAAAACTGGTAGAGTGCATGGCCATGCCCAAACGAACTGATTTGTTCTTTGTCGTTTATCACAACAGTTTTAATCAAGAAGTGAAGAAATGATTTCGAATACAGGAGTTGATAATTCCTACCATGCTCGTATTCGTCATCACAAATATCGTACTGCAAGGGATAAACCTAACACGTTGCCCAACAAGTAAAGACAGAGTGTTCTTTGCTAGATGACGCTATTAAACAGTTTTTCAAAACTATACCTGGGTTACAAAGCTGTTTCTATGGGGTTGTGTGACAACTCGATATTTCCGGTATGTGATCTCATTTCATTTCTAGAACTTTCCTTATTTAGAAAGTTTCTATATTTAGACATTTCTATTTTTGGCATCCAAACACACAACAAAACATCTATCTTTACACCATACTTTAATGTTTGACTATTTTAGTCAACACAACAAATTATTTTTCTTATGGTGACACACTTGAGCTAAAACAATACTAAAAATAGTAACTTTATTTCGGTTACACAATAAACAAATTAAATTTAATAAACGTGACTTGAATTGAACAAAGCTAAACTTGACACCTTAATCTTTTGACCGACCACTATGTGGCCGGCCTAGACCCTTCCTCGTGACCTCCTTGGCCGAAACACCCCTTGGGGTGTTGGCCTTATCTTGGTTGATTATATCCCTCAAGTCTTATCATTATCCTTTCGATTTAAAAGAATCCATGAACAATTCAAACACCTATTCCTTCCCCAATATAAACACACTTAAACCCTCCCTTTCTCTTTTGTTGAACTCGGCCAAAGCAAGTCCCCATAGTCCCGAGTTTTGTTCCGGCCTCAATCAAATCCGAACACCCCTTTGCCTCTCTCGATCTTGTTCGCCCATCCACAAGGTATGATACCCGAACTCCTTTTGTTTGTTTCCTTTCTTGTTTCGGTAGTGACTTGAACCCGAGACGATGGCCTAAGGCCAAATGGTCTCGATTATGCATTGATCTCCCAAAGCCGAGGCACACATGCATGCATGCATCTGATCATATGCATGTGTGTGTGTTTGTCCGATTTGTTCGCTTATTTGTTTGATTCCTTGATTCGTTATTGTTATTGTTTTAAACCCTAGACTTTTGATCCCTGGAAACCCTAGATCTAGAAGTATTACTTGTGCCTAACCCTAGATCTAGCTTTGTTATGACCAAATTACCGATATCTAGTCAAACAACCCTTGAATCTCAAACCCTAAACCGGACCTAGCCGAAAACCCGTAGGGTTTTGGCCTAATCAGCCAACCCTAGCCGAACCCTAACCCTAGTCGACTAATATGTTGACTACTTGACTTTAGTTGCCTAGATTTGACCATCATTGACCCGAACTTAGGCTAAACCTAACCCTAATTCGGAACCCAAACCCTAGCCGAAATCTAGTGGACTTTTATTGACTTTAGATTACTATTTTGACCAACGTTGACTTTAGATTAGATTAATTTTGACCCATAAGTCAAACCGGGTCAAGGCTGGATTCTTGACCCAAAACCATGACCCAAACCCGAATTCCTAATCGGGCCAAGACCCGTACTTGGCCCACAACGATCTAACTAAGCCCATTGGGCCAAAGCCCAACCCTTTGGCCCATTCCTAGCCCAAACCGAACCCATTGGGCCCAAGCCCAATCCATGGCCCAACTCAATTGGACCTAAGCCCAATTTGAGGCCCAAGAGGCCCATCTAGGCCCATTAGGCCCACCTAGTGGCCCACTAAGCCCATTTAGGCCCATTAAGCAAAAACCATGTCATTTCATTTCAAACCCATTTCATTTCATGTCATTTCATTTCAAAACTCATTTCATTTCATTTTGTATTTAAAAGCCCAATGCATTTCATTTCATTTCATTTTATTCCATTAAAGCCTAGTAACCCAAGTTCATTCGATGTCACAAAACATAAACATAACATTAATTGCATATCATAAATCATACTCCCTCCGTCCCTAAATAAAGTTCCCATTTGTCCTTAAATTTTTGTCCCTAAATAAAGTTCCCATTTCACAAGTTCATGGGTCCACTTAATAAAATAATATAATTACCAAGGACCCCACTACTTACTATCCACTAACTATCCTTCTCTCTCCAAACCAACTTTATATTTTAATCAAATTTATTACCAATTACCTCACCACTAACTTTCTTCTTAAAACTTGTGCCCAAGACAAATGGGAACTTTATTTAGGGACGGAGGGAGTATATCATAACTAGATCGCCTGTGTTAGCTTAGTCTAATTAGAACGTTATATCTATGTCCTATCTGTTGCTAAGCTTTGCCCAGATGAGTCCACAACCCCTTTTACTACTTTTTACTGTTTTATAAATTATCGGGGTGGAAAACATAAACTATGCTACTGTTTACTATGACTGTACAACTACATATTACATTTTCATTATCGCGTTGGCATGACAAACAATTATTATACTGGACTAAGGTTACCAGCAATCATTAACTACTGGATCTAGACCATGAATATGCAGATAGTACTATTGGCTGACACTCATCCTCCCAACGTTATTTGATCATTACTTTGTTATCCAAGACATCTTTCGGGAGTGTATATCCATAAAAGAACGATAACATACTGGAGTTGAAGTGTTGATTGTGGACTTAGGGGTTGGTATATTAACTCAATGGACTAGCTACCTGTTGGGGATAACAGTCATGCGATGACAAACATAAACAACTTATTCAACACTTTTTCATAAACAAAACTAGTAATTGAAGATCTTCTAAAATTACCTTCATTTTCATACTTATTTCTCATAACATATTGGTGTTGAACTTATACTTTTTCAGTCATAAAACTATTTTCATAACAATCATTTTGGGTAGCAAACACAATGCTCTTACTATAAACAGCAACCCTGTGGATTCACTCAACATTATTTGTTGACCCTTTTACTTTATATGTTTCGGGTGATTTAGGTGAAAAGTGAGACTGGAGGATATGAGCAAGTGGATTGTCGTGAACCATGAATAAAACATTAAGTTTACGAACAATCATTTCATTTTTTCAAAACAATTTCTATTTTAGGAAATTGCTATTTTTGGAAACTTTCCATTTTTAGGAAGTTAAACTATATTCATTTGTTATTTGCGTGGTTGTTTGTTTACTTAATTTTTGCTATGTTGTCATGAACGTTACACCTCCGTTCTTCCGCAAAACATTTTAAATGAAGTAAAAACTCATTTTTGGCGGGGTGTCACGCATTGGTATCAGAGCTTAAGTTATAGTGAATTAGCAAGCCTAGTCTATAACTACAAATGATTTTTGGACAAAACAAAACTTTTTACAAAACAAAAATATTCATGGCACGCTGAGTCTCATATCCTGAAGTTTCATTGTTCTTAGATTAGAAGAATTGCCCTAGTTAGTATTGCCTTAGAATAGCATTTGTGCTGACACCGTTCCCGATATCGTCAGGAGACTGGCTTCGTCCCAATCAGCCTCCAGTCCCGATGTACCCCGATGGACCCCCTGACCTCAAGCCTGGAGAGCGTCCTTATCTTTATCGTCTGGTGAAAGATGGTGATTTCTATATGACAATAAGACGACGACCAGAATCAAGAAGAAGATGATTAGTCATCTACATTTCGTCTATAATTGTTTTTCTTACTAGTATATGTTTTATGTTTAGCTATTTTTAAAAGATTAGTTTTTAAAATTAGCATTTTCTTTTGTTAGTGATTTACGATTTAATCAAGTCAAACGCCGCGGAAAATCATGAATAAATCACTAATAACGGATCTACATATTGACAAAGTAATTAAGCAATAATATCAAAGAGTTAGGATGAAGATCATACCCTTGAAGCCTTTGATTACAACAATGAATGAGGTTGAAGAACTCCAAGAATTCAATGTAGAATTCCTCTAATGGTATCCACACTACACCATATCAAGAACACCAAATAGGATGTTAGTCCCTTGAGCAAGAACCAAAACCCCACACACCTCATGTACACATCAAAGCCAGAAAAAAAGATTATCATCTTATTCCTTGTACGTATTTGCGTCCACCAAAGAAAAAAATAAAAGGAAGTTATTCACTTTTATTGTTTTTGTTCTTGTGTGTCACGCACAAAAAAAGAAGGAAGAAAACTTCCTATTGATTTTTACGGCCGTGGGGTGTAGGGAGAGGGAGAGATTAGGGTTAATCTTTCTTGCTCCCCAATCTAAGTATATATATCCATAATACAAGTTATGATATATGACACTTAGCCCCTTGTACTTTTGATTCTTTATGATTACTCACTAATATGTTTTAAGTTAACAATTAATTAAAACATAATTAGCCAAGTAATTATAGTTTGTATATAAATAATATAATTACCCTAATTATATTATATATATTAAATGGTGTTTGGTGTATAAGTGTGTGACCCTTTAGGCTCACAAACGTCTAGCAATATAACTATATGTCATGACCCTTTAGAGTCTAGTAACCCGCCAATGCCCCTAGTTGTACATGAGTGAGTTTCAGAAAAGTCCAGGTTCAACGTTTTTCAATCAGTTATCCTTTTGTTACTGATACCATGTTGAATTTTAGACAAGGATTAATGTCAATCTAAAATTTCAACGATTATGTTTCTCGATTTATAAATTGAAGTAGATTACCAAACCAATCAAGATTCATCTTGATTACCTTTGGGTACGGTCGTACAAGCATCTATTCAAATCATCGAGGGGCCCAGTAGTATCTAATCCAAAACATGTGGAGGAACAAATTCTTTATTGACTACACGTGTTTGATATATGCTTAATATCAAACCTGAAGATGGTTGTTATAGCAGCCTTATTCAGGTCAGCGTTTAACCACCTCAAAGTTTGACACTCCACACACACAAACCAACTTGCATCTCAGGTCAGAGGATAAGCGACAAAGCCATTGTGAGATTCACTTGTGACATAAATCCAGGAAATGATTTCTCATAGGTTGGGTCAGTCCAATTGTGCATCACAATGAACAACAAGTGAGTTTGATTTCATCATCCTTAGTCATACTAAGATCATGTCATCAATGCCCTCAGATTTGTCTTAATAATATTCTTATATTATGAATATGACAATGCACAATTTAGAATATAAAACACAGTAAATATTCAGGGATATAAACATGCAAATATAAAACAAGTAGATATTCATATAATAACGATCATTGAAGAATATGATTTATAATAGTCATTATGAATCAGTTAAGTATTAAGTTAAGTTTAACTTATTACTAGATTAGTTTAACTGACTAATTAATACAACTATTTGTACATTTACTAGTTGAGTGAATTTGCAATGTATTAATTATAGATTATCCATAATATGATTTAAAGCAATTAAATCATATAGTGTTTGGATAATATTATTATTTAGATTATATAAAGTTTATTATATAATTAATTATTAAAAGTATAAAATACAAAGTATATATTTTGTATATTTGATATACACGAAATATATAAGTGTATAATACTAGACATTTAATAATTAAGTGCAACAATAATAACTAGATAAACTATAAGGGTTGGAAACGTAAAAGGAGAAAGTTTAATTAAGTATTAAGCTTAATTAAACTAGAAGATCCCTAAGTGAAAGTCCTTCTATTATAAATAGAAGGCTTGAGGTTCCCTTGTTTTGTGAATCTCTCCCAACCGAAACCCTAGCCCCTCCTCTCCCTTGTTTCGGCCGAACATAGTCCCAAGAACACAAGCATTGTGTTTATCGTGTTCTTCGTTCATTTTCCGTGTTCTTCAAGTCTTGAAGTACAAGATCATTACAAGGATCAACTAGAAGATAACTCGTCGTGTTCATCATCAGTGAACTTACTTAAGCAAGACAAATGTATGATTTGGAAAACCCTTTTTCCCTCTTCCATCTTGTTCGATCGACGCACCAAGAACCCTAGGGTTCTTGGTGGTGCATCGAACACACATAAGTATGTGTGTGTTCGAGTTTTTCGTACAAGGTTGCTTTCTTGTTAATCTAGTTTAGATTTCCAACATCCATAATCCTTTAGGGTTTAAGGATTAAGTTTAATCTTGGTTCCGCTTTAGGGATTAAATTATCTAGTTGGTTTAACCGGCAAGAACAAGTTCATGTTCTTGTCGGTTTGGTTCGAACGAAGCATACTAGGAGATTGACCCAAGTGGTTGATCAGTTCATTGAAACCCTACAATCACGTAGTTTAAATCAAGACGTTAAGAAAAGATTTTGAATACAGGAGTTGACAAGTTCTACCATGCTCGTATTCGTTATCACAAATATCGTGCAACAAGGGATAAACCTAATACGTTACCCAAGAAGTAAAGACGGAGTGTTCTTTACTAGGCGACACTATTAAAGAGTTTTTCCAAAAACTATACATGGGTTACCAAGTAGTTTCTATGGGGTTGGTTACCAGCATGCTTATCTAGAGGGCCACTGCAGCCAGTGACATCAAGCTAAGGTTACGAACTTGCACAATCTAGCTCTCGGCTATCACATCAATCATCAAACAAGTTAGTTATATAATAATAACTATATTCAACTAGTTCACATAGAGAACGTACCCGTATAGTCCCATGGACCCAATCATAAGCAATCTACACATACTTCTACATCTATGAACCCTAGGAGGTTCATATTCACTTATTTCATAATATACAATTCTTGTCTATCGACGCCATAATACTTTTATCTCTTCGTGACTGTAATACATAATTATTACTAGTCCCATCATAATCATTTTCATATATATATTCGTTCATTTCTTTTATTAGTAACTATTACCAATACGTTCTCACTACTTATCAAATCATTTCCAATTGCTTTACTAATACATAATTATTAATAAAGACTCAATATACATTGTATTACTCCATAACCACATTATTATGGTTCCTTAGTAAAGATTTCATAATTACTTTAGTTTATCATATTTACTTCCAAATTCGTCAATCATGCTAGACTTATTCTAGTATCACCTTACACCTACTTTCTTATCTTTTCAGTCACTATCTTTATCAAAACATTTATTAATAAAGACCCATAACATATCATATGTATTTTCGAAAACCATTTGCTATCTACCCAGTTTAAAAGTCTCATGTACTCACCTTAGCAATAAAGTGCTCCAACTGTATTCTTTACGTCAGTTTCCTTGTTCCAACAATTTGATCAAACTCCAAGACTTCACCGGAAGCCTAATACAAAATCACAAGCTTATCAACATCACATTCTACTACCAATGTATCCATTTATCACTAGATACCATCCATTTAACACTTTCCCCCAATTATGGTGATTTACCAAACCCTAGGTTAAACCAACCCTTAAGATTCTTACAAATCGAATCATACACTTGTTTCCTTTGTCAATATACCATCTATTGAGTGTATACAACCTTTATTTAACCATTAATCACCAACCCAAGAACTAGGGTTTCAAACCCATACATCAAAATGCATAGATCTTAAGCTACAAAGATCAAAGAGTGAAGATATACCTTTAATCTTCAACTAGGAGTGAAATCTATCAAAGATTTGAGAAGAAATCAACCAAGATCTGCACTAGAGCTCCAAAAATCGCCAAAGAGATATCTAGGGTTTGAAAATAGCACAAATGGCTGAAAACCCGATTTTAATGCTGCCAGACCAAAGATCACGACGCGAACAATAGTTCGCGTCGCTAACTATGCGATTTCTATACTTCACGATCGCTAAATTTCGTTATTTTTTATAGTTTGTGTTTAGCGTTATGTTTTATCGAGTGTTTGATTGTTTGGGACTTGGTATAATCAAAAACGGGTCAAGACTTGGTTGAAACACATGTTTGAAAATCAAAATGGTATTTCTGGGAATTCTCGTGAACACGAAAATTGGACTCGTGTCACGAAGACCCATCTCGTGAACACGAGAATGGACTCGCTAATACGAGTAAGCAAAACAGCGACTGGGACTCGCAGACACGAGTTGGGACTAGCGGACGCGAGTTGGACACGAGAATGGCTGGAACGTGTAAACTCGCGAACGCGAGGTGTAGATCGCGAACAAGACATCTGTCAGATCTACATAAAATCGTTTTTAGGCTAGGGTTTAGGCTCATTTCACCCCTACAACCCTAGTAGCCGTTTTTAGAGAGAGAGAGCTCGTTTTTGGTGATATTTGGCTTAAATCTTCATCAATCTTGGAAATTTTGACATTAAAGGTAAGGATTCTTGATCCTTCATACTTGGTAATTGGTTTCTCAAGCTTTTCTTGGGCATCAATGGTGGTTTGGGAAAACAACCATGTCATCTTGGGGAAGATGACCAAATATGAGTGTAAATCACTCCTTGTATGCTTGTGATCAATGTGTACAAGCTAGATTTGGGATTTATGGATTGAAATCTTGAACTAGGGTTGGAGATTTCACCAAGTTGTATGAACTTGGTGATTTGGGGATATTATTATGAATTAATTAGTGCTAGTGATGGATAATAACTAGTATTTGTGATGATATTGATATTAGGTCAAGAAGACCTTGTGATTAGGATTACTTCTTTGACTAAGAAGTAAGGATTTGTGTTGACTAACACAAGTATTGGATAGCATTGCTAAGGTGAGTACATGTGATCTTTTCTGAGTACATAGTAAACCATGATCCATAGTTTGAATTGATTTCTTAGAGTCTTTATTAGATAATTGTTTTAATAAAGAAAAGAGTATATTGAATTGAATTGAATTAAATTGAATTGAATTGTATGTTGATGTGTTTAGTTACCACTAGTATGATATGAGTTGTGATATGGGGCTTTGACCCAAGTTGATGATTTGTTATGTGGTAGCTAATCAATTGGATCCTAGATAACCCACACAAGATGGGGGAGGTAGTGACTACTACTTGGGGCGGTACCACCCTATGCAAGAGTAGTATGTCGAGAAATAGATAACCCGGAAAGCGGGGGAGTTTGAGATAACTCGGAAATCGGGGTAGCAAATAGATAACCCGGAAACGGGGGAGTTTACCTAGATAACCCACATCGGGGGAGTTTGTTTCGGGGAGGCCCGTTACGTATGTGTTGGGCTTATGGCAAGCCTTAGAGTATGATTGACTACGTGCAATGTGATGATTATTTAATTATTATTTTATTGCAATTACTTCTAACCGGGTCTAAAACCCATGTTTCTCACGAGACAATTTTGTCTCACGTACTACATTTCTTTTGACTATGTACTCAGGTTCGGGAGCTAAGGATTAAGCGGCCCGTAGTGTTAGCATTGGATGATTAGCTCGGTGTACCATTTGATTCCCTAAGACTTTAGTTTTGATATGATTGTAACACCGGGTTTTGGCACTTGTAATCATTCCAAATGTTTGGTTTAAATCACTTTGGATTTTTATGGATTTTTAATTACCAAACTTGTTTATTTAAAAAGTCAAAATTTGGTTGGAAAATTGGTGTGTTACAACTTGGTATCAGAGCTTTAGTCTAAGTGAATTAGGTTGGTTACCCACCCTAGACTTAGACTTTGTTATTGGGACATTATGTGCCATAGAAAGTTAAGTTGACCTTTGAGAATTAGGGTTGACCATTTAGGGAATTGTTTTAGATCGAGCTTTTCTTATGTTTTGTGTGACTATTTAGTCGAATAATTGGATTATAATTGGTTGACATCTTATGTTAGTAAGATGGCTAGAACAAGAAGTGGTCGAGTTGTACCGGATGGAAAAGGGGATTCAAATATGATTCCCAATGCACCTCGGAATGGAAATGGTGGAGATGTATCCGGTGTTGGGAATAACAATGTACCGGTAACGGTAGAAGCTCTTCAATCCATGCTAACCCACATGAGGGAGGTGATGCAACAAGATGTTAACCGAATCATAAATGAACGGTTGAACGTTGATGATGAGGAAAGGGACAAGGATGAGGATCATGATGAAGAAGAAAGGGCAGAGAGGGAGGATACTCCTCCTCTCACAAGGACCCGATCAACGGGAAATAGTGTGCCGACCGAAATATCCTCCAATGAGGATAGAAGTGTTGACAAGATTGAACGTGAAGGATGTTCTTACAAGACCGTGGCTCGGTCTTGCTTGGTTCGGCCGAACCCTATTCCCTTTCCTTTTGTTATTTAATTTATTTACCGAAAAAAATAATAACAAATAAATATAATGTGTCATTCTAATACTAAGAATAACACAACCTTCCTTAATTTGTCTAAAGCCTAATTTGCCAAATGATCTACCAAATCATGGTTGATTATTTACTTGGACTAATTTTTCAAGGGTTTTTAATAGACAAAAATAAAGAAACCTAATTCTTTTTATCTTGAAACCTATTCAATCCAATTATTCAAGAACTTTGAACAATTTTCTTCTTTTTACTAGACAAAAAGAAACTAAACTGAATCCCATTGAGACTAGATTGATGAGATGAATAAGAACATTACCTTTAGATTGCTAAAGAATGATCCACCTCTACTGCACCACCCGAACACGCTGCAAGACCGCGTTATACCAACAAAGTATCACATAAGAACTTGTGTGTGTGTGTGTGCTCGGTCGAACTCGAACCCGAAACCCCTTGGGGTTGTTCTTCGTGCGACGGCGAAGAGGAGAGGGAGAGGGAGAGAGTGTTTAGGGTTATCTTTGCGAAAGTTAATTAATAAACAATTAATTAACTGTCCGTTAAATATTTAACTTAATATTTAATCTTCCTCATAAATAATAATTAACTCATTATTATTTATTCTCTTCTTTATAATTAACTTAACTAGTTAATTATTCCACACAACTTACTTTATTCGGTTGTCCATTATCTGTGCACATAAATCCAACAGAAACATACATGCATACGAAACACTTAAGGGTCACACTGCTAAGTGCATGTAATACGAGTAAGATATGCAATGATACTTGGAGAGGAATGATTCATAATAGTCATTATGAATCAGTTAAGTATTAAGTTAAGATTAACTTATTACTAGATTAGTTTAACTAATTAATTAATACAAGTATTTGTACATTTACTAGTTGAGTAAATTTACATTAGATTATCCTTATTATGATTTAAGCCATTAAATCATATAAGTGTTTGGATAATATTATTGTCTAAATTATATAAAGTTTATTGTATAATTAATTATTGAATAGTATAAAATACAAGTATATATATTTCGTGTATATAATACTGAAATATATAAGTGTATAATACTAGATATTTAATAATTAAGTGCAACAATAATAACTAGATAAACTATAAGGGTTGGAAACGTAAAAGGAGAAAGTTTAATTAAGTATTAAGCTTAATTAAACTAGAAGAGACCTAAGTGAAAGTCCTTCTATTATAAATAGAAGGCTTGGGGTTCCCTTGTAAATGCATGACACTCCCCTAAAAGAACCCTAGCCCCCCTTCCTTGTTCCGATCGGCCGAAGCAAGCAAACACCAAGAACACAAGCTTGTGTTCTTCGTGTTCTTCGTTCGTTCTTCGTGTTCTTCAAATATTGAAGATCAAGATCATTTCTAGGACCAACTAGAATGTTTCTTCTTGTGCATTATCATCAGTGGACTAACTTAAGCAGTTAAGGTATGAATTGGAAAACCCTTTTTCCCTTCTTCCCCTATGTTCGAACGCCACCAAGAACCCTAGAATTCTTGGTGTTCGACAAACACACACAAGTTGTGTGTGTGTTCGAGTTTTTCGTACAAGCTTGTTTTCTTGTTAAGGATTAAGTTTAATCTCAGTTCCACTTTAGGGATTAAACTAGCTAGTTGGTTCAACCGGTATGAACAAGTTCATGTTTTTTTCAGTTATGGTCGAACCAAGTGAACTAGGAGGTTGACCCAATGGGACGATCAGTTACAATGAAACCCTACAACAACAACCCTGGTTTACTTGATAATTGATATAATAATTAGACTTAAGATAATTAAAGTGATAAATACAATATTAGAGTCAAATGTATAATTCCACCAAGTGTGGTATGCTGCGGAATAGCAATACCACTAATCAGTTACAAATGATATGAAAGTGTAAAGTAAATTGGGGAGTACTCCTTTGCCAAGTGATCTCTATTTATAGTGTTATAGAGATCTTACAAAAAGGTAAGGAGTAGTGGAAGGACTGAAGTTTGGAAAGTGGCCGAGATCAAAGGGATTTGATATGGTCACGTAAACATGGAAATTTTTACTCAGTCCTTCTACTCAGTATTGGATTTCAATACTGAGTTCCAATACTGAGTGGCCAATACTGGCCACTCAGTATTGCACCGAGACTTAGCTAATTTATTGTACAAACTAATATAAGCTAGTTTAAGTTGTCTTGTTATCTTAAGATCCCAAGGGATAATGCTTTTTGCCTTAACAATCTCCCCCTATCTAATGATAACAACAAAATATTACAAAGGGAAGTGCAAAAAAAAAAAAAAAAAAAAAAAAAAAAAAAAAAAAAACAAATTGCATAGTCTTCTTCTTCTTCTTCTTCTTCATTATTTGTTAATAGCATCATGCTCATAGAAGACTTCCTGCTTTATGTGGATAAATTCATCCTTATTTTTCAATTCATCTCTTCTGTTCCACAATACAACAACAATTTTCTTTATGAACCAAGCATCATCTTTCTTGGTTATCATCCACTTTAATCCAACAAGATGGTTGATGTGAGCTTTGGAAAAGTATGCTTTTGTAATAAAGCATTCTCTATCCTCTAAGTTATTATACATATATCCAGAGGTAGGATATACTGTGCTCTTTCGATCCTGGAAAACAAGATTAGGAGGAACAGTATATTGTTTAAATACATCCAAGGTATTAAGGCATTCTGGACGATTATTTTTATAAGCTTCAGTCAAAATAGAGAATGCCCAGTACTCTCCAGCATACAGAACCCCTTTTCAAAGCACACTGCAGAGGTAACACAGATTTCATCCAAGACTATTTGAGCTACAACTGATCTTGAAGGCATTTCCTTGATCAGTCTTGTAATTTTGATCCAATCCTGAAGCCCCATGTTCTGAATATCATGAAGATAAAACTTCATTGGAGGACTAACTAGCCCGGTGCAGGTAGTAACAATTATTCCTTTTGAAGGCTTCACTGTTACTTTGTTAACATCAAGTTTTAGCCAGTATATGTCTCTCACACTAAGGAACTTTTTGTTTCTCAGTATATCCATCCTACTTGCTTTGTGCTAGGCTCTTTCAGAAACTACATTCCAATACTGCTCACGTAGTTCAGAGCCTTTCTTCTTTGTTCTTTGATGCTTGGAAGGAATACCAGTTTCAGGATTAGTATCAGGTTCATCTTTAATGCCAAGCTCATGCTCATAAAAGAATCTGTTTGTTTTTTCTTCAATTTGTTGTGCAGTCTTCATTGGAGCCTGCTCATCATCACTTGAAATAGTATGAACATGTCTTCTTCTTCATGTGACTAGAGGAGCTGGTTCCTCACATAATTCAGAAGTAAGCACAACATTTATTGTTTTTCTTTTTGATGGCCTTCTAGTTCTTGTGACCAAATAATCTTGTGGATCCTGAGGGGGCTCTTCATCATCTGATGATGATGATGAAGAGCTTTCTTTATCTGCCATATCCAATGCTGAGTTGTATAAGTTGTGGATTTGCACTGGATTTAGTTCTTCATCATCTGACAGTTGGATCTGCTCAAGTTTGTCTAGAACTAATAATCCTTTGTTTCTTGTCCTTTCATACCTAAGCATAGGCCTTTGAGCTTGAGCAGAAGTCTCCCCTGAGTAGTAAGCTCTGTGTGTGTTGGCTCTGTTTGAGCATGTTGTTCGGTTTGTGGTTGTTGAGGTTGATCTTGATCTAGTTTTCTTCTTTTCTCCCCTGAGAAGATGACTCAGGTTGATCAACCTCATCTTCTCTTTCTCTCTTCTCCCTCTTATTGTTATCATTTGATGGGGAAGGAAGAGGTTCAGTATCACCACCTTAATCTCCTTGAGAGTATTCATGAGTAGGAGCTGGTAGTGGTTCAGTAGCAGCATCAGTATCAGCATCATATCATTGATCTTTATTGGAAGGAGATAGGTTAGGCTCAGTGTCATCATCTCCTCCTTGGTCTTCATAATCTCCACTGTGTTGAGATGGAGGAGACAGTGGAGGAGTTCTTTTTTGTCGTTGGAATAATGCCACTGACTCTTTTAATGAGTCAATATCATTGCTCATAGCTTCCATCCTGGTCAGTATAGTATTCTGTGTATTCTGCATGGCCAAGATTTGTTGCATGATTGTCTCTAAGGACTTCTTCAACAGGAGCCTGTGGACCTTGAATACCCTGCACATATGGTGCTAAAGTGACAAAATAGTAACAGGTTAGTATGTTTGGCTTATCAAATAGAATCTTGGTGTTGTTGAATTCCAAAATCCTTTAAACAGAGTTTTGAAGTCTGTATTTCATCTGGTTTATGATGAAATATTGTGAACTTGGGCATAGTATGTGTAAGAATATTTCAGTAAAAGTGAGTGTGATTTTTGAGTAGCTCAGTGTAGGTTTGGTCACTTTTTATGAAAAGGTTTGGGTTTGGGAACCGATCCCTGATATATGCTTCTTTGTTATTTTCAATGTTTATCACTTGGTGTTAGTCTGATAACAGTAATGTGGCTTAAACCCATGGGAATTATTTGGCTAGTGTGGTTTACGGGGTTGTGATCATTTCTTAGATCATGAGAGCCAACTTGAAATAAGATGGTCATGATAAAAGCAGCACCAGTGGGTGTCAGTATGACATCAACCACCATTGTCTCTTTACATGTTGAGACAACTGTAGACTGACAAGGATCTGTTGGCTCAATGTAGGAATTTTGCATAGTAGCAGTGGGCTAACTATGTTGGCCTTAAGAGGATATATATTAAATAAAATTGTTTGAGACTTTGGTCAGTATTGAGTTGGTACAGGCCAATACATAGTCTCTGGTTTTGAAAAAATAAATAAATTTATATATATATATATATATATATATAGAAGGTTTAGGGTTTTATTCGAAATTCATACCTAAGGATTTGTCAGATTCCCCCTTCCTTCAACAGAGGTCGGTGTTGGATCATTAGTATGTTGGTTTGATCCTCCAGCACCTTCAAGACCTTGTTGTCCTCTTTCTTGAGCAACTTCCAGATTGTGTTGCTCATATTCAATTTCAACATCAAATGGAACATGTGGTTCCATGATTGGTGGTGGTTGAGCAATATGTGCTTGATGTGGTTCTAGAAGGTTGGCCTGTTCAGCAATTTGGTGTTGCTCTTCCACTGAAGGTGTCAGTGTTGGATTGCTGCTCTGCAATACTGTCTCTGTTGACAATGCTCCCATGATGGCTGGACTCAAACGTCTTTGAGCTTGTCTTCTTATAATAAGTTCTTGTTGATGTTGTTGATTATGTTCTTCTTCTTGTACTGGTGAAGGTTGAACATCCACCATTTCAACATCACCATCCGCATTATCATCATCAATATCATCATTTTCTTCATCGGTATCATCTTCATCATCATCTTCATCCATGTGAGTCTGAGTAATGGCGAACATGGTTGCACTGAGTGGTGGTTCATCCTCACTTGGTGGATGAAAGAAAATCTTCTCATGTATGGGAGGAAGGTCAGCTCTTACTCCTTCAAAATCATCATACATGTTGACTGGCATTGATTCTTAAAAAATGATGGATAGAAATCTGAAAATGGGACATTAGGAGCACGTTGTCTTGCTTGAACAAGTGAAGCCAACTCATTGAATATCAATCTGGCATAATCAATGTGCCTATTGTGGTACATTGTGTGACAACTCGACATTTCGGGTAAGTTGTCAACTTTCATTTCTTACTTTCTATATTTAGAAAGTTTATATTTTTAGAAACTTTCCTCATTTCACGTCATTTCTAAATTTAAAAAGTTTCTATTTATAGAAACTTTCCCCATTTCATTTCATTTCTATATATTTTGCACATAAACATAAGAAAACATCATCATTTTCACCATACATAAGTGTTTGACTATTTTAGTCAATACAACATTTCATTTCATTATTGTGGTGACAATAAACAAAATCATTTCTAAAAATAAATACATATGAACCAAAACGTCAAAAGAATTAATTAACAAGAAGCGTAACGTATTTTAACCTAAACCAACACATCAATTGTAGTCCCGACCACCTAGTGGCTGAAACCTAGCCACACCCATTGATAATTTCGACCAAGCCTTCCAAATTGTCATCATTCTCATCTTTTGAACTTTAAGTATTATCCTTAACTCGTTTGAACTTAAAGCTAATCATTATCTTCTTTCATATGAATTCTTATCTCAGTTTTAACCCAATTTGAGTCCAACTCAAACACTTATACACCATCTAGTATAAATACGACCCTATATAAAACCCTAATAAACCTTTTTCTTTCCTTTGAGCCGTCGACCAACCATCACCACCGAATCCCCTTGATTACGGTTCTTGGCAATCCCAATCGCAACCCATTCGTTCATTCGTTTGATCATAGTATCGCAATGTATATTGTTTTCTCTCCTTTGTTTGTTTTTCGGTCATGATTACATACGACCGAGACCATGGCCAAAGGCCATATGGTCTTGGTGATCCCTGACAAACCCCACGCATGCATGCTTGCATACGTGCGTGTGGGTGTGCTTTGTATTCGTTTTGGTATTGATTGATTTGTTTGTTTCTTCGTTTTACTTAAAAGTCTAAACCTATAAACCCTAAAACTTTCATATTTTAATCACCATGATAAACCACATAAAACCCTTGTATCGTATAAACTTTGGTACCGTTTTGACTTGCTTTAAACCCCAAAACCAATTCTGAAACCCTAATACCGAAACCCTAACAAAAAACCCTAGATCCGAACCCTTTGACCAAACTATGGCTGAGTTGACTCGCTCGTGACTGATTTGACTCGATGACTTGCTGATTTGGCTCGCCCGGTCTAACCCTAACCCTAATCGGCCCATTTGATTCACTTATACCCTAATCGGGTCGAGCCCAGTTGTGTTTAATCCAAACCGGAACCAAAACCATATTGGGCCAAGCCCAATACTTGACCCACCGAAGTCCAAAACAGTCCTGAAAGCCCACCGAGGCCCGTACACGGTCCATGGCAAGCCTAAACGTGGCCCATTAATCGGCCCAAGTGGCCCGTGTCGTGGCCCATTAGCCCATTCAACCATTTCTAAACCCAATCCATTTACATTGGCCCAATAAACTATTCGCAAGCCCATTTAGCCCAAATCTAGGCCCAATAACCCTAAACCATTACAAAGTCGCGTAAACATAAATGTTTTAATCAATCAAAACATATTTTATAAACAAACATACATACAAACAATAACAAAACACAAACAATGCATTATTAGGTCACCTGTGCATGATAGCTTAGGCTAATTAGGAACCCTTGTGCGTTTAGGACGCTAGAATTCTATGAGGAATCTGCTCTTGAGGTTTATTGTGATCAGAGGTAAGCAGCAGTTGAGTCCACAACCCCTCTTACTCTTTTACTGTTTTATAAGTTATGGGGTGAAAACATAACATGCTACATATTTTTACTGTTTTATATTATGACTGTGCAACATCATTATCATTTCATTTTCATTTTAGAATGACAAAGAATTCATTATAGCGTACTAAGTTCAGCTTTCATTAAGTAGAGTACCTACACCCTGGATATACGAATTGTACTATTGGCCAATACTCAGCCTCCTACTTTCTGATCATTACTTGGTTTATCCAATACATCGGGAATGTATTATCCATGACCTAATAACACACACATGGGAGTTGCAATTTTGATTGTGGACTTAGGGGGATGGGTATATTACCTCAATAGCCTTGCAAACTGTTGGGAATAATAGTCTTCATATGCCAAACTAATGATAAACCGTTACTACAGAACATTCTGTATTAAACTTAGGAATTGTGGTTTACTTATAATTCCCTTATATTTCATTTTGGTTTATTGAACTTTTTATACAAATACTTATTCTTCAATCAGTCATAAAACATTTTCACATTACACATTGGGTAACAAAACAAAGATTTTCTAAGCTTTAAACACCAAACTTGTGGATTCACTTAAAAATTTTGTTGACCATTTTATATTATGTTTTTCAGGAATTTAGGAGAAGCATTGAGTCATAGACATTGAATGAGCATGCATAGCGTCGATATGCCACGAATGTCTTTTTAAATATCAACTTTGTTTTGACGATCATTTATACTTAAGTTTTTGACATATTTGAAATAAAATTAATTATTTAAATTTCTTTTAAACCTATTTATTGTTTACTTAGTCAATTACTTATGTTACACATGAAAGTTACATCATGTTTTTCCGCTAACCATTTTACTTAAAAACCATTTTTGACGGGGTGTGACAGAATGGTATCAGAGCCTTTGGTTATAGTGAATTAGTAAAACTAATCTATATCTTCAAAAAGATTTTTGGACAAAACTATTTTGAGTCAAAACGTGTTTGTGGCATCCAAAGTCTCATTCATATATAGTTGCATTTTTAATAGAGTCTCATTCATATAGAGTTGCATTTTATATAGCGTCTCCTTTCATATAGAGTGGTATATCTTATAGAGTTGCATTTCATTTAGAGGTGTTTTTCATATAGACTTCCATTGTATATAGAATTTCATTTCATAAGCATTCACAAGACATACGCCTTAGTAGTAGTAGTCCCCTTTGTTTTTACCTTAGGTGGAATATTTGATATCATTTGATGCATACATATAAAAGCGTACTCATATTTTCACAACACACTACATTCTCCATGTTACACTTACACCACGTACCCTATACACTTATATTCGTTATCCTAATTCCCCACATCACAAGTCTTAAGACACGTAAGACATTTCACGTGACTGACGATGGACTGTCTCCATGTTATCTCTAGAATGAACTTTGGGCGCTACTCTTAAAATTCCAACAATGCCGTATAAGGAAAGGTTCCTTATCTCTCTAGAAACAATAGAAAATCCCTTACCTTCGCATACGATAGGAGTATGGAGAAAACATTAGTATTCATGAATGAGCTATGAAGTGATGATGATTAGGAAATATTGTATGATGGTATTATAAAAGCGCCTGGCCAATGAGTTTATAATAACATGATACAATGTGGAATTATCAATGTCATGGATTATTGAAAGGAACCGATAAACAAAACAACTGAATACAACGAACTCATAGACAATCATCGTGATCAAAGGGTGAGAATAACTACAAGAATCCAACACCAACACTAGTACGATTTAGTAATCTAATCAATCCTCCGCATTCCTATCAAATCACAACAAAATTAAGTTAATCATTCTTCGTTAACCATTCTTTATTGACCATCCTTCCTTAACATTATGCCTCAACTAAATAATGCATTCTTAGAGAAACCTAGTATCATGATGAAAAGAGATGAAGTCTCAAGAATTGGATACCTACACAAGAGCTCGCAAGATCGTAGGAAACATGGCTTAGTCATCTTTAACTCATTCATAAGAAAAATAATATGGTCAAACGTCAAATCGAAGACTTACCAATCGTAAGAACCCATTGGAAAATACTCTAAAATACTTGATAATACTTTCACTACCCTCGATAGATTTAGTTCATAACATAAATCATCCCACAATAACCTTACCTTCTAAATACACCCAAGATGAAAAATTTGCGTCTACAATTATCAGAACTTTTAGCATAGGATCCTCTCGACCAAATATTTCCTAATATTAATCCCATTTCCAATCCACTCGAATATCAAGTGAAGTGACCATCAGAAGACGACATCCATACGATCTATATAACCCACTCCAAGCCTTAAAATTCTACTCGATATTTAATCTATGTTTCTATCATTCCCTACCGAAGTATGCCAAATTTCTTTGTCTTTCTGGCTACTAACCAATGGAATATTGGAAATTATACCAAAGTGGCCTAAACCCTAACCTCTCCTACCTAAAAAGAAAGAATCCATGTTGATCTTGCAAAAACGAGGCCATTAAGAATTGCGAAGCTCCAAAGTCCCCAACAAGTTAGACAAGTTCTTGGTCTTACCGCTACTATTAGAGGTTTGTTGGAAAACTTCTCCCAAGTAGCCAAATATTTCACTTTCCTAACACCAAAAAGATGAGAAATTTGTCTGTGGCGAAAATCGGCCTTCCAAACCCTAAAAAAACCAAGTTATGTTCCACGCCAATCATCGAAGGAACCGACAATTTCGTAGTCAACTGTGATGCTTCGCATCAAGGGCTAGGTGGTGTGTTGATACAAAACAACAAGGTGATCGTCTATGCCTCTCGACCACTGAAGATTCTCAAGAAGAATTACAACACTCATGATCTTGAACCTGGTGCTGCGATGTTCGCATTGAACATTTGAAGACATTACCCCTACGGTACCAAGTGCACCATATTCACCAAACCACAAAATTATACAACATATCTTCAACCAAAAAGAACTCAACAGGACATAACAAAACATAACAAAATTCTACAACATATCTGAGTACGGTTTCATTTCTATATATTTCGCACATAAACATAACAAAACATCATCATTTTCACCACACATCAGTGTTTGACTATTTTAGTCAACACAACATTTCATTTCATTATTGTGGTGACAATAAACAAAATCATTTCTAAAAATAAATACCTATGAACCAAAATGTTAAAAACATTAATAAGCGAGATGCGTAACGTATTTTAACCTAAACCGACACATCAATTGTTATCCCGACCACCTAGTGGCCGAATCCTAGCCACACCCATTGATAATTTCGAAAACTCCTTCCAAATTGTCATCATTATCCTCTTTTGAACATTAAGTATTATCCTTAACTCGTTTGAACTTAAAGTATATCATTATCTTCTTTCAAATGAATCCTTATCTCAGTTTTAAACCAATTTGAGTCCAACTCAAACACATATACACCATCTAGTATAAATACAACCCTATATCAAACCCTAATAAACCTTTTTCTTTCCTTTGAGCCGTCGACCAACCATCACCACCGAATCCACTTGATTTCGGCTCTTGGCAATCCCAATCGCGACCCATCCGTTCGTTCATTTGATCATAGTATCGCAAGGTATATTGCTTTATGTCCTTTGTTTGTTTTTCAGTCATGATTACATACGACCGAGACCATGGCCAAAGGCCATATGGTCTCGGTGATCCCTGACAAACCCGACGCATGCAGTCATACATGCATACATGCATGTGGGTGTGCTTTGTATTCGTTTCGATATTGTTTGATTTGTTTGTTTCTTCGTTTTACATAAAAGTCTAAACCTATAATGTAACATCCCAAAAATTAGGGAAAATTTAAAAAAATTTAATCAATAAAATATTACATTTTTCCCCAAAAGTACAAGTAACTCAAAGGTCCCATCTCATAAATAAAATATAAAACCGTCTCGTGGTTTAAATGCAGAATAATTAAAGGTTTTAAAAAACAAAACATGTTTGACTCGAAATAAACATTAATATAAAAATAGAAACACAGCTCATCAACCATTGACCTTCTCTTTGCCCTTGCTAGTACCTGAAAAATGGGAGGGAGTGTTTGGGGTCAGCCACCGCTGAGTGAATAATCAACACAATAAACATACACATACAAAAAATCCACACCACATAACTGATCCCTAATGACTCTACTCAATTCTCGATTATTAGGCCTTTTATTAAATTTCAATTGGTTCGCCAATGCCGTGACGATTCCGACGCCACTTGTGCCTCGCCGTAGCACCCCCTTCCAACACCCACCAGTGCCCCGCAGTACCACGCTGACAGTCGTGAATCGTACTTGGCTTCCCGGGAAGAGTTGGCTAACCTCGTGAATCTCTAATATAGTTAGTTTTATTAACGTGTTGACCCATTACAACATGTACTCTTATAAACCTAACAGCTCAAGCTCAAGTATATCATCTAATAGATATATAACCACATAGCACAACCCAAGTGAATAACAACTCATAATCAAAACTCAAGTACACAGATCATTCACATAATGATATGGTACTTAGCTCAGTTACTCAGTATCCATATCTCAGTTCAGAATACGAGTAAAATAAATAACACATAGCACATCAACGAATAACAAGCTCATCTCAAACCAATAGCAATTCATGATGTAGCACATAATCATGAAGTGAATGTAAATGCAAGTTTATAGTGGGATCACCCACATCGAATAGACGTATGCTCCTAGATATCTTTAGCACGGGAGAGCGTCTCTAATCAGGTCCTAGATGGTCTTACAAAGTACAACTTCGGATTAGAATTTGACTCAAAGGTAGTTTCAGCAGAAACTAAACAGCACTCAGCACTCTCTCGGGGACGACCATAACTCTCAAACCGCTCACTAGATTTAATCAAATTTTTACAGTAGCTAATTGACTCAGAAGACTGAAATTCGTCAGAAGATTTCGGAACTCGAATCCGAACAGAAGTACCTTAAAACAGACTCACAAGAGACCACCGCGGGCCAAAATTATAAAAACGTATTTAAAGTGTGATAAATACAGACTCAAACTCGTACTACACCATCTGTTAAAATTCAACATGTTGATAAAAATCCGTTTTACAAACCCGACATCAACTCATTTATTCCCGAGACACCCGACAGCCCCGAAACTTACTTTTATTATAGAATACTATATCTAAAAATATTATTGTTCATTAGTTTGTAAATATTTTCAGTTTAAGGAAACCAAGAACCTTTAAGGTTCGATTTCCGGGTTTTTCGATTAAAACGTCTAGCCAATCATCAAACGGTTTTTACCCAACCCTAAAACCCGACCCTATAAACTCAGCTGACGAAAAAGAAAACCCGACGTCCACTCACGGCCTACAAACAAACACAATCAAAGGGATTAAACATGATCGAGATAAGGCAGTCAAAAAGGGAATTAAAAAAAGAAATCACCAAAATTCTTGTAGCAGCTCGCCACATCACTCCTCAAAACAAACAAAAACCAAAGTTTAAAATTATATAATTATCTTCTCCAGCCATTCTCAAAATTTGCCAACAACAGAAATAAAAAAGTACCATGCCAGCACCGCCCGTATGCACTTGCCAACTGCTCACTTTCTCCAATTTTTCCTATGCTCGACGGTCACTACATCTTCTTGCTCGATCAAAACACTGAACCCGCAACATAGAATACAAAGGTCAAGGCCGGAAATTAGGAACGAGTGAGATTAACAAAACAAAGATAGGAGAAGGAAAAATGCCACTGGCACTTCACGATTTACGAGTGGTGATGATGGTGAAGGTTGGCATCGTTCATCCGACATCACTCCCAAATGGACTTCTCTTGCTCGATTCTTGACTGCCCATGATTACAATGGAGCACGGCTGGGGTTCCTCTCCTTTCCCACAAACTGCCAATAGAATAGGTTTAGGGATGCTTAGGTTTAATTACAAGATTAAGTACTCTCTTTGCGGGGTTCAAAGCCACTCATTAAATCAGGCTCAAGGGTAAAAGAAGACCGAGATGGGCCTTGGCCTAGGCCGGCCATCCTTCTTGTTCGACATCAGAAAGAAAACGAGGCTTATTCACACAATGTGAGCCCCATATCTACAAGGATAATTGGACCCCTGAACTTAAATTTCTTCTAGCCGAACTTGGGCAAGCTTACAATGGATCACAAAGCAATCGACCCTATTGACAAAGTCTTAGAATACCCACTACTAACTCAATTTCGGGATTTCACATTTATCACGCAAGGAACATAACTCATGAATAATTTGCCGTTAAAACATCGCAAATTAAAGTGTACACAATTTATACTAAACACAATGTAGTCATACACCGAGATGCTCATAGACGAAACGTCACACACTTATTATACGGTCAACTCATGGTCCAACTAAAAATGAAATTTAAACTCAATTTAAATTATTATTTAATTCTCTTAAATTTCAGGGCGTTACAACTCAACTCCACTTGAAATATACTCCGTCCCCGAAGTCATGGCCCGGAAGAAGCTCGGGGTAGAAATTTCAAATCTCAATCACAAGCTCGTCAACGACACACATCCGCAATAGAGGGGAAATGATAAGATTATGAAATAAAGGAATCGTCAGGGTGATCCACTCGACCAGAATAAACTACGCCTTTTGCTTACACGAATCTTCCATCTCTAACAGCGCAAACTGATTAGGCTCAGAAAAATATATATATATTAAAACAGAATGAATATATATATATATATATATATATATATATATATATATATATATATATATATATATATATATATAATCAGAACGAAGTGCCCTCCAAGGATCTCAGTTTATCTCTAAAGAAAAACAAGGATGTCGATAATAAGTATGAAATAATTCGCGATACTCTGCTGAAGGCGTCTTCTTGATCTCGTAGTCGAACACAGTTGCTGCACCCAGCAGTTTACTTTGCGTTGAATCTCCGATTCAACTCCACTTGGAGATTTGTTACGGTTTCGTTTGTGGCGACAGCTGATCTCGGCGCGGTACTCGGTCATCCAACCTGTGCTCGCGATCGTACTCGGCCCTCTCATGGTGATAACAATAAGTTTTTATGGGAAAAACTTCCCTGCACAGTTTCTACAATTTATCACTATTACATTTTATCAACAATAAAATCTTATTATTGGATATCTCTACCAATAAATGACATATCAAGGTCCTCTATGCTATAGGACATTAGTTTGTTTTAAACCAAAATAAACAATTTAGTAGTTCACACCGCTATCAAACAGTACACAACAAGTACATAATTCGCATAAATGTATTTTATCACACATAAACCTCAGATAGTAGACAACTCATGTCTCTTACTCAATTTGCATATACTCCAATGCACTCACCTCAAATCTCCACAACCTGTTTTTAATTCAACGCAAGCTTATGTCCTCAATTTAAACTCAAATCTCGTTTTAAGACCTCTCACCAGTCCACATAATGTATACATTTACTCGCTTTTATGATTTTTCACATGATCAAATTTAATTATCAGACTACTCGAACAGATAATTTCTCTTTTAAGCCGCGTGATTAAAACTCTCGTTAACTCGTATTTAACACTTTCTCGTTGACTCTTTTTAATATTGCTCGTTCAACTCATTTTAATGATACTCATCAACTCGTTTAACGATTTAATCATTTAGCTCGTTAATTAACTTCTCGCTTTGTTCTCATTTAATTTGTCTCTTGATCAATTTGACTAATTGTCCACTTATAAATCTCATTTTATTTTTAAGTTTGAAACGTCTTAATGTTTTCTCTTTGCTCAATTAATTAACTCGTTAATTACTTACATCATTAATTCTCGTGCATTTCCTTACTCAGTTAATCCTCATTCTCAATTAAAAGTTCCCCCATTACTTATGTTTTTAACGCTTTCGCGATTTAGAACTTATAGTACTTTAATAAAATTTTATTATTTGACACACTTATATTTTTCTCGTTTGCTCATTTTAATAACTATTCTCCATTTAATAATTACTCAATAAAACATAATATTTTATGACATTCAATTTAATAGTTTAACTTGATAATCCCCATAGTTAAAATTTAATATTTGCTCATAAAAGAATTTTCTCATTTGATTTATTTTGATAATTACTTGCATAACTTGATTTACTAGTTCACCATAATAATTTATTCATTTAACTCGATTTATTAAAGCTCATTAGCTCAATAATACAAATCTAATAATTCACAACGTTATAATTATTCTCTGTTGGCACTCTTAATATTGGTAGTTTTCCCTTTTACCACCACTCAACTCCACTTGGAGAAAACTCGTCCTCGAGTTTGGAATTGACACTCAAGATTCCAAAGAATTCGCTACGAACACTCGATAGTTCGGTTTGTTGATTCTCATGTTAGATTACATATTTTAAGGTTTCATTTGATTTCTCGATACTTAAACTCTTATGCACAAGTGTGAGTCGATCCCAACATATTCTCTTTACGCCCCCCCCCCCCCCCCCCACTCATTAACTTTTTATCACTTTATAAAAAAAATCATAATTTATTTATTGCCCGTAATTGATGTTAGCTTTCTCATTAAGCTTCTCATGGATTCTAACATTAGGTTTTCTCAATTATAACTCTTCTCTATCATTGTCTCATTAACAATTAGTCATTTTATGATTTCTCATAAGTCAAGCTTGTTACATTTAGTAGCATCCCAACTTTTATTAACCCTATCAATGTTTTATCTCTTATTCAATTAATTGTTCACTAATTGCATAACTTCTTATTAATCCATAATGATTTCGGTCATTAGTTCTCATTCACTATTAAAACATAATTCCCTCTATTTATTAAGTTGAAAATTTTCAATAACCAATTATATTTATTCGACACAACTATTTATTAGATCAAATAATTTGACTCAAATTAGTAGTTACTTATAACTTTAAATATAATTTTTCATTTAATTCGTTTAAATAAATGTTCATTCATCTCTTGATTTATTAATTCCTCATAATTCATAATTCCTCATTTAAAATGAATTACTTATTCTTGATTATATTATTCGATTATTATTCTCCATTCTCAATTTAATAATTCTCAATACATAGATCTGTTCATTTAAATTTGTTTTGGATAATTTCTCATTCATCATTGATTTATTGATCTCCCATAAATATAATAATTTAACAGGAATTAATTTATTCTCGATCATTTACTTTTACTAAATCATTATTCTCCACGAGACAACATGGCCCGTGCGATGCATGAGCTTTGTTCATGATAATGAATTATTATTTCGAAAGTAAAACGTATACATTGTTTTTGTGTCACGGGCGAAGTATAAAATTATGTTCACTCACATGTTTATCTATAATTGTGGGTACTTACTAAATAAACAAAGTGTGACGCAGAAAAAGATAAAGTAAAAAAACCATCATCGTTTCTATTAGCGTAACACAAAAAAGTTATTCATAACATAGAAGTTATACTACGAAAAAATTTAAGATTTGTCTTATAGAAAAACAACTATAAATGAATGACGATATATCTTCATTATAATCATTTATTATTCTTATTTATGACAAACTATACATGTGTTTATCAGTTATAATTATCTACCAATAATTATTTTAAAACTCTTGATATGTCGATTTATTAGTTTATATTATAAAATGGTTTTTATTACTTATACTTCGTATTAATTTACTAATAATTAATGCAATTCATATGACAATTTGAATTTATTAGTCATAATTATTTTTTTAATTTTTAAATATATTAAACAACTATATTTAAATGTATTTCTTTTATTATAAAATGGTTTTATTACTTATATTATATTAATTTACTAATAATTATTTCAAGACTTTACTTATGACAATTTTAGTTTATTAATCACCATTATTTCTTATTTATTTTTATGACCAAAATTCAACTTTTATTTATATTAAACAAAATGTAATTAAATGCTACATTAGTTTAGACATTATTTCACGACGTTTGATATGAAAATTTGATAAAGTTATTAGTTTTTATTATATTTTTTACTACAACAATCATTTTCATTACAGTAATTTATTAATCATGTTTATGACAAACTATGCATTAGTTTATTACTTATAATTATTTTCTAATAATTATTATGTTAATATATTAAACAACTATAATTAGATGTACTTTTTTATTATAAAATGGTTTTTATTACTCATATTAATATACTAATAATTATTTCAAGACTTTTCATATGACAATTTTAGTTTATTAATCATAATGATTTCTTATTCATTTTTATGAACAAAATTCAACTTATATTTATATTAAATAAATGTAATTTAATGCTACATTAGTTTAGACATTATTTCACGACTTTTGATACGAAAATTTGACGAAGTTATTAGTTCTTAGTATATTTTTTATTACATTAATTTCTTATTTTTATGACAAAACTCAACTTTTAAATATGTTAATTTATTTATATTTACAAATATATAAGTGAGCACTTATATGAAAATGAATTATCTTGTTTATTATGAACTTGGCTACATATTGATTATTAAAGTAATGTACAATCTGACATGCCTTCACCTCCGATCGTAATTTATTCCCTTTGTTATCCCGTTTGCATTGTCATCATGCCTTTTATTGCCCAACGATCGTATCGTCAACCCACATGTTTAGCTTTTGGTGTGTGTTATATATACTATATAGACTTTAACATGTTTAGCTTTTGGTGTGTGTTATATATACTATCTATACTTTAACACTTGAGTATAAGATATAATCAAAGAATTAAACGATATAATCAAAGAATTATGAGGAACTGAATGATTCCGATTTGAGTATTAGATATTGTGTAATCATCAGAGTAACACCTGTTAGTGATTTACGGTTTAATCAAGTAAAACGCAGCGGAAATAATTTGATAAATCACTAATAACGGATCTACATATTGACAATATAATTAAGCAATAAAATAAAATCAAAGAGTTTAGATCAAGTATTCATACCCTTGAAGCCTTTGATTACACCAGTAAATGTGGACGAAGAACTCAAAGAATTCAATATAGAATTCCTATAATGGTATCCACACTACACCATATCTAGAACACCAATTAGGATGCTAGTCCCTTGGTCAAGAATCAAAATCAAAACCAAAACCAAATAATCTCTTTGTGTACGTTGGCATCAAATAAATCAATTGGGATGCTTTATTTAAGTACGTCACCACAAAATCAAAAAGGAGGAAGTATATGTCTATTCTGTTTGTGCGTATGAGTTATCACCATCGACTAAACAACCACATTCACTTTTTCTCGTTTTTTTTATTTTTCGGCCGTAAGTTTCATAAGGGAGGATTAGGGTTAAGGTCAAACTTTTCTTGCTCCCTAATCTAAGTATATATTCCCTAATTACAAGTTAGGAGATATGACACTTAGCCCCTTGTACTTTTGATTCTTTATGATTACTCACTAATATGTTTTAACTTAACAATTAATTAAAACATAACTAGTCAAGTAATCATAGTTTATATAAATAATATAATTACCCTAATTATATTATATATATTAAATGGTGTTTGGTGTATAAGTGTGTGACCCTTTAGGCTCACGTACGTCTAGCCATATTACTATATGTCATGAACGTAAAGCATATTCCAACAGCTCCCACTTGCGCACGTCATAACATCAAGTAGTTATACAAGCAAAGGTTAGAGTCTAGCAACCCGCCAATGCCCCTAGAAGTATATGAGTGAGTTTCAGAAAAGTCCAGGTCCAAAGTTTTTCAATCAGTTATCCTTTTGTTACTGATACCATGTTGAATTTTAGACAAGGATTAATGTCAATCTAAAATTTCAACGATTCTGTTTCTTGATCTATACATTGAAGTAGATTACCAAACCAATCAAGATTCATCTTGATTACCTTTGGGTACGGCCGTACAAGCATCTATTCAAATCATCGAGGGGCCCAGTAGTATCTAATCCAAACATGTGGAGGAACAAATTCTTTATTGACTACACGTGTTTGATATATGCTTAATATCAAACCTGAGGATGGTTGTTATAGCAGCCTTATTCAGGCCAGCGTTTAACCACATCAAAGTTTGACACTCCACACACACAAACCAACTTGCATCTCAAGTCAGAGGATAAGCGACAAAGCCTTTGTGAGATTCACTTGTGAGATAAATCCGGGAAGTGATTTCTCATAGGTTGGGTCAGTCCAATTGTGCATCAAAATGAACAACATGTGAGTTTGACTTCATCATCCTTAGTCATACTAAGATGATGTCATCAATGCCCTCAGATTTGTCTTAATAATATTCTCATATTATTAATATGACAATGGAAAATTTAGAATATAAAACCCAGTAAATATTCAAGGATATAAACATGCAAATATAGAACACAGTAGATATTCATATAAAAACGATCATATCAAATATATCAATTTATTCCAATATAAACTGCTCACAGTTCCATTATCCAAATACTAAAACAGATTTACATGAAACTACTAGCTTGTCGAAGTCCAATGTTCCATTCATATCCAATATGTTTGGTACAAGACATTGAGTTCGATGAAGTGTCAGCTAGTTAGTTATCTGTTTGAACTTTAATAGTACGAATTTCACATTTCTCGATAAATCATTCGAATGTAGTGAACCTTCGTAAATAGGATCTAGCGTCATCATGACCTATTTCAAAACCAGCATAAGTATAGCAAGTATACTTAGTTTCAGTTCGGTATCTCCACCATAACCAAGGAACATATATCCAGTATTTCAAAAATACTTCAATGTGTTCTTAATAGCAATCCAGTGAATCTCTCGTGGATTCTATTGGTATTTTCTAGTAAGGTCCCCTAAGGGCGTTACATTTGGCCTAGTGCTCCTTACAGCGTACATGATGAATGGAATAGCCGATTCATATGGATTACATTCATTCGCTTCACCACATCAGGTGTGGAAGGTCCTTGAGTCTCACTCAAGTTTACATTGTGTGGCATACGAGGACTTACTCGTTTGGGAATACCATTCTAAACCATTTAGAATTTTGTCAATGTAAGCACTTTGACTTAAATCAATTAACCGCTTAGATCTATCATTATAGATCTTTACTCCAAGTATGTATGTCGTGTCTCTACAATCCTTCATGTTAAAACATTTCCAAGCCAGGATTTTCATCTTGTAGCATTGGTATATTGTTTCATATGAATGACATGTCATCAGCATGTATGACTTGAGAAACGACATCGCTCCCACTAGCTTTCATATATACACATGCTCAATTTTGGGTTTTAGGTGAAACAAACGTTTTGATTTCATCATAAACCAAATCTCATAGTTATAGTACACTACTTTGGCTATAAGAATCCTAATGTCTTTAGTAACAGGCGAGAAGGTTTCATCATTGTCAATCCAGTAGGATTGAGTGTAACCTTTTGTTACTAGAAGAGATTTATAGGTGTGTATATTTTCATCCATGTCAACAGTCTTACTGTTTTGAGAAAGATCAACCAAGTTCAAAACTTGATTGTCTCTCATGGATTTCATTTTCGCATTCATAGCTTCAAGTCATTTTTCGAATTCAAAATTCGATAATGCAACATGATAGTTAGGGGGTTCATTATGATCCTCGAAACTTTTCTCCTCGGCATCGACATAAGTCTATATCATTCAGGTGCATGAGCTGTCCTTGCGGACCTACGAATGGGAACAACATCATCCAGTGGTCCAACATCTATATGTCCAGCCTCAGAATGATATTTGCTAGTGTTACCAGAAGGTTGTGTATCTTCACTTTGAATCTTGTCAAAGTCTATATTGCTCCCACTTGCTTTGTGAAATTAGACTGTTCTCAAGAAACTCAGCATACCGAGTAACAACAATTTGTTCTCAGTTGGGAAGTAAAATAGTAACGAAGATATACTTGATAGATATGGGCTAAAGTTTGTTCGGCATGTCTCGTTCCACGAGATCCTCACAACCCCAGATCTTCAAGACAAATTAGGGACTTTCCCACGCCATATCTCATATGGTGTCTTTTTAACCTTTTGGTCGGAACCACATTAAGTTTTCGAGCAACAGACTTCAGTGCATGCCCTCAAAAGGATAGTGTAAGAGTAGTAGGACTCATCATAGACAGAACCATGTCATACAGGGTCCGATGTCTCCTTCCAGACGCACCATTATCTTATGGAGTGTATGGAGGAGTGAATTGTGAGACAATCTCACGATGTGTGGGATGATCCAGAAACTCTTGTCTCATGTACTTTCATCCTCAATTAGGACTGAAAGCCTCTGTTGTCTTGCCGACTTGATTTTCTACTTTTACTTTAGAAAGCTTTGAACGTTTCAAAGATTTCATGTTTATGTTTAATCAAGTAAACATAACCATAGCGACTGATATCATTAAAGCTTCCATGTTGATGTTTAATCAAGTAAACATAACCACATTGAATGATATCATCAGTGAAAGTAGGTGGCACCTTCCCTAGTCTTAGTTCTAAAAGGGCCACATACATCAGTATGTATGAGTCCAAGTAGATTTTTAGCTCTTTCGCTAACATGGGAGAAAAGCCCGTCGAGTAAAGAATCAAAATGCGTCGAGTTGTAGTATCAAAATGATTCATAACTCTTTACCTCTTTCCATAATAAACAAGAGAGGCATTTTAAATGATTCATAATCATTTGTAAAGAAGCCCGTCGAGTTGTAGTATCAAAATGCGTTTCTTGTTTATGTGGAAAAGATAACAATGCTCTAGGTAAATGGAATCCAAACCGTTTTGGATTCTTGAGTGCTACATTTGTATATAGAACTGTCGTTTGAATTAGGATCATGCATATTAATTTCAAATATACTATTACAAAGAATAGTAATAAAAACATGTTATTTTTCATAAAACAAAATATCATAATCCGTAATTCAACAAACAATAAAGCTAAACAATGCATAATTGACAATTGTTCAAAACAATAATTAACGCATTAGGAAGGATAAGATCACAGCTTCCATTCATTTAGCTTTCTACTTCACTTTTAATCTTGCACATTTGTGTAAATGTGAGTTCCATAACTAGTGTCATACACTCAAGATTTATTACGAAAAGTATAGAGTTCTATAATGAAGATACCTAATGTGCTAGCTAGAACACATTTGTCATTCATCAACTCTGCCAAGTAGGCAGGACTATTCCTCCTTCAATGGCTAGTTTCATCACAATGATGGCAAGAAATATCCTTTGCAGGGTGCTCCTTTTTAGCAGGTGGGGAATCGTAGGTTTGGAAAAGTAAACTAGCTTACCCTTACCTAGACTCTTGCCTTGTTCTTGCGGTTTCACCTTCCCTGATTCCTAGAAAAGAATTGGGTAACCTTTGCTCAACTAGTTTTACCATAGCATGTTATCAAAGATTGTCTTCCCCATGCTATGTACTTTTAAAACTCTTTTCAAACTAGTCATAGTCCTTGGATAGTGAGGTAAGAATCAAGCTCATTCCAAGAACTTGTGGCAATGGGTAACCAAGACGCTCCATTTGATCAGTATAGCATTTCATATTCAAGATGTAAGTGCTAACTGATTGGCCGTCCTCCTGCTTGTAAGCGTTGAACGCTTTAACTGTTTTGAACAGTTCAAGTTCTGCTTGTTGTTGAAATATCATTTTCAACTTGCTTATCATGTCATATGCTGTGAGTTCCTCGAAGTTCTTTCGAATCTCGAGGTTCATGCTCACAAGCATAGGATAGCGACTTCTTGGTGTTCGTTAAACGTTTCGGTAAAGGCTTGACGAACAGCAGCAGAAGAATTGGCAGGAGGTGCCTCAGGTAAGGCCTCTTATAGGTGTATCAACTTGTTCTTATATCTAAGGACAATCCTTAGAGTTCGATATCAGTCGATAAAGTTGATATTAGTCAGTTTCAGTTTTCAAGAACTGATTTTAGAGTGGAGATACTTAGGTTTTGATTTGTTGTTGTTATCTGTATAACACACAAAGTTCAAAAAATAGTATTTTCAATAATAATTTCTTTTAATCAATTAACTACCCAATTAATTTTAATTAAAAGCTAAGATCCCATTGAGCTTCTATCACCGCCTCAGTTGATCTTCTAGAGATGATAGATCCAATAGGTAGGTGACGATCAACAATTGCATTACTAGTGCAACTCTTAGAGTATGGGACTTCATGGCACCTAGTGAACAAGCATCTAGGGTCAAGTGGCATGTTTGTCGCATCTTCGCCTCGAGTCAAGGTCTCACCGTTAACTCGATTAAATCATCCAATGTGAACTCATGTCAAAATAAATCTAGGTCACACGCTTAGACAATAATGACCTCGGATCTAAATTCAAACCACGTCTCACGTGAATTTAAAAGTAGAAGCAAGTGATTTCAACCAATTGGACGGCGTGACTTAAATTTTAGGTATGAAAAATATTTAAGAAAAATTTATTAAGATATGAATGAATCATGTACTTCATTCATACCACTTCATAAGTCGGTTTAATAAGCGGTAAAAACGTTTTAACGATTATTAAATTATAAGTTTCAAATTATATTTAAACTTCTGTTTTAATCTCAAAAACAAGTTTAGATTAAAGAATAATCATAGATGATTAACAAGTAATCATAGATGATTAAAAGTTTGGATGTTTTAATGTTTGTGTTTCAAAAATCTTATTTTAGTTGTTATGTTTTGTATCGAATAGAAAATAAATAACAACCACAAACATACAAGTAAAACATGCAACACATTTTTGTGCAAAACCTCGACCGATGATAACCTAAGTTCGGTCACATGAGTCATCACGACGGACCGAAGGGTCAAGCTAGGGGACCGGCCAACATGAACCCGAGCGGGCCTACATAAACCCAATGGGCTCCCACTTACTCCAAGACAATCATGAGCAAGTAGAGCCCAACCAATGTGAAAATGCAATCTGTCCAAAAAATCCAGCAGCGCCTGAACTGAAATTCGACCTAGCAGACGACATTTCCAGTCTTCCCGGCCTTATGGAAAATTGTAGATCTCTGAGTTGCGGAAATTTTGGCGGTGGTTTCAGGTCCAAACGAGTTGCCAATCTCCGGGAAAGTCTGTTTTCGTGCAGCTGCGCAGGAGGTGCCGAAAATTGTTGTTTTTCTTCATCTATTCTTCATTCTTTGGTCAACAAATTACAAGATAAAAAGGAAATAAAATATAGCTATTCTAATACATTTACAATTGAAATTTGTCCCAAAAAAAAATGACACCAAAGAAAAGAAAGAATAAAAATTACAACCAATTAGCCAAAACACGGCTTTCCCAAAAACAACCAAACATTCAAACAAATCACATTCATTCACAAACGATCTAGGTTTTCATCGGTTTTGCACAATCAAGCACCAATTGACAAGGCTTTGGCTTGGAATCTGGCAAAATAACATGTTTTGCCATATATAACAATTAACAATTAAAATAAAAAACCAAGCCAAATAAAATAAAAAATTCAATGAACAAGATTAGTTTTTTATTTTAGTTTTTGTAACAAGTAGCACTTAGGGTTCCAAAAAATCAAATTTTTAACCTAATTTTATAAAAAAATTCGCTACTTTTTACAAAAATCTTGCTAATTAAATCATCAATATGATAACTCGTGATACCACTGTTAGTGATATACGGTTTAATCAAGTAAAACGCAGCGGAAATAATTTGATAAATCACTAATAACGGATCTACATATTGACAATATAATTAAGCAATAAAATAAAATCAAAGAGTTTAGATCAAGTATTCATACCCTTGAAGCCTTTAATTACACCAGTAAATGTGGAAGAAGAACTCCAAGAATTCAATATAGAATTCCTCTAATGGTATCCACACTACACCATATCTAGAACACCAATTAGGATGCTAGTCCCTTGGTCAAGAATCAAAACCAAAACCAAATAATCTCTTTGTGTACGTTGGCATCAAATAAATCAATTGGGATGCTTTATTTGAGTACGTCACCACAAAATCAAAAAGGAGGAAGTATATGTCTATTCTGTTTGTGCGTATGAGTTATCACCATCGACTAAACAACCACATTCACTTTTTCTCGTTTTTTTGATTTTTCGGCCGTAAGTTTCATAAGGGAGGATTAGGGTTAAGGTCAAACTTTTCTTGCTCCCTAATCTAAGTATATAGGAGATATGACACTTAACCCCTTATACTTTTGATTCTTTATGATTACTCACTAATACGTTTTAACTTAACAATTAATTAAAACATAACTAGTCAAGTAATCATAGTTTATATAAATAATATAATTACCCTAATTATATTATATATATTAAATGGTATTTGGTGTATAAGTGTGTGACCTTTTAGGCTCACATACGTCTAGCCATATAACTATATGTCATGAACGTAAAACATATTTCAACAACACCGCTGGAGATAGTCGATCCTACAAAATAAACAAACCTAAATTAAACGATGTATCATTACACAAAACTCACTTAAAAACATCAAGACATATTTGATTCATGAATTCATCAAAATGAAATTTATAATAGGAGAATAGATGAAAGGGATTAATAACCTTACTTAACTATTTATACTAAATAATTCATTTTTAATTTGTATGAAAAATTATAAATTAATTAATACTTTTAATATGTGTCTTTACATTTGCTAGAAACTAAAACATATATATTAAATATAACAATTTAATTTACCTTTAATATGTGTCTTTACATTTGCTAGAAAGTAAAACCTATATATTAAATATAATAATTTCATTTTATTTAATTTAATTAATCTTATATAGATTTCCAAACATTTAATTTACTTCCTCATTACTCAGATTAACAATTATCATTAATGAATCTTACTGAATTTGGTTTAGTAAACTTTCACATGATTTGTTTGGATAACTCCTTATCAACTTAAATCAATAATCTCTTTTTTAATTGTTTATTTTTTCACATAAATCTCGATTTGGTGATGTTTTCACATTTATCACTTAACATTTTTCTTATTTTCTCATTTATTTTGCTTTAACGATTGTTCGATCGTACTCGATGTATTAATAACTCAATTAAATCATTTAACGAATTCAACCCAATTTGGTCTATTAGTCTTTCTCTTGACATGTTTTGATAACTCTTTATCAATTCGTGGTTGATGATTCTCTTATCCAATTTGATTGCACTCTTTTCTCATAAATCTCTTTTAGTGATTTTATTATCAATTATTATATATAATAATTGAGGGTTTTCATGATACTTAGATGCTTGACGAATGGTCTCTTTGAATCCTTTTCGAAACATAGGCACAAGTCATGTGCGTATAATAGTAGGGGCCCTCTATTATTATCCGCACCTACCCCTGTCATGGTTTCAAGCCAGTTTCAAAGATTCCACGATCTCCTATCCTCATACCATCCACATGGCAAGTAATCCACATCAATAAGTATAGTCTATATATCTATATATAGTCGCACAATTCACACTCATCTCGAGCTAATTCTCTTTTGTTCTCTTAGTAATCGATGTCACTCGCGACGTTTTTAATAAAATAATCTTATAAATAGGTACTAGAGGCATAAGGTCGTCGTGATGCGCTGCCTCTCAATTGGATTTGGACTCACTTTAAAACACTTTTGAAAAACTCATTATAAAATCTCGTGCTTCGACTTGAGTCTGGAATCTACCCCTTGTGAACCCAATTCCCTCAAGCCAGAGCTCTGATACCAACTTGTAACATCCCAAAAATTAGGGGATATTTAAAAAATTTTAATCAATAAAATATTACATTTTTCCCTAAAAGTACAAGTAACTCAAAGGTCCCAACTCATAAATGAAAATATAAAACCGTCTCGTGGTTTAAATGCGCAATAATTAAAAGTTTTAAAAACAAAACATGTTTGATTCGAAATAAATGTTTTAAGCCAAATCCATAAATATAAAAATAGAAACGCAGCTCATCAACCATTGACCTTCTCTTTCCCTTGCTAGTACCTGCAAAATGGGAGGGAGTGTTTGGGGTCAGCCACCGTGAGTGAATAATCAACAAAATAAACATACATATACAAACAATCCACACCACATAAGTGATCCCTAATGACTCTACTCAATTCTCGATTATTAGGCCTTTTATTAAATTTCAATTGGTTCGCCAATGTCGTGACGATCCCAACGCCACTTGCGCCTCGCTGCAGCACCCCCTTCCAACACCCACCGTTGGCCCACAGTACCACGCTGACAGTGATGAATTGTACTTGGCTTCCCGGGAAGAGTTGGCTAACCTCATGAATCGAAAATATAGTTAGTTAGTTTTATTAACGTGTTGACACATTACAACATGTACTCTTATAAAACTAACATCTCAAGCTCAAGTATATCATCTCATAGATATATAACCACATAGCACAACCCAAGTGCATAACAACTCATAATCAAAACTCAAGTACACAGATCATTAACATAATGATATGGTACTTAGCTCGGTTACTCAGTATCCATATCTCAGTTCAGAATACGAGTAAAATAAATAACACATAGCACATCAACGAATAACAAGCTCATCTCAAAGCAATAGCAATTCATGACATATAGCACATAATCATGAAGTGAATGTAAATGCAAGTTTATAGTGAGATCACCCACCTCGAATAGACGTATGCTCCTAGATATGTTTAGCACGGGAGAGCGTCTCTAATCAGGTCCTAGAAGGTCCTACAAAGTACAAGGAAGCTCGGATTAGAATTTGACTCAAAGGTAGTTTCAGCAGAAACTAAACAGCACTCAACACTCTCTCGGGGATGACCATAACTCTCAAATCGCTCACTAGATTTTATTCAAATTTTTACAGTAGCTAAATGACTCAGAAGACTAAAATTCGTCAGAAGATTTCGGAACTCGAATCCGAACTGAAGTACCTCAAAACAGACTCACAAGTCAGAAAAAGCGTAACCGAAAAAGTTGTTGCGGCCGTTTACTAAAACAGATATATCTTTTAAACGAGAAATCAGATTGACGTGACATCAGTGGCACCAGAAAAGGACTCAGAAAACTAGAGACATGCGTGGGTCAAAATTTTAAAAACGTATTTAAAGTGTGATAAAAACAGACTCAAACTCATACTACACAATCTGTTAAAATTCAGCATGTTGATAAAAATCCATTTTACAAACCCGACATCATCCACTTTATTCCCGAGACACCCGACAGCCCCGAAACTCAAATTTATTACAGAAACCCCTATCTAAAAATATTCTTGTTCATCAGTTTGTAAATCTTTTCAGTTTAAGGAAACCAAGAACCTTTAAGGTTCGGTTTCCGGGTTTTTCGATTAAAACGTCTAGCCAATCATCAAACGGTTTTTACCCAACCCTAAAACCCGTCCCTATAAACTCAGCTGACCAAAAAGAAAACCCGACATCCACTCACGGCCTACAAACAAACACAACCCAAGGGATTAAACGTGATCGAAATAAGGCAGTCAAAAAGGGAATTAAAAATAGAAATCACCAAAAATAATCAAAAACCAAAGTTCAAAATAACATAATTATCTTCTCCAGACATTTTCAAAATTTGCCGACAATAGAAAAAAAAGTATCATGCCAGCACTGCCCCTATGCACTTGTCAGCTGCTCACTTTCTCCAATTTTTCTTCTGCTCGACGGTCACTACATCTTCTTGCTCGATCAGAACACTGAACCCGCTACACAGAATACAAAGGTCAAGGCCGGAAATTAGGAACGAGTGAGATTAACAAAACAAAGATTCGAGAAGAAAAAATGCCACTGGCACTACACGATTTACGATTGGTGATGATGGTGAAGGCTGGCATCGTTCATCCGACATCACTCCCAAATGGACTTCTCTTGCTCGATTCTTGACTGCCGATGATTACAATGGAACGCGGCTGGGGTTCCTCTCCCTTCTCACAAACGGCCAATAGAATAGGTTTAGGGATGCTTACGTTTAATTACTAGATGAAGTACTCTCTTTTCCGGGCTCAAAGCCACTCATTAAATCGGGCTCAAGGGTAAAAGAAAACTGAGATGGGCCTTGGCCTAGGCCGGCCATCCTTCTTGTTCGACATCAGAAAGAAAACGAGGCGTATTCACACAATGTGAGCCCGATATCTACACGGATAATTGGACCCCTGAACTTAAATTTCTTCAAGCCGAACTTGGGCAAGCTCACAATGGATCACAAAGCAATCGACCCTATTGACCGGGTCTTAGAATACACACTACTAACTCAAACTCGAGATTTCACATTTATCACACAAGGAACATAACTCATTAATAATTTGCCGTTAAAACATCACAAATTAAAGTGTACACAATTAATACTAAACACAATGTAGTCATACACCGAGATGCTCATAGACGAAACGTCACACACTTATTATACGGTCAACTCATGGTCCAACTAAAAATTAAATTTAAACTCAATTTAAATTATTATTTAATTCTCTGAAATTTAAGGGTGTTACATATAAACCCTAAACCTTTCATATTTTAATCACCATGATAAACCACATAAAACCCTAGAATCTCATAAACTTTGGTACCGTTTTGACTCGTTTTAGACCCCAAAACCAATTGTGAAACCCTAATACCGAAACCCTAACCCAAAACCCTAGATCCGAACCCTTTCACGAAACTGTTGACCGAAACACTGCTGAGTTGACTCGCTCGTGACTGAGTTGACTCAATGACTCGCTGATTTGGCTCGTCCGATCTAACCCTAACCCTAATCGGCCCATTTGATTCACCTATACCCTAATCGGGCCGAGCCCGGTTGTGTTTAACCCAAACCGGAACAAAAACCATATCGGGCCAAGCCCAATACTTGACCCAACCGAAGTCCAAAACAGTCCCGAAAGCCCATTAGGCCGAGGCCCGTACTCGGTCCATGGCAAGCCCAAATCTTGGCCCATTAATCGGCCCAAGTGGCCCATGTCGTGGCCCATTAGCCCATTCAACCCATTTCTAAACCCAATCCATTTTCATTGGCCCATTAAACCATTCGCAAGCCCATTTAGCCCAAATCTAGGCCCAATAACACTAAACCGTTACAAAGTCGCGTAAACATATACGTTTTAATCAATCAAAACATATTTTATAAACAAACATACAATGCAAACAATAATAAAACACAAACAATGCATTATTAGGTCACCTGTGCGTGATAGCTTAGGCTAATTAGGAACCCTTGTGCGTTTAGGACGCTAGGATTCTATGAGCAGTTTGCTCTTGAGGTTTATTGTGATCTAAGCTAAGCATCAGGTGAGTCCACAGCCCCTTTTACTCTTTTACTGTTTTATAACTTATGGGGTGAAAAACATAACATGCTACATACTTTTACTGTTTTATATTATGACTGTGCAACATCATTAGCATCTCATTTTCATTTTGGCATGACAAACAATTCATTATACCGTACTAAGTTCAGCTTTCCTTAAGTAGAGTACCTACACCCTAGATATACGAATAGTACTATTGGCCAATGCTCAGCCTCCTACATTTTGATCATTACTTGGTTTATCCAAGACATCGGGAATGTATTATCCATGACCTTATAACACACACATGGGATGGGTATAATACCTCAATAGCCTTGCAAACTGTTGGGAATAACAGTCTTCATATGCCAAACTAATGATAAACTGTTACTACAAAACATTTTACATTAAACTTAGGAATTGTGGTTTACTTACATTTCCCTTACATTTCATTTTGGTTTATCAAACTTTTTATACAAATACTTATTCTTCAATCTGTCATAAAACATTTTCACATTACACATTGGGTACCAAAACAAAGATTTTCTAAACTTTAAACACCAAACCTGTGGATTCACTCAACAATTCTTTTGACCATTTAATATTATGTTTTTCAGGAATTTAGGAGAAGCATTGAGTCATTGACTTTGGATGAGCATACATAACGTTGAGATGCCACGAATGCCTTTTTAAATATCAACTTTGTTTTGACGATCATTTATACTTAAGTTTTTGACATATTTGAAATAAAATTAATTATTTAAATTTATTTTGACCCTATTTATTTTTTACTTAGTCAATTGCTTATGTTACACATGAAAGTTACATCCCGTTCTTCTGCAAACCATTTTACTTAAAAACCATTTTTGGCGGGGTGTGACACATTGCATGCCATTTGCATCCCAAAGTCATAGATTTGATCAAGTGCCCCTGTTTTGTGAGTCATACACCTGATGATTGTGGAAATCATAATTCCTCACATGGGACCGAATTCGTGCCTATTTATAGTCCTTGTTGTGCGTTGTCTTCCAAGAAGAGGCAATATTGATCGTAAAGTGTGTCTATCAACGAACTCGTCATACTGGGCATGTGCAGGAAATTGAAGTTCTCTTCAAATGATTGAAATGGAGAAAAATGCACGTCTTTGTCCTCTGATTACCCATCCTGCAATCATGTCTGGTGAATCCATTTCTGCAGTGTACCAGAATTCACACAGCATTGCAGGATAGATTGCTCGTGGAAAGAGTTGAAGAGCATGAGAGATTGGGCTATGCCTTGGATAAGTAACCATTTGTCTGAATTGAGGGCATACCTAACCTTGAGGAATATCGAAATTTGCAGTGGTGTTGTTCCTCGAAAACTTTGGGAGTTCATCCCTTTGGAAATCTTGTGCTGGTGCGATCAGGTCAGGAGCGATGAAGGTGTAATTTGCCATGATCTGTGATTATGATTTGAGAATATACTTGCAAAGGGAGAGAGAAATCGATAAACACAGAGAGAAGTTAGATTAAATAACGAAAGAAATGAAATTAAAATGAAATAAATGGTTATTTATACTTTAAATTACAATCATTACAGTATTGGGAAGTAAAATCGGCGAAATGACAACCTTATCCTATTCCAACGGTAACTTTTTAGAAAGGTAAGTTACCGTTGGGGAGTATTAGGTTTTGTAATAGTGTTAACAACTTCAGGCTTTCCAATACTGATTTAAGGGTTAAAAATAATTAAATTAAAAAAAATTAAAAATAATTAAAACATTTATTTTATTCAAAAAATTAATATAACATTTACAAAATTTAAAAAAGATATACTAGACGAGCTATACTGAAAAGGTCAGTATAGGGTCAATACTGAAATATCAGTATAGGAAAAAAAAATTAGAGAAACATAATTTCAAGGATTCAGCATTCCCAGTTGTCCTAGTAAGTACATAAACCTCTCTTCTGACAGAGGTTTAGTAAACACATCGGCCAATTGGTCCTCTGTTGGAGCATAATCTACCTGAACCTTACCCTTTTCCATATTATCCCTGATAAAGTGGTGACTGATATCAATGTGCTTTGTTTTTTTAATGATGGACTGAATTTTCAGTGATAGCAATAGCACTCTTGTTATCACTATGTATTGGAGTCTTCTTGAAATCAAATTCATAGTCCATTAGTAGGTACTGCATCCATAAGCGTTGAGCACAACAACTTCTTGCAGCCACGTATTCTGCTTCTGCAGTGGAAGTTGCAACCGAGTTTTGCTTCTTGGATGACCAACCAACTAGTCTCCCACCGAGGAATTGACATCCTCCGCTTGTAATTTTTGTATCCAATCGGCAACCTGCATAATCTACATTTGTGTACCCTTCAAGATCAAAATCTGAGTCTTTGGGATACCAAAGACCCATGTTAGGAGTACCAGATAAATACCTAAAGATTCTCTTAACAACTTTCAAATAAATGGGAGTCTTTGGGATCAGCCTGATACCGAGCACACAAACATGTGGCAAAAGTGATATCGTGCCTACTAGCTATTAAGTAAAGCAAGGAACCAATCATACCTCCGTATGTGGAGTGACATACTAGTTTACCAGTTTCATCCTTACTTATCTTATCCTGAGTACTCTTAGGAGTGTGCATAGAAGAAAGGTTTTCGAATTTGTATTTCTTCAGCATGTCATGCACATACTTACATTGGTGTACAAAAGTGTCATCAGGCTTTTGATGTACTTGTAAACCTAGAAAATAAGTAAGTTCTCCCATCATACTCATCTGATAATGAGCTGACATTATCTTTGCAGACCAATCACACATTGGCTTGTCAGTTGAGCCAAAGATAATATCACCCACATATATCTGAATGAGTAAGATGTCAGTCCCCTTTCTTTTTGAAAATAAAGTTTTACCAATTTTACCAAGTGTAAATTTATTTTCAAGTAAGTACTCAGACAAAGTATCATACTAGGCTATTGCAGCTTGTTTGAACCCATATAAAGCTTTATTAAGCTTGAAAACATAGTTAGGAAATTTAGGATCAACAAAGCCTCGGGGTTGTTTAACATAAACTTCCTCTTGTAGTTTTCCATTAAGGAAGGCACTCTTGACATCCATCTGGTAGACTTTGAAGTTCTTAAAAACTGCATATGCAAGATACAGCCTAATAGCTTAAATTCTTGTAACTAGTGCAAATGTCTCATCATAGTCAATTTCCTCCTCTTGCCTGTAGCCCTGAGCAACCAGTCTTGCCTTGTTTCTGATTACAAAACCACATTTGTCCATTTTGTTTCTGAACACCCACTTAGTGCCAATTATAGTTTTTTCCATTTTGGGGTGGCACTAAGTTCCATACCTTGTTTCGTTCAAACTCTATAAGCTCTTCTTGCGTAGCTTCTACCAAGTCTTCATCTAGTAAAGCTTCATCAGCTTTCTTGAGATCCATGGTAGATAGAAAGCTTGAAAAGAGACAGAAATTTGCAGTAGCCTGGGGTTCAAAAGTCAATTTTCTTCTTGTCCGCACTCCCTCTTCTACAGGACCAATAATGTTTGTATGGGGATGGTCTCTGTGCTCCCTTAAATTGGTTCCTAAGGTAGCATTCGAGGCAGTGTTGACAACTTCTTGATGGACTGATGGGTTGCCAGACTCATACTGATCCGAGTTGTGTTTTGTATTGGTCTGCACAAAATGTTGGTTTTCTTCATTTTGCAGATTGGCAGTTGGTTATTGAAGTGGATTTGATGTTTCACCCTCTTCATATGTTGAATGATTCATATCAAGGTTTGAGAACTAAGTATTGAGGTTAGCAGTGTTGGAAACCTCGGTGTTTGTAGTAGTTTTGCCATACTGAGTTAAATCCTGAACATCATCACTCATGTCATGTGGTACTTGTGTGGGATGGTTTTTGAGCTTGTCAGCATTGGAGTTTTCTGGATTACATAAGGTTTCAATACCATTTATGTTCTCCTTGATAGATTCTTCTATCACCTTTGTAGATAAAACATACACTCTGAAAGCCTTTGAGAATGGTGAATAGCCCATAAAAATGCCTTCATTTGCTTTGGGAGAAAATTTGTTGAGATTTTGTATAGTACTGAGTACAAAACATTTACTCCCAAAGATGTGGAAGTACTCCACATTAGGAACGCTGCCATGGTATAACTCATAGGGAGTTTTGAGGTGTCTCTTGACCATAGTAGCTTGATTCTGTGTAAAGTTAGCACAGTTTACAACTTCTGCCCAGTAGCTCAGCGCCAGTACAGCACGGCATAACAAAGTTCTTTTAGCTTCAGTGAGTGTTCTATTCTTCCTTTCTAGAACACCATTTTGTTGTGGTGTGTAGGCTGCAGAGAAATTATGTTCAGTTCCTTTCTCTTCATAGAAACTTGCTAATACATAGTTCTTAAATTCAGTACCATGGTCACCTCTTAGTTGCTTGACCTTGGTACCCTTTTGAAGCTCTTCTCTTTTGATGAAAGCAATATATTCCCGTGGTAGCATCTGATTTGGCCTTCAAGAAGATGACCCAAGTGTATCTTGAGTATTCATCAACCAAGACTAGTGTATAGATCTTTTTGCCCAGAGATGGTGTAATGATGGGGCCAAAAAGATCCATATGTATCATAGTAAGAGGCTCATTGATAGATTGATTCACCTTAGACTTGAATGAGCTCTTCTTCTGCTTGCCCATTTCACATGTTGTGCATAACTTATCTTTTAAATAAGTAATTGTGGGCAGCCCTCTCACCAACTTCTTAATACTGAGCTCATTGGCGTTTCTTAAGTTGATATGAGAAAGCTTCTTGTGCCACATCAAGTTCAGTTCTGGATTGACTTTGGAAAGCAGGCACACACGAATTATAGGGTCAATTTCTGAAAGATTGACAACAAAGACATCCTTTTCTCTTCTAGCAAGAACAACAGGTTGTCCTTTTTCATTGTAGATGATGCCTGCAATCTTTCTGAATCTTTCTTCCTTATCATCATCACACATTTGACTGATACTAAGCAGATTGTGTTTTAGACCCTCCACATAGGCAACCCTTTTGAAGGTTATGTTGCAAGCTTTAATCTCCCCATAACCCCTTGTTTTTCCTATTGAATCATCCCCAAACCTGACAGAAGGACCCTTCTTTGGTGTGTAATGTAACACCTCAATTTTTAAAACACTTTTAAAATCATTTAAAATACCATTTGCAACACTTCTCCTGTTGTCAAAAATACCGTTAAAAAAACCTTAAAACATTTATCAGAGTTTAAAAAACTCGGTGTTACAAAATAGATCATAACCATAGGCAAACGGGATCTACCTACGAGCTCCTGAGCTAAACATCTCTAGGCCACTTCTTGTGCAACCTTCTATCACTTCAAACCTGTACCTAAGTACATAGCCAGAAAAACAAACGTAGTACGTGAGACAAAATAGTCTCGTGAGATGCATGGGTTCTAGACCCCAACAATAATAATCAATTTATAAATATATAAACATATATATATATATATATATATATATATATATATATATATATATATATATATATATATACACGACATCAATACCGTCTAGTCACCCTATTGTGACCCTATTGATCTCTACTCTCCTAGCAATCATATCTGGCTATCGGGTTGCCCCTGAACTAGCTAGAAGCACAAACATATCTAGTTATCGGGTTCCCCCCGAACTAACTAGAAGCACATTAACTTATAAACCGAAAATCAATCGCCATTAATAAGCTTCAAGATAACGGCAAGAGGAAATCGCCCAATCTACGGATACCTGCCTTACTCACCGGACCTTCCTCCAGTTAGCAAGACTACTAACGTCGATGAGTCGATGAGAATTCACCCAACTGCCCCTCATTCCACACCTCATTACCGGGGGTCCCCCGCGTCATCACATCATCTCATCCTTACCATAACTCATCAGTTATTCCAATCAAAGCCTTCGGCTATCATATAAATCATCAAACAAGTTAGTTATCTAATAATAACTATATATAACTAGTTCAACATAGCGTGAACGTACATGTATCGTCCCATGGACTCGATCATAAGCAACCCACATCTACTTCTACATCTATGAACCCTAGGGGGTCCATACTTACTTATTTCATAAGATACATCTCTTATAATATCGATATCATAATACTTTTATCCTTTCTTTGACTATAATACATATTTATTACCAGTCACATTGTATTCGTTTCCATACATATTCGTTCTTCACTCTTATTAGTAAATCTTACCAATAGATACTCATTACTATAAAATCATTGAAACTTGCTTTACTAATACATATTTATTAATGAAGACTATGTATACATTCTTTTAATCAATTACTTTATTAGTATGGTTCATTAATAAGGATTCCATAACTACTTTAGCTTATCATATTTACTTCCAAAATCATCAATAATACTAGACATATTCTAGTATCACATTACATCTACTTTCTTATCTTTTTGATCACTATCTTTATCAAAACATTTATTAATAAAGACCCATAAAATATCATACGTATTTTCAAAACTCTTTACTATGTACCCAGTTTAAAAGTCTCATGTACTCACCTTAGCGATAGCTAAATCCATGTCGTGTTTATCAACACGAATCCTTGCTTCCCGCCTTTGGAATATCTCCAACTTTTGGATCCTTGCAACCTATCAACATAATCATCACACTTCTAGTTATCATCCATAACTAGACATCATCTAACATTGACATAATCAACCCCAACCACCAAGTTCATCAACTTGGTGGAGATCCATAAACCCTAGTTTATAAAACTACTTTCAACATACAAATTAACCATCGATCCATGGTCTACATACTTCCTATGCGTGTTCTACACCCCCATTACCCATCTTTAACAAGATTTCAACACATCACTTTCAAAATCACCATTTCCCCCCAAATCTTAACTCATAACTAACTAGGAGACAAGAAAATACCTTTTATCTTTGATATAGGGTATAAATCTCTTAGAATGATGATGTTCTATACTCGAGAACACACAAATCGCCTCCCATTCTTCTCCAATTCGGCTGCACAAAGTGGAGAAGTGAAAAATGAGAGAAAACCCTAGTATTCCCGATTTTATCCTGCAAAGACACACAATCGTGTCGTTATCCCCACTTTCGCATCGCTATCTTGTAGCCCGCGTTAATTTGCGTCCGGAGTTCGCGTGGCGATCTCCAACGCGATCTCCATATCGCGTTTTCCCCAACGCTTTTTCGGTTCGCTGTTCCCAGATTGCACCAGATAGCGCCGCTATCTATACCTGGTAGCCTAGGCTACATCCTTTGTTATTCTTTTCGACCCGATTTCGACTTTATCAACACAATACGCATATCAAACGATGTCAAAATGACACGAAACCAATTCCCACGTATTTTAAATGATATATCCTCATTTATCATATTTTTCTGTAATTTACTCGATTCAAAATTTCGGTTCGTTACAACTATCTACCACTTAAAAGGATTCCGTCCTCGGAATCATTCAAAAATTTCCAATCCACATTCGACCGACCATTCCGTTCCCATTTCCCGTGATTGTTATCATAGAACTTTTCTCATTACCATTCAATCAACAATATACCTTTAAACATTCACTCAACTCATATAGGTCCAAACGCTCAAAACCCAATCTTAAATTCATAATACTTAAACGGGTCAAAATTTCACAATTTGACTATAACACTTTCATTACTTCAACTAATCTCGTTATACACAAGAAATGGTATGACCCAATCATCTAATTGATCAACACGGATATCAAAGTCTAGCTTTGACCAAGTCGATATATCCCAACATTGTCTAATCCTTGACTTAAGCACAAAGTCAGCTATACTTTAACAATTTCCTTACTTGCTAAAGGTTCCATTAATCATCCTTTCCTTCACCATCGACTTTAATTTACGATCCATCAATAATCATATACTCGATTCCTAAATTTAACTCTAAACACCCAACGGGTCAAAGTCGCATAATCCGACTATAACTCTTTTAATTATTCCATTATCCTTTTCACACACATACAATCGATGCATTATGCTCTCATCATTCACTAGTCATTCCAAACGAGAGTCAAAGCCCATCTTTAACCAATTCAACCAATCACAAATTGACTAATCTTGACTTTTGCATAAAATCTCCGATTACTATTTAGCGTTTCACTTACACATTAACCACCCCTAACCGGTTCATTTCCTTATTACCAAATTCCAAATCTTTTTGTCACCACCAGAGTAACCACCAATCCATTCCATTAACTATAATTCACCGGCCAACCCGGTCATCTTTGAGTCAACCAATTGACTCCGGTCTACCCTTGCAACCCATGACTTAGCACCCAATAGCCCAACACCCGATGTTTTACTCTTTATACATAGTGAGACTTAGAAATATTCCTTTCCCAGTCGTAGTCTCATACCACACTATGTCATATATTATCTTACCATTACTATTACGGTTTACCACTAATTGCCTTCTTACCCTTAATATCGAATCCATCATTCCCGACTGTGACAACTCGACATTTTGGGTAAGACAAAACATTCCATTTCTTACTTTCTATACTTAGAAAGTTTCTATTTTTAGAAACATCCCTCATTTCATTTCACATCATTTCATTTCTATATTTTTGGCACATAAACATAACAAAACACCATCATTTCACCATACGTTACTGTTTGACTATTTTGGTCAACACAACATTTCATTTTTACTTTACGCTGACTTTACACACAATCATTTCTAAAAATCAAAATTTACGCATTAAACACTAAATAATTAATAAAACGCGACGCGTAACGATTTTAATCCTAAACCGACACATAAATCTTTGACCCGGCCACCTTAAGGTTGAGTCCCCAACCCGTGACCCCCCATGCTCGGCCGAACACCCTTTGTGGTGTGGTCATTATGGTTTAAACTTTTGTGGTTATCCTTATCTTGTTTTTAAAAGACTCCGTATCCAATTCAAACTCCTTTTAAAACCTATAAATACTTAAGACAACACAAAACCCTAATCCTTTTTCTCCATTGTCTTCGTCGGCCAAGCATCTCCATCCGTACCCTCATGTGTTCGATTCTCGGCCAAGCAAACCGCAACCATCATCATTCGTGTTGATCTCGATCGTAAGGTATAAACCAAAACTCTTTCTTTTTCTTGTTTTCGTTTGTAATCGAGCCCAACTCGAGACCATGGCCGAAGGCCAAGTGATCTCGGTTATCTATTTTCCAAACCATCGACGTGCATGGATCCCATGCATGCTCGAGTGTGTTTTGGGAAGTTGTATTCGTTTCATGTTTGTTTTGTTTGTTTCTTCGTTACACTTAACCAAAAACCCTAGATTTCTACATATTGTAACCACAATGAAAAACCTTTCAAAACCCTAGAAATTCATAATTTTTGGTATCGTTTTGACTTGTTTCTAGATTGAAAACCGTTCGTGAAACACTAACCCAAACCCTAACAGAAAACCCGGCACCACGGGACCAGCCCTAAATCCGAACCCTTTGACCCGAAAACCCACTGAGTTAATTACCTGGCTGAGTTGACTGGGTTTTGGCCCGTTGACCGAACAGTTGACCCGAAGACTAATCGGGCCAAGGCTTGAACTTGGCCCATTCGGAAACCAATTAACCCTAATCCGGCCCATTCCATCTAAACCTTAATCGAGCCAAGCCCGTGGGTTAAGACCCAAAGCAAACTGCAAGCCCTTTGGGCCGAGCCCATACTCGGTCCCTCGGCAAGCCCAAAACCCGTGAACCATAACCCTTCGGGCCGTAGCCCAATACCAGCCCAAGTGGCCCATTCAATGAACCATTAGCTCGTTTATTCCTTGGTAAGCCCAAATCACCTTTTGTTGACCCATTTAACCCATGAAAGTCCATTAAGCCCATTATGGCGGGCTTTGGCCCAAGTGCCAGCCCGTTAGTCCAAATCTAGGCCCAATATTCCAATAAACCAAAACCGTTACAAAGTTGCGTAAACATAAAACGTTTTCAATAAACTAAATTCTTTTAATGAATCAACATACAATATAAACAATAAACAACACACAAACAATACAATCTAGGTCACCTGTGCGTGATAACTTAGACTAATTAGGAACCTTGTGCATTTAGGCGCTAGGAATCTCTACGGAACCATCCGTGAAGTTGTTGTGATCTAAGCTAAGCATTAGGTGAGTCCACAACCCCTTTTACTCTTTTTACCGTTTTATAACTTATGGGGTGAAAAAATATAACACGCTACATATACAGTTTTATACTATGACTGTACTACATTATCATTTCATTTTCATTATGGCATGACAAACAATTCGTTATATCGTACTAAGTTCAACCTTCATTAAGTAGAGTACCTACACCCTGGATATACGTATAGTACTATCGGCCAATACTCAGCCTCCTAGTTCATTGATCACTACTTGGTTTATCCAAGACACTTCGGGAACGTATTATCCATGACCTTATTTCATAACCATGGGAGTTGCAGTTTTGATTGTGGACTTAGGGGGATGGGTATAATACCTCAACGGGAGTAGCTACCTATTGAGAATAACAGTCTTATATGCCAAAATTATGATAAACCGTTTATAACAAACATTTTTATATCAAAACATTTGGATTGTAGTTCATCTACCGATCCCTTACATTTCATTTGGTTTGTCAACTTTTTATATAATTATGTTACTTTTCAACAATCATAGCTTATTTCCATATTACTCACTTTGTAGCAAATACAACTATTTTCGTACGTTTTTATTTAACCCTGTGGATTCACTCAACAATTTAGTTGACCTTTTAAGTTATGTTTTTCAGGTAATCTAGAGACTCAGTGAGCAACGGGGATGTGAGCAGCGATTGTCTTCTGGCAATGAACTATCTTTACATTTTAGTTTTCAAACAATCTTTCATTTGAAAACTTGCTATTTTAGGAAACTTTATGTTTTTAGAAATTTATATTTTTGGCAATGAAAGTTATTTTAGATTTTATTGCGTGGTTGTTTGATTACAATATCACTTGTTTTTATAACATGAACGTTACACTTCCGTTCTTCCGCAAAAGATTTTTGGCGGGGTGTAACACCGACACTTATCATTTTCCACATATTTTCCATTTATGAGTTTTAAGGCATCACTATACCTTTAGCCATCATTTTCATTACCATTCACATATAATAATATTACATTACTTATCCGGATTTCCGCCGAATACTCAAGTTCCATTTCCAAAGTTTCTATTTCTAAAATTTCCATCCATACTAACAATTCTTACCAAGACTTAGTACTTCATTATACTATCATCCTCTTATTAAATGCATTCACCAATCTCGTGATTCATCCTTTTATACTACATGTTAGAATCAACCATTATATCCTTACTACATACGACACACCGGTTCATAATCCTTTCCATTATGTTTAATTTTTATACAGATACTAACCGGGGAGGCTATTCCCAAAATAACTCTCCACATCATATGACTCATCTCCAATTTCTATAAGCATCAATCTATGTAACAACTAACAAACGAGCCATAATCACATAACATCAATTTTTTTACATAAGATCTCCGAGGTGTCATCATGAACCCCCTCCTCTAGAATTCTTTCTGGGCAGACTTCCCTTTCAACTCACTCGTGAGTTCCTTTCAAAATATCTTGCACCATACTCTCTTCCTCAAAGTCTCATACAACACATTCCATCGCGACAATGCCTCATCCTTCGACATTCGAGGTGCAAAAGTCACCATATCATCTTCCTTTGTTTGCTACTCTCTAGCGCTTGCTCAGTCTACCGAATTCACCAAATTGTGACCTTCCGCTCGAAACTTCCGAATTACACCACGGTCTTACACATTATGAAGGCTTTATACATCATCCTTCCATTTCTTCTGATTAGGTCTTGCTACCTTTTTATGTAGATAACTTCCCACTATGGATTTCGCCACTTGATTACTCTTCCTTCATACGGGTATTGGAATCAGCCCGTCGACCCTCATTCATTCGACCATGCACCATCCGGTTCATATCCTCGTTCACAATTCTTCCCATTTGGTTTAACAGTCCCGAATAACTTTCATAGTTATCGAGGCTCGGCTCCTATCAAGACCGGAACCTTCCCCATCGTCACCATGAAGTGTAAGAACTTCATTAAATTTCTCTTCCCAATTCAGTGGAGCTTGTCCACCTTTCACATTCGTTCTTCCGCCATACCAACATATCAAACAATCAGGATTCAAATGGTCGATTCAATCAGTCGAAAACAACACAATTAGATCAAGACATTGCATGTATCATAGGGATCGACCCTATCATAACAATGCCCTACGGTCTCAAAAGACTCACATTGCACATTTCATAACAACTTCTATAGGTCCCCTGGGTTCAACCCTAAACTTCACATAAAGTCTCAAGGTCAACCTACAATCTCAAGGAATCTTACATTCCTATTGCTACAGTCTAAGACTACGATGGACATCCAACCTAATTCACTTAAACTATAGTTCTGATACCCAGTTGTAACACCTCAATTTTTAAAACACTTTTGAATTCATTTTAAATACCATTTGCAACACTTCTCGTGTTGTCAATAATACCGTTTAATAAAACCTTAAAACATTTATCAGAGTTTACAAAACCCGGTGTTACAAAATAGATCATAAACATAGGCAAACGGGATCAACCTACGAGCTCCCGAGCTAAGCATCTCTAGGCCATTTCTTGCGCAACCTTCTATCACTTCAAACCTGTACTTAAGTACATAGCCACAAAAACAAACGTAGTACGTGAGACAAAATAGTCTCGTGAGATGCATGGGTTTTTTACCCCAACAATAATAATCAATTCATAACTATATAAACATATATATATATATATATATATATATATATATATATATATATATATATATATATATATATATATATATATATATATATATATATATATATACGACATCAATATCGTCCAGTCACCTTGTTCTGACCCTATCGATCTCTACTCTCCTAGCAATCATATCTAACTATCAGGTTGCCCCCAAACTAGCTAGAAGCACAAACATATCGAGTTGTCGGGTTGCCCCCGAACTAACTAGAAGCACATTAACTTATTAACCGAAATCCATCACCATTAAATAAGCTTTAATATAACGGCAAGAGGGAATCGCCCAATCTACCGATACCTGCCTTACTCGCTGGACCTTCCTCCAGTTAGCAAGACTACTAACGTGGATGAGTCGATGGGAATCCACCCAAATGCCCCTCATTCCACACTTCATGACCGGAGGTCCCCCGCATCATCACATCATTTCATTAATCAATTACTCGTCGGACCTTCCTCTTTTTAATCAATTACTTTATTATCATGGTTCATTAATAAGGATTCCATAACTGATTTAGCTTATCATATTTACTTCCAAAATCATCAATCATACTAGACATATTCTAGTATCACATTACATCTACTTTCTATCTTTTTGGTCACTATCTTTATCAAAACATTTATTAATAAAGACCCATAAAATATCATACGTATCTTCAAAACTCTTTGCTATGTACCCAGTTTAAAAGTCTCATGTACTCACCTTAGCGATAGTTAAATCTGTATCGTGTTTATCAACACAAATCCTTGCTTCCTGGCTTCGGAATATGTCCAACTTTTGGATCCTTGTAACCTATCAACATAATCATCGCACTTCTAGTTATCAACCATAACTAGACATCATTTAACATTGACATAATCAACCACAACCACCAAGTTCTTCAACTTGGTGGAGATCCATAAACCCTAGTTTATTAAACTTCTTTCAACTTACAAATTAACCATAGATCCATGGTCTACATACTTCCTATGGGTGTTCTACACCTCCATTACCCATCTTTAACAAGATTCTAACACATCACTTTCAAAATCACCATTTCCCCCAAATCTTGACTCATAACTAACTAGGAGACAAGAAAATACCATAGATCTTTGATGTAAGGTATAAATCTCTTAGAATGATGACGGGCTATGCTCAAGAACACCCAAATCGCCTCCCATTCTTCTCCAACTAAGCTGCACAAAGTGGAGAAATGAAAAATGAGAGAAAACCCTAGTTTTCCCGATTTTATCTTGCACAAACACACAGTCGCGTCGCTATCCCCACTTTCGCGTCGCTATCTTGTAGCCCGCGTTAATTCGCGTCCAGAGTTAGCGTCGTAATCTCGATTTCGCGTTTGCCCCAATGTTATTTCAGTTCGATGTTCCCATATTGCACCAGATAGCACCGCCATCTATACCTTGTAGCCTAGGTTGCATTTTTTGTTATTCTATTCGACCCGGTTTCGACTTTTTCAACACAATACACATATCAAACGATGCCCAAATGACACGAAACCAATTCCTGGATAAATGAAAAATGAGAGAAAACCCTAGTTTTCCCGATTTTATCTTGCACAAACAAAAAATCGCGTCGCTATCCCCACTTTCGCGTCGCTATCTTGTAGCCCGCGTTAATTCGCGTCGAGAGTTCGCGTCACAATCTCGATTTCGCGTTTGCCCCAATGCTATTTCAGTTCAATGTTCCCATATTGCACCAGATAGCACCGCTATCTATACCTTGTAGCCTAGGTTGCATTTTTTGTTATTCTATTCGACCCGGTTTCGACTTTTTCAACATAATACACATATCAAACGATGCCCAAATGACACGAAACCAATTCCCACGTATTTTATATTATTTATCCTTATTTATCATACTATTCTGTAATTTACTCCATTCAAAATTTCGGGTCGTTACATGTAATGCTTAAGGTACTCCATACTGCCAGTCATGTGTCTTGAGCAGCCAGTATAAAGGTACTATTTTCTATCACCCTGCACAAGACACAAAATAAGGATTAGTTCTTTTTAGGAACCCATTTAAAAATGGGACCTTTGGTAGGGTTAACATGTTTCTCCTTATTAACCTCAGTTTTTGAGGGAGTTAGTATCAATTTAGAAGGACTAGTTTTGGTTTTATGTTGTGGCACTAACTGTGGGTCCCTCTTTTTCTTAGGTATTGAGTACCTAGGATTGGAGAGATTAGTCCTACACTCTTCTCCTTTATGTCCAGTATGATGCCACCTATAACACTTTTTAGGTCTATTTCAGAACATATTTTCATACGGAATTTTTGAAAACTGTTTTTCTTTTGAATGATCAATGTTGGTCAGTTTTGCAAACTTTTTACTTCAATTTTTTATTTGATAACCAAGAGCTTTCAAAAGACTGTTTTTCTCATTATTAGGTGTAGGTTTGACTTCCTTTTTAATAGGCTTTTGAGGAGAAGAGTTTTTGCTTTTGCTTAGACTGAGTCCCTTTACCAATTGTAGAACCTGTTGAAAACGCTTTTGGTTTTGTATTATTTTTTAAAATAACCACTTTAACAGATTCTTGAGATTTTTGAGTATTTCACTCAGATGTTCCTGCAACTTCAGTATTAGAATCACTCGTAGGTATAGAAGTTGTTTCAAATATTTTTAAAATACTATTTTCAGAGTATGGAATAATATTAAATAATAATTCAAAAGGTGGAACAGCTGAGGTGTCATACTGATCTACACCGGGTTCAGTATCAAAATTTTCTTAAACAGAAAATTCAATACTGAGCTCTTGTAGTTCAGTATAGCACCTAGAGCAGATGGAGAGACCAATAGAATGTGTTTGGTCTAAAAGAGATTTATCCTCATTATCTAAGTCAGTTTGACAACTAACTTCACAAAAGGTTTTTGATTTAACAAAGTTAACAGTATTTAAATGATTATATTCTTCAAATAAATCAGCAAAATTATTTTGGTTTTTAAAGTGAGGATCAACACCAAGTGCAGCCCTCACATTATCAGGAAATTATTGATTTAAACACTTATTTAGCTTTATTGAGGCATTTCCCCACTCGTTTTCAAATTTTTCCTTTTCAAGTTTGTGCAAATGAGCTTTCTTAGCTAAATTATGATTCATGTCCTGTAAGTTTAAAAAATGTAATTTCAAATCTTTTAATTTTGCTAATTTACATTATTTAATTTTTCAAGTTCTAAAATTGCCATTTTTAAAGCTTTTTTTTTACTAAAGTTTTAAGATTAACAATCATATACTCAAAAATCTTTTTCTTTTCATTATCAGAATAAGTTTGAAAGGCACTCACCTCGTACAACTGAGTAGAGCCCCAATCACTATGAACACTCATCCTCTCAACTTCCTTAAGGTCTCTCAAAAGTGCTCTTCAAATCTTCTTCAGTAAAAGCCATGAAGGCTTTGTTCTCAACCTCTTCCTCATCATCACTGAGATCTTCATCCATCCAAGCCTCAGAGTAAAATGCTTGATGAGGTGCTCCACTCACAGCTACTCCCTTACCCTTGCTTCTTGCCTTCAACTTCTCATACTTTTCCCTATACCGTTTAGCTCGGTATGCAATTTTGTCATTCTGATCAGTTTCAGAAGACTTAGTGTGACAGCTGGTAGCAATATGACCAGGCTTTCCACACCTGTAGCACAGACCAGATCTTGAGTCAGTATTGGAAGAGCTAACACCAAGCCTCTTCTTCTTTAGTTGGTCAAGCTTCATGGACATGAGAGCCATTTGGGTTTCCATCTCTTCTGCCTCAGCAACATCAAGATCAACTTCTGGCTAATCTGTCTCAGTGACAGTATAGGCTTGTTGCACTGAGTTAGCAGGTTTGACAATCAAGGTCATGTCAGTGGAAGTCTTGTTAGTCTTCTTCCAGTTCAACAATCTAGCAGCATTATTTTCTTCATGATTCAACATCAAGCCATACAAAGCTTGGAGAGTGTATGTCTCAATGTTGTTAGCAGCATTGACAGAGTTTGTCATGTCCAGAAACTGTTGAGGAAGACTGTCCATAAATTTTTGACAGAGTTCTCCCTCTTCATTTTCAATGCCAACACTGATAAGATCATGAAGAACAGTATTGATACGGTTGTACAGAGAGGTGATGTCTTCCTTTTGATATGAGAAGAAATTTTCATACTTCCCTCTCATATTGCTTTTTCTCTGCAACTTGACCTTTGCAGAGCCTTCATAGGTGATGATTAAGCTATCCCGCATAGCATTAGCAGTAGCTAACTGCATGATAGCAGTCATTATTTCTTTGGTTTCTGCATTACCAATCACACATTTGGCTATTGAGTCTAGACTGTATAGAAGACGATGAGTATCAGTCCAGGTATGCTTCAGCTTGGCAATGGTTCTTGTGGATGCAGGAACATTATCAGTAGCTGCAACAGGTTACACAGTTTATGGAATGATGGGACCATCAGTCAGTACTGTTAGCATTTCACAATGAATAGATTCAAGATACCATTGAGCCTTCAATTTCCATTGGTGGAAATCTTTTCCATCAAATATTGGCACACCTTTGCCGGACATGAGTGGTGCAACAATAGAAGACATTTTTTATTTAGGAGTTTGAGTGGGGTAGGTATATGCTATGGCTGCCAGGGTTATAGATCGACTATATAATAAGAAATTTAGCCTACTCTGACCCAGTTGTTAGATTACAACAACCCTGTTTTACTTGATAATTGATATAATAATTAGACTTAAGACAATTAAAGTGATAAACACAATATTAGAGTCAAATGTATAGTTCCATTAAGTGTGATATGCTGCGGAATAGCAATACCACTGATCAATTACAAATTATATGAAAGTGTAAAGTAAATCGGTGAGTACTCATTTGCCAAGTGATCTCTATTTATAGTGTTATAGAGATCTTACAAAAAGACAAGGAGTAGTGGAAGGATTGAAGTTTGGAAAGTGGCCGAGATCAAAGGGATTTGATATGGTCACGTAAACATGGAAATGTTTACTCAGTCCTTCTACTTAGTATTGGATTTCAATACTGAGTTCCAATACTGAGTGGTCAATACTGCCCACCTAGTATTGCACGGAGACTTAGCTAATTTATTTTACAAACTATTCTAAGCTAGTCTAAGTTGTCTTGTTATCTTAAGATCTTAAAGGGTAAGGCTTTTTACCTTAATAATATTTGTCGATATAAATAAATTAATCTATATATATAATGATTTTCAAAATTTATGTTGCATTAAATATCATGTCATTAAATATCATGTTTTCATTCCATGTTTTACTTTCATTTGGATATTAATTCACTCCATAAACATTTTCTATTAACTTCCTAATGTCTATAAACTTCAATTTGTATTAATTCACCCCATAAACTCTAGCCTTTCCTAATTGTTTAAGGCTCCTATTAAAAACACAAAAAGGATGAGAGAGAAAGTTACAAAAGATGAGAGAGAACAAGTAAAATCAAGACATTTAATATGAGAGAGAGTTAAAAACGATTTTTCTCTTTCATTTCTTTTGATAATAAATATTATTTTAGAATATATTTATCTGTTTCCTAATTATATATTTATGGACAATTTTTTGTTTAGTTAATGTTTATTCGACAATTTTAAGTACGAAGATAGTTAAAAGCCATTATTTTTTTTCATTCCTTTTTATAATCAATATTATATTTAAATATATTTATTTGTTTCATTTTTTTTAACGACAAATCTAATCTACTCCTAATTACCACATATGTTCACGACGGGACTCAAACTCCTGACTTCAAGGATGAGAGTCAGACACAATACCGCTAGGCCAAAGGCCCTTTGGTATTTATTTGTTTCATAACTATATGTTTATGAGTAATTTATTTTATTTAGTTAATATTTATTCGATAATTTTAAGCACATTATCTTTTAATTATATTATCATCTATTTAATGTAAGTTATAATATAATATAAGCAATCGTAATAAAAACATGTATTTTCATGTTTAATTTTAAATATGATTGGACTAGACTGAAAATTAAAAAATAAACTATATAAAAAATAAAAATAAACAGGAAAATAACATATGCGACATATTTTTTTATATAAATTATATATATACGTATATTAAATTAAATTTTTTAAGATATATTGATTTATATAACAATTTATATAGTATAAAGTTTACAAAAAGTATTACATTCAAATTGATAATTACATATGTCATCAAATTTTTTAAATTTGCATATGGATGGGAAGACCCATATGTAAGTCGTTAGGAAGAGTTTTCAGATACTATAATAATCATTAACCTGTTTTTATGTAATGTTATTTTTATATTATTTGTATTCTATTAATCTATGAATATTTTAAAATTTGATTACCTTTTATAAAAAATGAAAAAAAAAATTAAAAAAATGCCATTTTTATATACTAGAAAATATGAAAAAAGAGATTAAAAAATATTAAAAATGAAAAAATAAATTAAAAAAATGTCATTTTTATATACGCGAAGGTAGTCCTTTGCCGATAACACATACACTTTGGTGGGCATATAAAAAAGGTGACATTGCATCTGGATAGGAAGAGGCATATGTTAGTCGTCAGGAAGAGTTTTGCAAATATTATAATAATCATGAACTTGTTTTTATGTAATGTTATTTTTTTGTTAATTGTATTTTATTAATATAAAAATATTTTAAGATTTGATTGTTTTTTATCTAAAAAATGACATTTAATTAGAAAAGTGTGACATTTAATTAAAAAGTCTTAATTTAATTAATAAAAGAAAATGTGACATTTAACTAAAAAGTATGCCAATGATGGCCAGCCTAGCGGGTCTGAGGCACTGGGTTTATACCCATGTGGGCTGCACGTCGTGAGTTCGAATCCCTTTGGGAGCGTTGCATTAGCGTAATTTAACTCATACCTCACACGAGCACATATGGGGAATTTTCCTTGGAAATCCCTTTGGGGGCTGGGTTTGCCCGCTTATGCGGAGCTCGAACTAGGGGTGCTCGCTGAAAAATTGCGAGTAGGCTTCCGTTATTTCATTTACCGTTTCCAAAAAAAAAAAAAAAACTAAAAAGTGTAATCTTCACAATGATTAAAGTAATCATCATATTTATCTTTCCAACATTAAACTAATCATTATAATATACTTATTAGTGAATTTAGAGGGGGCCTTGTTTAATAACGTACAAAGACTCCAGCCTTTCCTAATTGTTTAGTTATAAATGTATATTTACTTATAAAATGGCTTGAAACATTTAATAAATGGATTTAATGCAATCATACATTTGTTCAATTAACGTTTCAAATGCATTTAAATAACATATCAATTATACCTTCACTTATACTACACCTCCTCATGCGAAATAAGTGCCACAACATTTAAAACCCACTTCCATAACAATTAGTATAATTCGAAACGTTTGAACCACTACCATAACAATTAATATAATTCCAAACATTTGCATCAATTCTAAGTTATTCAAAAGAAGAAGAAAATATTCAAGTGGAGTTTATACCTCTTGGGGATTTTTTTTTAACGGCATTTTATAAAACTAGAGTCCAGCAAATAGCTAGACTAAAACAAAGCATTACAAGGGAAGTTTGAGCCAATCAATTCATGAAATCTTACATTTAAGATTTCGATGGGACAACCAAGAAAAAGAAAATAACACAATGGAATCTACTACATCTTTTCTATGCATTTTTCCTTTGTCGAACATTGTTGAATTTCTGAATCTCCAAATCATCCAACATGTAGTGTAACCTATAACTTGAAATTTCAAGCGCTGAAAGTTCCGGCTCGGAATAGATTCATAAAAAACCCACCAATCATCGAAGGAAGCAAGCTGCGGAACTGCAAGATCACACCATTTACGAATACGAGACCAAACCTCGAGAGCGAAGGGGAAACCAAAAAGAATGTGCTCAACACATTTAACTCCTAAGTTACATACCGGGCAAAAAATGTAATTTAATTCCAAACCTTTCCTAGAGAGATTTAATCTAGTTGGAACCCTATCCAAAGTGAGCCTCCAAATGAATATGTCAACTTTAATAGGAACCTAAGAGCACCATCTCGAAACATAAGAAAAACCGGGTGAAAGAAAATTATTTATGTGTAACCTTGTATCACTGACCGGAAATTCACAAGAATCGCCAAGTGACCAAACAACTTTATCTTTAGAGAGAATTTTATAGAGTTATAATCAGTAATCTTTTTATCATGAAGGTAATTAATAGTACCAATAATTTGACCCCAAGTACCTTTTTTATAACGTAATGGAACCTGATTATTAAAACCTCCATTATCACCATAAATAGATTTAATAAATCGACACTAAAGAGAATCTTTTTGCATTGAAAAATCTCTAATAAGATAAGAGGTTTTGAAATTGTTCTTCCTCTATACCTCCTTAATAGGTATTCTCCAATTGAAATTCCATCCATCACTAGAGAGTCTATCATTCACTTCACAAAATGGGTTTAACTCTAATTTAAAGAGACGGTTAAAAAGAGAGGATAAAGGAACGTGACTTGCCCAAATATCCGACCAAAATTTAATGGAATTTCCACCCTTTAAAGAGAATTTTATAGAGTTATAATCAGTAATCTTTTTATCATGAAGGTAATTAATAGTACCAATAGTTTTACCCCAAGTACCTTTTTTTATAACGTAATGGAACCTGATTATTAAAACCTCCATTATCACCATAAATAGATTGAATAAATCGACACCAAAGAGAATCTTTTTCAATGAAAAATCTCCACTGCCATTTTGTAATAAGGGCCAAGTTAAGAGATTCTAGACTAGTGATATCTAAACCCCCTTTATCTTTTGACGCCAAAAACGTGGTCCATTGGACCCAACTCATTTTCTTATTATTTCCCGAACTTCCCCAAAAAAATTTAGCTCTCAATTGCTCTAACAATTTTAACACATATTGAGGAGCTCTAAATAAAGACATCCAAAAAATACTCAAACTACCCAAGACTGATTTAATAAGAGTGAGTCTGCCTCCGATGGAAAGTGAAGAGGCTTTCCACGAAGAAAGGTTTTTATGCATACGGTCAATGATTGGAGCCCAGCTTGATTTTTGGCCCATATTGGAGCCCACCACAAGGCCTAGATACGAAAAGGGGAGGCTGCCCCTTACGCAGCCTGAAGACAACGTGAAATGCTCAACTTGGTCAACATCAATTCCAATGCCAAAAACACTTGATTTATTAATAATGATTTTGAGACCTAAAATATCATGAAATTCATTTATGACATTAGGAATTGCGTCAAGATTATTTTTGCTCCAATCCATGGCAAAAACAACATCATCTGCATAAAATAAATGAGAAAGATGAAAGTTAGATTACCCAACCCGAGCTCCGGTAATGCGGTTGAGACGAATGTCTCTTTAAATCAAGAGATGAAGCCCCTCCATAGCAATAATAAAAAGAAATGGAGACAGAGGATCTCCTTGACGAAGACCTCGACACATAGAAAATTCTAGCCGAAGATAAAGATTCTTTAATCCACCCTCTCCATTTTAAACCAAATCACATTTGCATCATAATATAATCAAGATAATCCCAGCTGACAGAATCAGAAGCTTTTGCAAAGTCGACTTTAAAGAGAAGAAGACTTTTATGTTTTAACTTGTACCATTCCATAACTTCGCTTAACATAAGCGGCCCGTCCAAAATTTGTCTTCCTTTAATGAACGCCATTTGAACACTACTAATAATGGTATCAATAACTTTGGACAATCTCAAAGCAAGGACCTTTGCAATAATTTTGTAAAAGAACCCAAGTAAAGAGATCGGACGAAAGTCTTTTACAAATAAAGGATTAGAAATTTTTGGAATAAGTGTGATGAAAGAAGCATTACAACCTATAGGTAATTTACTTAACAAGAAACTCTTGCACCGTATCAAAAATATCTTGACTAAGGAAATCCCTGTATCTTTTAATAAATTTGAAGGTAAAACCATCCGATATCGGGGCTTTGTCACTACCACAACTCCAAACCGCCTCTTTTAATTCCACTATAGAACAAGATTTTTCAAGAAAGGCTACATCCGAATCATTAAGATGTAAAAATTGGTTCCGGGGCAGATTCGGGAAAGAAGTTTGAATAGGACCAAACTTTGATTTGTAAAAACCAATAGAAATCTTTTTAACAATTTGAGGATCCGTAATCCAATCACCATCATCCATAATACCTTGAACCGCTTGAGAACGTCTACGTTGGTTAATCGAACCATGAAAAAAAAGAACAATTTTCATCACCCTTGACATCCCATTTTATTTTAAGTTTTTCATCATATCGAGATTTTCAACTTTTTCGAACTCGTTAACTTTTTTAATCCAACTAATACGATTTTCAAGATCAAAGGTTGTGGCGCACCCCAGATCCATTTTCTGCTCCGCTTCGGCTTTAAGAGAGCATAATTCATTATAGTGGCCTTTGTCACATAATTTTTTCTCCACATTCCGCTACTTACAAAGGATTTTAAGACGTTTCATTTTGTTTTTAAGGAAAACAATTTTAGAATCATCCGCATGTAAAGGAGAGGCAAGACCATTCTTCACTGTGACGTCAAAAGTGTCAAAATCTAACCACGTGTGAAAAATACGAAAATGGATAGGACCATAATCATTCTTTCGCGAGTGCAAAAGAATTGGTAAATGATCCGAAAGTTTTCTTTCGAGGGCGGTCACTTTCAAACTTGGGTCAATTTGAACTAAAACATCTGATATGAGAAAACGATCAAGCTTGCACATTTTAGAGCCAACTTTGTTCATCCAAGTATATTTGTTCCCGCCAATACTTAAATCAATAAACCCATTTGATTCAATAAAATGATAAAAATTATTAGCACCTTGTTTATTAAAAACGGAACCGTACCTTTCAGATTCGTCTCTAACTTCATTGAAATCCCCAAACACATCAAAATTGCGAGAGTTTAATTGAATATAATTATTAATGACGTCCATTAAACTTTTTCTATCTTCAACATATTGAGGGGCGTAAAATTTTATCATATGGGAAATTACATTTGAACCCATCCATTTCCCTTCAGCAATGACATAATTTGTCCCACAAAGAATATTAGATTTTAAAAAAACAGCAGGATCCCACATAGAGACGATACCACCCGAGTGACCACGGGCCGAACTACACGCAAAATCAAAGTGGAAATCGATTTAAGTCTAAAAGGATTAACATTTGTCATTACGTTTCTTGAATACCCAAAAAAGTAGCATTATTTTGAAAGCAAAGCTTTTTAATCCACTTCCTTTTCTCCACTTTACCAATGCCTCAAGCATTAAAGGTCAAGACGTTCATCATTAAAATTTACCACACAGTCACTTTTACTTTGAAACTTTGGAAATTTTGAAGATTTTAGTGATTTTTTTTCAAAAAAGGAATCGCAGCTAGAAGATGATTTTTGATCAGCCACATGATTATTTTTAAGATGCTTAAAATTCTCGAAGCCAGGTGGGCTACTAAATGAAGAACACTTTTGATCCATCAGATCAGGGTTATTAAAAGGACATGGATTACACTTCAGGGAATTATCCTCTTTAGGAATATCACTACCAATATCATCATTAGCATCAGAGCCTGATAAATCTTCAATTACAACATCTTTTAGATTTTTTTTTCAGATGGTTCAATTATCTCTTCAACCTCATTTTGAATGGGATCATTAAGATGATTAAGAAAATCAAGATGATCCACTTCTTCGTAAACTTTGCTTCGAGAGGAAACCGAGGAGCAACTTTGTTTAGCTATATTGATCTTCCAAAGACCCGTTTCACGAACCCTAACCATATAAGAAACATCTTCTACTATCACTTTTATTGTTTAATGTATATTGTTAGTTGCCGAAGAACTTATGCAGAGCTTAGCCCTACTAGGATTATCATCATTGACATCAAAAAATAGAAAATTACCCCATAATGCCGCAATTTTCTTGTACACATCCGAATCCCAAGCGCAAAGAGGCAGCCCATCAATTTCGATCCATGTAATTCTTTCTTTAACAACAAAGCCACTTGATACTTGTTGTACTTCAGAAAAGAAAGCCTTCAAGTTTTTGTTCTTGAATTCGTTACACGCCATAGAAGAGAGGAATTCGATCCAAACCCAAAATCCACAAATGTGATGAATTGTTACTTCCTCAAAACCTTCCTCTTCTAGGTGCTCATATAAATGAGGCATAGCTTCAATATCATGGACCTTTGCCAGAACCATCAATTCCGAGCCCTCGAGATTTAACAAATCACTATCCTTTAAAACCATTGTCTTCATACTCTTCTTTGGAATTGGTGCCATCGAGCCATTACTTCCCGATACAGCGCTTGCATATGATTTATTAAATTGGTTTGAAGATACGTGCATGCTAGGGTTTGCATGCCTGTTGGAATTATGATTCGGCTCTTCACGTGGTTTTTTGGAACGATTCAACCTAGCAACAGATACGTAAAGATGGAATGAACCCATCCATTGTTGAGAAAGATAGCGTGCAAAATCAAGATCATTGGGAATCCCCAAGAAATGGATGAAACTAAACCGTTTACCAAATTTTGATCTTTTCCTTGCAATGTAGGCATCAACAACTTTTCCATGAAGCATACACCACTTCCACAAACCTTTCTCATCAAGATTATGGGGGATATTGGTGATAAAAAAAGGACGAAGTAACATCACTGATTTTGAATAAGGGTTTTCAATAGGTTTTTTCAAGTTTCCAACCTTCCAAGCCCAACCTTCTGAATCCGTATGAAATTTTGATTTAAAACCCATAACCCAACCCAATCCCTACCCCCCAGGGGAAGAACAACGGAACTGTTAGTCCCCATACTAAGTAAATAAGATTTGATGATCAATAGCTAAGAAGAATAAATCAGCTGAAGTATGTATCTCAGCTGAAGTACAAGTATATTCATAAACCTTCAGCTGAGTACGTACTCAGCTCTAGGAATCAAGTCAAATCAGCATCAATTCAAGAGTGATCATTCGAAGTCTATGGCCGAAGGACAGAGACCAGAAGAAGACCACTCAGGTGATAGTGGAATCAACTGATGGTACCTGCTGCAGATAAAGACTTAGTGGAAAATATTCTTGACACTTTGAATATTTTCCTTTCCCGGTCAAAGAAGAAGAAAACGATGAGGATCTTCTATTTCGGTAATAGAAGATAATTTGTCAGAACATCATCGTTTGTCCCTCCAAGCATGTATAGAGAAAGTCAACATCTTTTGTATTATCATAGTACATCTTTTCACTGTGCGTCAGAAAAGATTGCAAGAGAAGTTGACACAAAGTACAATTGGGACTATAACGTTTGCAAGAGCATTTAATGTTTCTGTGGGCAAGTCTACATCAACGAATGATATGTTTACACGTCGATTAACTTGTGGACAAAGGAACATGGATCTTGGGCTATATATAGAGACGTAAATGCTTGCATTTACACACACCTTTTAGCACTCATAGCACAAGAACATTCTCTGAGAGTTTGTTATTGTCTGGTATTAAATCCTTCACAGTTATTACTCAGGCATTCAATATCAGCTGATATAACTCTCCTTGCATAATCTTTTAAGTTTGAGCGAACAAAAGTGTCATTTCAAGTATAAAGTTTTAGTTAGTGTGTACTATCTATTTCCGCAAACTTTGTACTGTATTAAGTTATTTTAATAAACTCTTAATCATTGAAATCTTGTGTGTTTTTTATATTTAAGTCTTTACTTAGCCGTAACGCAACACGTTTGTGTTGTTGGGATCCAACAACTGGTATCAGAGCGAGTGTCAAAGTTGTTTTCTATCAACTTTGAGCATCTGTTATGGCTGAACCAATATCTGATCTTCCATCATCTGGCAAACCTCCCAAACTCACTCAAACCAACTATCCTATGTGGAAATCACGTATGATGTCCCACATGATTACCTACCACCCAAGACTTCATGATAACTTAACCCTTGGAAAATATATTCTTCAAAACTTCATACCAGGGACTGCAGACGTTGCAGAACACTATGTTGTTAAACCAGAGACTTAGTGGTCAGACGCTGATAAACGTCTGGTTCATCTTGAAAACAAAGGTAGATACATGCTTTTTCAAGCAGTTGGTGATGAATTGTATCACAACATTCAATTTTGTCCCTGTCAAGGAAATGTGGGAAAGGCTGGCTGAAGTTTATGAAGGCACATCTGTTGTGCGTGAACATAACAAAAACATGCTCATTCATGACTACGAGTTGTTTAAAGCCAAGCCTAGTGAGACTATAGCTCAAACATTCAATCGTTATAACATTTTATTGAACGAGCTGAAGTCTCATGGAGTTAAAAAGGACGACATGTGCAAAATGTGTAAGTTTATGGAAGCTCTACCCTCAAAATGGGCTACCATTATAACTTGCATGAGTACATCAGCTACTCTAAAAGATTATACTCGTTCTTCTCTCTATGGTATGTTTCTAAGCCATGAGAGAACTGTACTCAACAAATTTCAACCTCCAAAGGACTCTATAAAGTGAGCTCCTCAGGATCTTCAGCTGCTCTTGTTTCTATAAACAAACCAAGCAGGATTGAATATCCTCCCTCAGATGATGAAGCTGACACAAATTCAGCTGCTGATCTGTTCAGCATGCCTAAGGTCAGCATCGAAGAGATCAATGAAGATAAAGACAATGAAGCTCTTCTAACTGAGCTTGCCTTATTTGTCAAAAACAGAAAATTCTTTAAAGGAAAATCTTGTTCCTTGGCTAGAGGCTCAAGTAACAAACCTATCTCATCAGCTGCACTCTCCAAACCCTCTGGAAGTTCATCTGACATCTTTGAGATAACTTGTTACAACTGCAACAAAAGGGGACACTATGCTAACGACTGCAAGCAAAAGAAAGAAAGTTCATCATCTTCAGCTGGTGAATCCTTTGAAGAAAAATACAACAAGTTACAAGCCTTCACCAAAAAGATCCTAGAAGAAAAGAAGGCACTTGAAGGCAAAGTTGCTGACAAAGGTCTCGTAGCTGAAACTCATGATTGGGCTGACTCTGGTGACAGCTCATCTGATGATGATGAACCAATGGCCATGATGTGTTTGATGGCTCGTGCGGATGAATATATTACAGCTGATGATGCTAGTTCATAACAATGGGTAAACATAGTTCACAAAAAGGTAACATCTTTAAACTCTGCTGAGCCTAAAGAGGCCAAAGAAATTGTTGATTCTATTATCTATGACTTGCACTTCATTGATCAGCTGAAAGGTGAATGTTTTGATAAACACAATGCTATTCTACGTGAAAACGCTTTTTTAAAGGAAAGATTGATTGATCACAAAACTTTAAAAGAAGAACTTTCTGAAACAAAATTTATAAACTCAGTTCTTCAACACGATCTTAATGAGAAAGTTCAAGAACTTGATGCAATTAAAAAGATTTGTGAATCATGGTCTCGTTCATCCAAACGTGTGAGTGAATGTGTTAACTCACAGATTCCTAGTCAAGTACAAGCTGTATTAGGAGGAGATTTCCTTGGTGCAGCCGTTGTACCTGATAGCTGTACGGATGATCCGTACTACTTGTCAGCTGATGTTTCTGTGCCAGCTGAAGAGTTGGTGTTTGGTTGCTTTGTTAAGTCCACCAAAACCTATGCTACTGAGATGTCCACAGAAGAACCTTCTGAAACCACTGGTGAGGAATCATCAGCTGATTCTTCAGCCATGGTTGTTAGGACACCCACTGTAGTAATAGTTGAACCAAGAAAGTCTAACTTGGGTTCAGCTCATGTTGTCTCTGCTGCTAGAACTCAGAAGAAGACTAGCAAGACAGCAGGAAAGAAAACTGGAGTTCGTACTCGGGCTGCAAAGAACAAAGGTAACAGTGTCTCCAAAAACACTCCTAGTCCTTCCTCAGCTGGTTCTGTCAAACAGCTGAAAAGAAAAGTCAGCAATCTGACATCACTCGTTCAAAAAGAGGATGAAAGGGATTTCGGGTCCAGTATCCAAACCTACTGCCTCGCCCTCCACTCCACAACAAATGAACAGAAAATGCTACAGATGTGGAGATCATGGGCACATGGCAAATGAGTGTGACAGTCCAAGCTTAAGACCACCCCCAACTTCAGTTTGTGAGCCTATTGGAAACCCAACCCCTGTGAGCTCCAGCAGGAAGTCTCACGGACCCACAGAAATGTGGGTTCCCAAAAAGTACTAACTCCTTTTAATTCTTGTGCAGGATGATCAAAGCAAACATGTCTGGTATCTAGACAGTGGTTGCTCAAGACATATGACTGGAAATAAATCCCTGCTTGAAGAATTCGAAGTTCGTGATGGTCCTCCAGTAATTTTTGGTGATAATGGTAGAGGCTCAACTGAGGGTTATGGATCCATCTCAAATGGATCTATAAAGATCACAAGAGTTGTATATGTGAATGGGCTGAAACACAATCTAATCAGCATTAGCCAACTATGTGATGCAAAGTTCTGAGTGAACTTTAATGAATATAGTGGAACGGTGACGGATAAAAGTGGAAAAGTCGTATTAGTTGCACCAAGAAACAACAACGTTTATACACTCGACATGAATCCTCAAAATCAAGAAGTTTGTCAATTCTCTCATTCCATTGAAGAGCTAAATGAAGGATTTATGTGCACAAATAAGTACACGTGTCACCGTGTCCAATGTTTTAAGGCACTAAAGGGTCACACCACTACACACCCAATAATGGACGACCGAATAAAGTAAGTTGTGTGGAATAATTAATTAGTTAAGTTCATTATAAAGAAGAGAATAAATAATAATAAATTAATTATTATTTAAGAGGAAGATTAAATATTAAGTTAAGTATTTACGGACAGTTAATTAATAGTTAATTAATTAACTAGTAAAAGTCCAAGGGTTAAAAGTGACAAGAGGAAGTTTTATTATGAGATTAATCATAATTAAACTCCAAGGACCTAGAAGGTAACTTAGTTCCTTATAAATAAGGACTAAGGGACAAGGGTTTTAGGCTAATCACATTACACACTAAAACCCTAAAGGCTTCTCTCCCTCTCCTTCTCCTTCGGCCGAAGTCGAACCAAGAAAGAACCCCAAGGGGGTTTCGGCTTTGGTGTTCGACCGAACACACACACACACACAAGATTTTGTGTGATACTTTGTTGGTACAACGCGATCTTGCAGCGTGTTCAGGTGGTGCAGTAGAGGTGGATCATTCTTTAGAAATCTAACGGAAATGTTCTTCATCTTTTTCTTCTTCGTGATCTCATTGACTAGTAGAGATCCGGTATGTGGGTTTCAAGTTCCGCGATGTGAATCCTACAAGGTTTTCCTACAGTGGTATCAGAGCTTCCTACAAATCTCAATGGGATTCAGTTGAGTTTCTATTTTGTCTAGAAAAGAACCCTAGGAATTTCGAAATCCAAGTATGTATTCTTCAAGTTTTTGAATGAGCATTGGATTAAATAGGGTTCTAGATAAAAAGAAATTAGGTTTCTTTTTCCCTCCTTTGTCATACTAATAATTAAACACAATATCACTTCTTTTGGGTTATGTCATACTAATAATTAAATTAAATAAACTGATAATTATTAAATTACCAAACTGATAATTATAAAATTACCCATAACAACTGATTTCAATTTCCCCCTTAATTTTATGATTATCTTGATTTTAATATACTTTAAAATCAATTTTAATTTAAACGTTTAAATTAAAATTGATTTTAAAGTATATTAAAATCAAGATAATCATAAAATTAAGGGGGAAATTGAAATCAGTTGTTATGGGTAATTTTATAATTATCAGTTTGGTAATTTAATAATTATCAGTTTATTTAATTTAATTATTAGTATGACATAACCCAAAAGAAGTGATATTGTGTTTAATTAGAATTTTTCGAATTTATTTAAATGTTTTTTATTTTTTTCGGAAAATTATTTTATTATTTTATATATACAAAACACAATACTAAGTCTTTGGGGTTATGACATAAGCAATTTTAAATAATTGCATATATTTCTTTTATTTCTTTAAATTTACTATATTTGAAATAAAAAGATGGTGATTATAAAGAGTTTGTTTAGAAAACCAAGTTTTAATAAAAAGAAGGATTTTATAAAAGTACATTTATAAAAACCAAGTTTTTTAAATTGTAATGGCGATATAAACAGTCAGTTTATAAAACCAAGTTTTAAGAGGTAAAATTAAAAGTGGGATTTATAAACAAGTTCATGTTTATAAAAACCAAGTAGTTTTTCAAAAGGGTTAAAAACTGGCTAACGTTTTTCGAACAAAGGAAAATCTTTTTTAGAAAATGTTAGATCAGAGTGCAACCCACTTAATGGAACACCTCACTTGTTCAACGATATTCACATTGTAAGGAGAAAGAACCTTAGATGTGGATTCAAATCATTGCGAGTGTTAGGGTGCGTAGGGTCTTGTGATAATCGGGAGTCCCGGCGCAAGGCATCGCACTGTCTTAGGTGGTACGATCTATTTTGGTGATAAATCGGGAGTCCCGGCCCAAAATGCACTAGAGGGATTAAAACATGTACAAAGTTTGTTGGTCAACTTGATATCCCGAACATCTAGGAATCGTTTCTAGTTTAAGAGGCGATCGGTATGGCTATACCTACCAGAAATAGCGTGGCTCTAATGGGAAGTGCCCAAACCTTGCATTAGAGGGCGTGAAATATGGATCCCGAACACAAGTTATGTCGATTCTGATTCTTACTTCATCATCATAGCTTACTGATAATCTACGTAAGAAACCATGCTATGAGTTTGTCCAGTATCTTGAGGAAACGTTTAAAGATAGTACTGAAGAAAGTAAGCAGTTCTTTTTGCAAGAAATCTTTTCGTCAAAGATGAAGGATGATCAACCATTGAGTGACCATCTTATTAACATAAGAAGGCTGCTAGATTGTCTCACCCTGGTTACTGGCACATCAAACCAGCAAGAACAAGTCTTGTTCTTGTTTGGATCTCTCACTCAATACTTTCAGGATAAGGTAGTACGTTTAGTTGGGAATTTTGATTTGACTATCGCATGTCTCCACGAGAATCTCTTGTGTATACGCGATGTTCAAAGGCTAGAGGAAGAATCTCTCCCTGAGACTCAGCAGGATGATTTCGATTATTGGTTGAAGAACTTTGCTGATTTGTGTTGCCCAACTTATGGCATCAAGGATATTTGCGAGCACACGTCCGATGTCGGACTGTTGGACGCTGATTTTTTCAGTGATTCAGGTATCTTTATGATTGATTGTCTCGTAACTTCTAGTGAATCCTGGGTATTGGATACCGGATGTGGTCATCACATTTGCAATCACTTGTAGGGATTTAAGAAGAACAGGAAGCTGGGACGAGGGGATGTTGAACAACGAGTAGGTGAAGGTTCCAAGGTTGGAGCCGAAGCCGTAGGAACATATCTTCTCAAGCTGCCTTTAGGAAGAGTCTTGGAACTTAAAGATTGTTATTATGTTCCTATACTTATTAAAAATGTTATTTCGTTTGATTTACTTATCGACAGTGGTTTTTATTATGAGTTTTGTGGAAAAACAATTTCATGTTTAAAAGACGATATTTTATATTTCAAAGCTAACTCTCAGAATGGTCTATACACGTTAAATGTAAATAACATAGAACGAGACATTTATCATATAAGTAAAAGATCCAAGAGTAACTTGAATCAAACTTATCTTTGGCATTTTCGTTTAGGTCATATAAACGAGACTCGCATTAAGAAGCTCCACGATGATGGAATTCTAGAGCCATTTGATTTGGAATCATATGCCATATGCGAATCATGTTTATCTGGCAAAATGACAAAAGACCCTTTCAATCACTACAATGAAAGGGCATGCGAGTTGTTAGCGATTATACACAGTGACGTGTGTGGACCTTTCACTCCGGAAGCCAGAGGTGGATACCGCTACTTCATTACCTTTACTGACGACTTCAGTAGGTATGGTTATGTCTTTCTTATGAGACTAAAGTCTGAAAGATTTGACAAGTCCAAAGAATATCAGAGGGAAGTAGAAAACCAACTGGGCAAGAAAATAAAGTCAATTCGGTAAGACCGAGGAGGCGAATATTTGACCCAAGAGTTCGACGATCATTTGAAAGAATGTGGGATTGTTTCACAACTCACACCTCCGTATACACCTCAGATGAATGGTGTATCAGAAAGGAGAAATCGCACCTTGTTAGACATGGTATGTTCAATGATGTGTCGCGCTCCCCTACCACTATCATTTTGGGGACATGCACTCGAGACTGCAGCATTCACACTGAATAGAGTTCTGATCAAGTCAGTAGAGAAGACTTCGTTCAAGCACTGGACGGGGAGAAAGCCAAAATTGTCTTTTCTCAAGATTTGGGGTTGTGAAGCGTACGTTAGACGTAACTTCACAGACAAACTAAACCCCAAGTCAGATAAGTGTATCCTCGTTGGATATCCAAGGGAAACCTTAGGATATTATTTCTATCATCAAGAAGACAACAAAGTTTTTGTTGCTCGGAAAGATGTGTTCTTGGAGGAGAAGTTTCTAGGGATAGAAACTCCAAGAAAAGAAATAGAACTTCAAGAAATTGAAGAGAATGAAGAACCACCTACGACTTCAGTCGAACCAGTAGTTCAACAAAGAATTCTAGATCCCCAACCAGACCCACCAGTTGAGGAAGAAGAAACACGCAACCCTCATAGGTCCATTAGACCACGCCAAGAACCAGTTAGGTATCTTGGATTCATGATCGATGAAGATGATGGAAGTCTACTAGAACCATTGACCTACAGCGAGGCTGCTGATGGCATAGAGTCTAAAAGATGGCTCGAGGCTATGGAAGCAGAGATGCAATCCATGTATGACAACCAAGTTTGGGTGTTATCAGACTTGCCACCACAGTCACGTGCTGTTGGATGCAAGTGGGTTTTCAAGAAGAAAACTGACATGGATGGGAAAGTGCATACTTACAAATCACGACTTATCGCGAAGGGTTTCACGCAAACACATGGTGTGGATTATTCTGAAACCTACTCGCCAGTCGCCATGCTTAAGTCTATTAGAATTCTTATGGCCATATCAGCATATTACGACTATGAGATATGGCAAATGGATGTTAAAACCGCCTTCATTAACGGGGAGTTGAATGAGGACTTATTTATGATACAACCGGAAGGATATACTGATCCAAAGAATCCTGATAAAGTATGCAAATTGCTAAAATCCATTTATGGATTGAAGCAAGCATCTAGAAGTTGGAACTTACACTTTGACAAAAGAATCAAAGAATTTGGTTTTGTCAAGAGTGAGTTCGAGGCGTGTGTCTACAAAAATTCAGTGGGAGCATAGTAATCTTCCTAGTCTTGTATGTTGATGACATACAGCTCATAGGAAACCATATACCAGTATTACAAGGAGTAAAATCCTGGTTAGGTAAATGTTTCCAGATGAAAGACTTGGGAGAAGCCGCGTTTATACTGGGTATAAAGATCTACAGAGATAGATCTAGGCGGCATATTGGACTTAGTCAAAGTACATACACTGACAAAGTACTGAAGAGATTCAGTATGAGTGATTCCAAGAGAGGTCTCATTCCAATGACACATGGCATTACACTGAGAAAAGCTCAGAGTCCTACATCTAGCAAGGAAATAGCTAGGATGAGTTTGGTACCATATGCTTCGGCAATTGGATCAATAATGTATGCCATGTTATGTACTAGGCCCGATATTGCTTACTCCATAAGTCATACGAGCAAATATCAAAATAATCCTGGTGAGGCTTATTGAGTGGCTGTCAAGAACATTCTTAAGTATTTAAGAAGGACAAAAGATAAGTTCTTGGTCTTTGGAGGTTCGATGGAAGAATTGCGTGTAACTGGTTACACAGATTCAAGCTTCCAAACCGACAGAGACGATTACAAATCACAATCGGGATTTGTATTCACACTAAACGGAGGAGCTATATCTTGGAAGAGTCAGAAACAATATACGATAGCAGATTCGACTACAGAGGCTGAGTACATTGCGGAAAATGATGCTGGAAAGGAAGCCATGTGGCTTAAGAATTTTATCGAGGATCTTAGAGTTATTGCCAATATCTCTAGACCCATCGAAATATTCTGTGATAATAGTGGAACAATAGCGCAAGCTGTTGAACCAAGAGAGCATCAAAAGACCAGGCATGTGCGCAGAAAATATCACCTCATACGTGAGTATGTTAGAGAAGGTGATATTATAATTAAGAAAATACCAACGGATGACAACGTTGCTGACCCATTGACAAAACCACTAGCTGGACCAAAGCATGAGAAACATGCACACGCTATAGGCATGCAGTACCTAGATATTGGTAGCTAGTAATTTTGATTATGAACCATAGATATGTTTGAAATCGATACATTATGTAATAACATTTCATGGGATTGAAATAGAAAGTTTTACGTAATATTTTCACATTATCTATTCTTAACATGTTTTAAACCTATCCTTGATACACAAAGTTTTGAGTATCTAAATGTCTGTGGTTGCTTGAATTTAGTGGGAGCTAGATTCAGGAGTTAATACCATTATGAATATTTATCTATTCATAGTTATTGAATAGAGAAACAAGTATTGTTAAAATAAATATTCATAGATGTTTACAGAGTTTGCTAAACATTAGACGTGACCAAAAGATCGAGATTACTTCATGGAGCTCAAGCATAAGTAATTTCGAGTAGATGTCCTCTGACCTGAGACTTTTTAGTTTGAGACGGGATAACTTCTGATATTTAGCATTTATCTAACGTCATACCGTAAAAGGGTGATCATAAGGAACTTGACTAAAACAGCGAAAGTCGTGGGCAATATAACGCAAATTATCAAGATGGAATTTGCACCTTCTTTAACTAGAGGAGATATTTCATGGCCACTCGACGATTAAGACTACTGAAATGCGTGGCCGCGCTCGGAGAATGATTAGATCATTCGGTAATCCGTTACTACAGAAAGTCGAAATCAGTGTCGAGAAAATTCGAGTATATAGAACAAGATCCCTGCTCCATGTCTATTACTCAAATTAAGAAATATCATGATGCGAAAGGAAAATCTGTTAGTGTTATTCATTTATGGATATTATCTCTGGATGTAAGAGTTCTTATAACGTGGTTATCCTAAATGTCTGGCTAGGGACCGCTTTAGGCAACCGATGATCAGTAAGTGATACTTAACTTGCACAAGTGGGAGTCTGAAGGATTTATATGCACAGATAAGTACACGTGTCACCGTGTCCAATGTTATAAGGCACTAAAGGGTCACACCACTACACACCGAATAATAGACAACCGAATAAAGTAAGTTGTGTGGAATAATTAATTAGTTAAGTTAATTATAAAGAAGAGAATAAATAATAATAAGTTAATTATTATTTAAGAGGAAGATTAAATATTAAGTTAAATATTTAACGGACAGTTAATTAATAGTTAATTAATTAAATAGTAAAAGTCCAAGGGTTAAAACTGACAAGAGGAAGTTTAATTATGAGATTAATCATAATTAAACTCCAAGGACCTAAAAGGTAACTTAGTTCCTTATAAATAAGGACTAAGGGACAGGGGTTTTAGGCTAATCACATTACACACTCAAAACCCTAAAGGCTTCTCTCCCTCTCCCTCTCCTTCGGCCGAAGTCGAACCAAGAAAGAACCCCAAGGGGGTTTCGGCTTTGGTGTTCGACCGAACACACACACACACAAGCTTTTGTGTGATACTTTGTTGGTACAACGCGGTCTTGCAGCATGTTCAGGTGGTGCAGTAGAGGTGGATCATTCTTTAGCAATCTAAAGGTAATGTTCGTCATCTTTTTCTTCTTGTGAGAGTAGAGATCTGGTATGTGGGATTCAAGTTCCGCCATGTGAATCCTACAAGGTTTTCCTACACTAAATTGGTTGTGGCACAAAAGGCTATCTCACCTGAACTTCAAAAACATATCAAAGCTAGTTAGAGGTCAGCTGGTGAATGGTTTACCACAAATCAAGTATAAAAAGGATAAACTTTGTTCAGCTTGTGAACAAGGAAAACAGCATAAAAGCTCCTTCAAATCAAAGCAATGTTTTTCCATAACAACTGCCTGCATATGCTTCATATGGATCTATTTGGTCCTATGAGTACCGAAAGTCTAGGTGGAAAGAAGTATACACTAGTTATCGTTGATGAATACTCACGATACACTTGGGTTATATTTCTTCGTCACAAAAGTTATGCAGCTGATGAAATTATCAAGTTCATCAAAAAAAATGGAACTTCTGGATGGGTCAAGAGTTAAAATGTTACTGAGTTCAGAAATAGTACATTGGAAGACTTCTGCTCAGAAGTTGGGATCTCTCAAAACTTTTCAGCTGCTAGAACACCTCAACAAAATGGTGTTGCTGAGAGAAGAAACAGAACCCTAATAGAAGCTGCAAGAACAATGCTTGCTGAGTCAAACATGCCAAAACAATTCTGGGCAGAAGCTGTCAACACAGCTTGTTTCACTCAAAATAGATCTCTCTATGTGAAGAGACACAAGAAAACTTCTTATGAGATTCTACGACAAAGGAAACCATACATCGGCTTCTTTCATGTATTTGGTTGTGTGTGTTTTGTGTTAAACACACGAGATCAGCTAAGCAAGTTTGATGCTAAGGCTGATGAAGCTATTTTCTTGGGATACTCCACTACATCCAAGGCATACAGAGTTTTCAACAAAAGAAGACAAACACTAGAAGAATCTATCAATGTTAATTTTGAAGAACACTCAAAGGCCTTAAACCCCACCTCTGCTGATTCATCTGACACATTTCCAAGACCGACTGAACCACCAACTGACGATTCTGCTGAAACCTTCGTTGATGCCTTGAATCTTTTTGATGTTCCAATAAATGAATCAGATGACACGTTTCATGATGCTCCCACTTATCTAGTAGATATTGCTGCTGTTCAACAAGAAACACCAATAGCAAGAGCATCATCAAAGGCTAACTCTAAGCCACCTCTTCATACTTAAAGAAGATTAGTTCAAAATGAAGTACATAATCCTGTTGAGCATTCAGCCGCTCAACGAGGATCAAACTCTGCTGAATCTTCCTCTTCTACAGCTGCTCCTCAATCTAAGTGGACCTCTGAACATCCAATTGAATTAATCATTGGAGATCCACAACAAGGGGTAGTCACATGAAGTAAGGCATCATGCAATCTCTGCCTATGGTCGTGCTTCATAGAAGCTGAAGAACCGAAAAATATTAAGGCTGCCTTAGAAAGCTCCAGCTGGATTCAAGCGATGCAGGAAGAACTTAACCAATTTGAAGTCAACAAAGTATGGCAGCTGGTGCCTCCACCAGCTGGTAAGACAATAATTGGTACCAAGTGGGTATTTAGGAATAAAATGGATGAGGAAGGAGTGGTTATTCGCAATACGGCTAGACTTGTTGCACAAGGGTACAGACAAGAAGAAGGAATCGATTTTGATGAAACATTTGCCCCAGTAGCAAGGCTTGAGGCTATAAGAATATTTCTAGCCTATGCTGCTTACAAGAACTTCACAGTTTTTCAGATGGATGTGAAGAGTGCCTTCTTAAACGGGAAGCTGCAAGACGAAGTTTACGTTAAGCAACCACCAGGTTTTGAAAATCCAAAGTATTTAGACTATGTGTTTAAATTGGATAAAGCGTTGTATGGTTTGAAACAAGCTCCTCGTGCATGGTATGACACACTCTCCACCTTCCTTCTAGCAAATGATTTCACCAGGGGAAAGATTGATAAAACCTTATTCATTCGCAAAATCAAAGGTGATATCATTCTTGTTCAAATTTATGTGGATGACATAATTTTTGGTTCTACTGATGAAAAACTTTGTAGACGTTTTTCAAAACTCATGTCTAGGAAGTATGAGATGAGCATGATGGGTGAACTAACATATTTTCTTGGCTTACAAATTAAGCAATCTAAAAATGGAATTTTCATATATCAAGAAAAATATATCAAAGATCTTTTAAAGAAATTTGATATGAATTCATCATCATCCATGAAAACTCCAATGGCTCCTCCAAATAATCTAGATGCTAATACAACTGGGAAATAAGTTGATGTCACTTTCTACAGAGGAATCATTGGGTCTTTGCTCTATCTCACTGCCAGTAGACCAGATATTATGTTTGCTACTTGCATGTGTGCTAGGTATCAAGCTGATCCAAGAGAATCTCATCTAATAGCTGCTAAGTGAATTTTGAGGTACCTTAAAGGTACTCCAAGCCTAGGTCTTTGGTATGCCAAAGACTCCGGGTTTGATCTAATTGGCTATTCAGAGTCAGACTTTGCAGGTTGCAAGATGGATAGAAAGAGCACCACTGGAGGATGTCAGCTGCTAGGTGGAAAGCTAGTCAGCTGGACAAGCAAGAAACAAAATATTGTTTCTACCTCTACGGCTGAAGCAGAATACGTTGCTGCTGGAAGCTGTTGTGCTCAAGTCCTTTGGATGAAGAATCAGCTGGTTGATTTTGTTATGAACTTTTGCAAGGTTCCTATCTATTGTGATAACACGAGTGCTATCGCAATCAGCAACAACCCTGTTCTTCATTCTAGAACCAAACATATTGAAATAAGGTATCATTTCATTAGAGATCACATTGAACAAGGTGACGTGGAACTTCATTTCATTTCAACAGATCTTCAGCTAGCTGATATGTTTACTAAACCATTGGATGAAAAACGTTTCAATTTTTTAATCAGCGAGCTGGGTATGTTAAATGCTTAAATCATCTGCTGAAGTACTATCAGCAGCTGATGATGTTCACCTTGTCACTTAGTACATTCAGTTGATTAAAACGTTTGAACTTATCAATCAGCTGAATAAAACATCTCAAAATGATACTTATCAAGTTTTATAAGATAAAACGTTTGGTTTCTAAGAAAAAGGAATCTTTTATCCCTTATCCACACGTTATATGTGGCAAATATTTGCACTCATGTGAAAATATTTGGATTTTATGAGGGATTTGACATCCCTGACACCGAAACGGCTCCACTAACCCTTACTGTCAAATCGTACCTGTTTATTCGCACACAAACCAACATTTCCATAGTTGGTTTCCAACTATCCATTTTTGCCCGGTTCAAATTCAAATATTTACCCAAAATGGTCCATCTCCTCCCTATAAATACCCCACGTCTCTCCTCATTCTTCCTCACTACCGTTCTTCCCGTTCACTCTCTCTCTCAAAAAAAACCCTAACCTTCTTCCTTCATCTTTCTTTCTTTTCAACCATGTCCACTTCCCGAAAATCCTCCGAAACAACCCTCGCCAGAGATGCCATCGAGTTTTCTCAAAACTCGAACTTGGTGGCAAACACCTCTCCACCGGACAACCTCAAGGACGTCTACCATCCGGTTGGAAAGTTCATACGCCACTGTCTTGTCAGTGGTGCTTTCTTGCGCTTCACCAAGAGTTATTACAAACTCTTGCGTGATTTTTGGATGTCTGCCTCCACCTCTGGGGACAACATTGTTGCGCAAGTAGGAAATCATCAAATCACCATTACTGTTGATTATTTCTGAACTGCTTGTGGGTTCAACTACTTGAACCCTAATGAAGACCCTCAGGAGATGAAATCTGCTGAGGATGCAAAGAAAAATCTGATCGATATCACTGGATATCGATTAGAAAGCGCTGAAGACAGAGTTCCGATCTTCAAGAAATCTCAGCTGTCGTGACCATGGGCCTATTTCTTCACTCATACCATTCAGTGCATAGGCGGCAACCTTGGGTCTCACAACCAGTGCAACTCCAGCCTTCAGATCTTTGCTGAAGCCCTAATCACCGGTCAGTGGATTGATTATGGGAAACTGGTTTTTGAGGAGGTCAAATCCAAGCTCAAAGGGAAGGGAACTCACATTCCCTATATTCGATTCTTCACCTTGTGCATCGCTCATGTGATGACCGAGAAGCTGCAGATAGATTATGATGACCTTCAGGGAGAATGGTTTGAGGTCCGTACATTATCCAACACCATCTTCAACTCTAAGAAGGAAGCTGGTAAGGATGTTCCCCTCTCCTCATACATGCTGAAGATCACTAAAGATTATATTAGATCCAGAAGGGATCAACCAGAGGGCACCACATCGAAGAAATCTGCCCTACAAGAAGGTAAGTCCTTTTCTCATCGGCAGGGTTCATCGGCTGCTAGTCGTCCGCTAGCTGCTGATGAAAAAGAACCCACTTCCAGAGGGATCTCTGTCCCCATTGATGTGGAAGATGAGGTAGAGGATTTCATTCCTCTAGTGGTGAAGAAACGAGTCAAAAGAGCAGCTCATCGCTTCATCACACCCTCTCCCTGCTCCCCGCCATCTTCTCCCACTTCACGTGCTCCTTCTTCTCCTCAGCTGAGGGTGAGAGGGTACGCTACCTGTGGAGAAGGTATGGCAACTGATGATGCTGACTTGGCATTTGCAGCATCATCAGGATTCAGCCTTGAGTGGATTACGATCAGAAGCTCTGTCAGTATCCGTCGCTGATCCTTCTTCTCATTTTCACTCTTGCAGTGTCTCACTAGAAACTTCTCCTCTTTTCGGAGCTTCTAGTCAGACACTCCTGGCTGATCACTTCTTTCTTTCTCTTCCTCTTTCACTTCCACCTGCTGATCTCTCAACAGGTCAGCAGCTTTCAAAACGGCAATTTCGTTCTTTAGGAGTTAGTGCCGGCTCCACACTTCTGCGTAGCTCCTCAACTGATTCATTATCAGTTGTTGTAACAAAGGGACAAACTCCACAAGCAACCTCAGTCTCTCAACAGACTGCTGGTGAAGTTTTTGGCTCATCCCAAGCCACCCGAAGGTTAGCTGCACACACACCACCACAAACTTCTTAATCACTTTCTGAGTCAGCAGTTGATGATAGATTGATAGATTGACTGGGAACCAAGTCAATCTTGAAACTGTTCTTTCTGTTTCCCACAACGTCACCAGCTTACACCAGCTGGAGATCAAGGAAACCACCACCGCCGATGAAGAGACAACTGTAAACCCAGTTGTTACTGAGGCACTCACCCAAGCTGCCAGTGATCGCGAACGTATTCGCCAACTGAGCTGTGAGGCAGCTGACCCACCACCCCGAGGACTTTCTCCTCATGTCTCTGTACCAGTACAGCCGACTGGTGAGACTGAAGTACAAGGTAATCAAATAGCTTACTCATTAATGTTTGATTCTGCTGCAGAACCAATTCAGCCTACTACTCGTCTCTAGAATAGGAAGCAGATGCACCTTGGCTTCAATTTGATTTGACAGCTGATGTCGGCCCTTCTGACAGAACCCCAGAAGTTTCAGCTGGACCCAACTCAACCCCCACAATTACTGAGGATCCCATAGGAGCCATTCCTCCTAACTCAGTAATGCCTACTCCCACAGCTGAGACTACCACCTCAGCTGGAGACATTCCGGACCCCTCTCCCCAAATTATCCAAATGTCCCATGCTGGAACCCGCACAGCTGGTGAAGGTATGCCCACCAAGGCCCTTGCTGCCTTGGTGTCTAGAGTTGTTAAATCCCAGATACGTCATGGGATGGCCATCTTGAGGAAGCAGATGAACACCCTTCGCAGGGATGTTCCTCAGCAGTATGCCCAATTCGTTGAGAATCTATCAACGAGTATTGCCTCTCTGCATACTGAAGTCCACACTGCCACTCCTCGGCTGGCTCTTCTTTCTGATCAGATTCGATGAAACACCAGCGAGCTCATCAAGCTTCAACACTTTATCCAGCAAGAGCTCTGCTCCATTCGAGAATACGACAGAACTGAGAAGGACAGGCTTCTAGCTGAAGCCCGGGCAACTGAAGCAGAAGTTGATCGACAGCTGACCTTGTTAAAATCTCAGGTCACTCCTCTCATCTCCGTTGTTGATCGTATTGGCCTTGCTCAAGAAAAGCAGGAATCTCTGCTGGCCAATACTCATCGCCATCTCGCCAAGGCTATTGATGCTTCTGCTGCTGCTGTGTCCACTCGGATGGACAAGCTAGAGACTGAGGTTTGTTCATTAACCTCTCAAGTCACTGGTCTCCAGGGTACCCTTGACCTCATTTTTCAAAAACTTAATGAGGGTGCCCCAGTTGTCCGTCCTACTGCTGCACCAGAGAGTACCTTATTTCTTCAGGGACTCTCTGAGGGGGAGAAAGAGCAAGCTACATCAGCAGGTGAACAACAAGGTGAACAAGATTCACAAACTATAGTCACCTCTGCTGTTGGAGCCAATGTTCAAGAGGATATTCCAGCAGGTGAAACCCCAAAATCACCAACACTCGCCTCTGCTGGAATACCAGAAGAAGAAGACGTTTCAGTAGACGATACTCCAACTTCAACAACACTCGTCCCTACTGAAACACCTGAGGTAATTACTTCAGCAGGAGAAACAATAACACATTCAATATTCACTCCTGCTGAAGATCTCAGGGAAGAAGAAACCTTAGCTGGCGTTCGCATTGTTGATACTTTTGAATCAGCTGAGGTCCCACAAGTCCAAACCCCGCAAGTCCAAAACCCTCAGCCTATTATACAGGTGAATCCTCAACCTGCTGAGGGGGAGCTTTCTGATGCCACGGTTACAGCTGCTCTTCTTGAAGAAGCTGGAACCGCTGCAGATCTTGAAGCAACCATTACTCTTCAAAGAAAAACTCAAGAAGAGCTGTTTCAAAGAGCTGAAGCGGAAAGAGCAGAGAACATTACGTTGTTCAACAAATTTCTTTACAAACGTCGGCAAGAAGCAAGAATCAGCAGCGTAAGGTACCATAAATCAACATCCAGCTCTCCACAAGAAATCATCATATATAGAGCTGGAGGGCCCTTCGCTCCTGAAAGGGTTTCTCTGAACAAGGTCAGCACTCATTTCAGCTATGATGAATGGAATGAGATGTTAAAAGCTGCCAAGACTGCAAAACCATCTCCAAACATTGCAGATCTGGAAAGTGAGGCAAAAATCGCAATCTTCTCCTTCAAGACTCTATGCGACAAGATCAAGAGATACTCTCCTGATCTGGCAAATCGCATACCAGCTGAATTGCGTGAACCTCAAGCTGAGACTGTCAGAGAACCTGCTGGTGAAAGCTTCGCAGCAAGAGGGGATAAACGTAAGTCTATTCTCCCCGAGCCTCTCGCTGAACCCAGATCAGCTGAGGTTGGGTCATCAATAATCTATGCCAAACGACAAAGACTCAACCTCTCAAGAACCGTACCCATGGGAGTTAACTTTATCCCTGGGCGTGTTGTAAAAGAACCCATTTACGGTTTCTGCTATCTGGATGACAAGAAGAGGCATTGCTTTCAACAAGCTGATGAACTAGACCTGTGCGACGTTGAACAACTTATGGTCTATCACAAACTGCTGAGTTCCTCTACTGAAGAGGGAAAAGAAATGAAGACACTAATAAACTCAGCCGTCAGCTCAGTGTATCAGAAAGTCTTAGGAGAATAAATACTTAAGACTATGTATTTGTTTTATTTTCCTTGTACTTAATCAGCTTCATATGAATGGAAAATTATTTTTGTAATATACTTGTAGAAATATAGTAAAGAGATAAAAATAGTCAAAAGAACCCAAAGGGTCAAAAACGCATAAGCAGTCAGTTGATCAACACAGCTGACTCATTACAGGTTCATACTTATACAGCTATTCGATTGCATCAAATAGGGGGAGATTGTTAGTCCCCAGACGAAGTAAATAAGATTTGATAATCAATAGCTAAGAAGAATAAATCAGCTGAAGTATGTATCTCAGTTGAAGTACAAGTATATTCATAAACCTTCAGCTGAGTACGTACTCAGCTCTAGGAATCAACTCGAATCAGCAGCAATTCAAGAGTGATCATTCGAAGTCTATGGCCGAAGGACAGAGACCAGAAGAAGACCACTCAACTGATAGTGGAATCAGCTGATGGTACCTGCTGCAGATAAAGACTTAGTGGAAAATATTCTTGACACTTTGAATATTTTCCTTTCCCGCTCAAAGAAGAAGAAAACGATGAGGATCTTCTATTTCGGTAATAGAAGATAATTTATCAGAACATCAACGTTTGTCCCTCCAAGCATGTATAGAGAAAGTCAACATCTTTTGTACTATCATAGTACATCTTTTCACTGTGCGTCAGAAAAGATTGCAATAGAAGTTGGCACAAAGTACAATTGTGACTATAACGTATGCAAGAGCATTTAATGTTTCCGTGGACAAGTCTACATTGATGAATGATATGTTTACACGTCGATTAACTTGTGGACAAAGGAACATGGATCTTGGGCTATATATAGAGATGTAAATGCTTGCATTTACACACACCTTTTAGCATTCATAGCACAAGAACATTCTCTGAGAGTTTGTTATTGTCTGGTATTAACTCCTTCATAGTTATTACTCAGGCATTCAAAATCAGTTGTTAGTATCAGCTGATATAAATCTCCTTGCATAGTCTTTTAAGTTTGAGCGAATAAAAGTGTCATTTCGAGTATAAAGTTTTAGTTAGTGTGTACTATCTATTTCCGCAAACTTTGTACTGTATTTAGTTGTTTTAATAAACTCTTAACCTGAAATCTTGTGTTTTTTTATATTTAAGTCTTTACTTAGCCGTAACGCAACACGTTTGTGTTGTTGGGATCCAACATGAACTATATCATGCATCACCTTTTATTACTTTACCGTTTCCACCAACACACTTTGAACAAAGCACGTGCATCGCACGGGCCATGTTGCCTCGTATATTTAAAAGTTGAGTTTTGTCATAAAAATATGAAACTAATGTAACAAAAATGTAGTAAAAGCTAATAACTTCATCAAATTTTCATATCAAAAGCCTTGAAATAATATTTTTAGTAAATGATTATGAGTAATAAACTAATGCATAGTTTGTCACAAATATGATTAATAAATTAATGTAATGAACAAGACTATTGTAATAAAAAAATATAATAAAAACTAATAACTTAATCAAATTGTCATATCAAAAGTCATGAAATAATGTTTACACTAATGCACATTTAATTACATTTATTTAGTAAAAATAAAAGTTGAATTGTTGTCATAAATATGAATAAGAAATAATTATGACTAATACACTCAAATTGGCATATAAAAAGTTTTGAAATAACTATTAGTAAATTAATATAAGTATTAAAATCATTTTATAATAAAAGAAGTAGCATTTAATTATAATTGTTTAATATATTTAAAAGTTGAAGAAATAATTATAAATAATATAATTATTAGTAAATTAGTTTAAGTAACAAAAACCATTTTATAATATAAAGAAGTAATATTTAATTATAATTATTTAGTATATTCAAAAGTTGAAGTGATAATTATGGCTAATAAACTCAAATTGTCATATCAAAAGCCTTGAAATAATAATCAATTTACCATTTCAATTCAATATTAAACATCCCCATCCGTTATTAGAAGCTCAGAGGTTGAATGGTGCTATATATGAATAATTACAATAAATATAAATATTTAAACCCAATATACAATAAATATCCGAATTAAAAGAAGAATTATTGTAGTATCGTTTCACTTCATATACAACCTAAGCAATTTACTTTCATATATAATAAATAAATTGCAAAGTAAGTTGTCAAGAAATTGGGTTCCTTGGAAAAATATCTTGGCAGCCAAAGAGTATGGCAGTCTTGAAATTGCAAGTTTAAAAGCACTAAATCTTGCACTTTTACTTAAGTGGTGGTGGAGATTGTTTAAAGAGCCGAATGCCTTATGGTGCCGAGACATAAAAGCTTTGTATGGAGATGATGCTGGTTTTTCAAGTCCCAGTTCAAATTGTTACTTGAAGGGCCCGTGGTCCCTTATTATAGAGGCCGTTAAATATCTTCATGACAACCAAATTATAGGCTATAATGCTATTAGATATGATCTTGTTAGTGGGGATAAGATCAATATCTGGCTAGATGTTTGGTTAGATAACCAACCGTTGAAGGAGAAATTTAACCGACTATTTCGGTTAGATTTGGATAATGACTGTTTGGTTAATGATAAATGGAATGGTGGGGGTTTGATTTGGCGTTGGAGAAGACATTTACGGGGTGGCATTGAAACGGAACAATTTGAAAATTTAATGTCATTGCTTGATCGAGTTAATATTAAAGTTGGAACCGATAAATTATGTTGGGTTGCAGATAATCAATCGGGTTTTTCGGTTGCAGGTGCTAGGAAACTAATAGATAAATCTCTTCATCCTGGCACAGATTTTAGCACGATTTGGTGTAGTTTTGTCCCGATAAAAGTTAACATTTTTGTGTGGCGTTTGAGGTTGGACCGGTTGCCAACTAGGCAAAACCTTTGGCGAAGAGGTATGGAAATTTAGTCAATCTTCTGCCCTGTCTGTCAAACATGTATGGAAACGGTGGAACACCTTTTCTTCGGTTGTGGTATAAAGGTACAGGTTTGTACCATTGCGAAATGGTGTGATATTCGAAGATTTGAGGGCAGATCCATCGATGATTGGTGGATGTTTATTGCCGGGTTGAGTCGTTCGAAGATTGCTGTAATGAAGATGAAGACGATAGGGATGGCAACATGTTGGATGCTTTGGAGGTTTAGGAATTCGCTTTTATTTGATATTGGTAGTATTAGAAAAGGAGATACTATTGACCTTATTGTTTTACATTCGTTTAATTGGTTAACCCATAGAAATCAAGCTCGTAAGATTTCTTGAGTTAAATGGATTAAGAACCCATTGTTATGATTCGTTTAGTGACTTGCTAAACTAATTTATTGGAGTGGGTGGTTCCCGGGGGGAGGGGGGTTGATGGGAATGTCGAAGCTCTCTCTATGGCCATCTTTTTTTGCTGTAAAAAAAATATATATATAATAAATAAATATCACAATCTACAATAAACATGTACCTTTTGTTGGATTGGAAGAACTAGATGTTGCATTTGATTAAAAACAAGTTCGAAATGAAAATTGAGTTTTTGTGTATGCTCATGAATATTAACCATATATAAAAAATAATCAAGCCTCGGTTAAATAAGACAAAGTGTTTAACATAAATAATAGTACTAAATTCAATTAAACAATAGTCTTCTCATTCAACTATAAATAACACACTATCAAGATGCAAATGATATTGAGTTTTCAAATGATTTTAGCTTATTAACCTAACAAAACATCCACGTAAAAAAGAGTCTGGTGATAACGATTTTGTTAGTATTTTTATTACATAGATGCATGTTTTTGTGTATTTGTACGGATTTCTATTTTTTATTACGTACTTTTGGAGAAAAATGTACAATTAGAAGTCTGACATAATGTTTGCATTAACCGACATTAGTTGAAAAAATATTATTATAATTCACAGTTTTACTTATAAAAGACAAAGCATGAATATCTTCCCAGTACCATTTATATGTTATTAATAACATGTTTTGTATTACACTAATAAAAAATTGATAACGTTAATTGAAAATATCTTTGGATTTGTAATCGTAGAGTAAAGTATAAAGTTAGTTGGGCCGAATGACTTATTTTACCATGTAATTGTTAGTTACTTTGGTTTTCTAGCTTTTTGCTAGTTTTTTTTTTAATGAAAGCCGTTTCAAAAAAAAAAAAATAATAATGATAACGGTTTTGTTACTTTGCATTTTCCTCCAACAAACTTTGCTTATTTAGTACAGCACTCGCAATCAACCTAAACGTGTTACCGGTCTTACTTTTAGTACCTTGTCCGTTACACCAATACAATGTTGATTTACTTTTAAATAACGTTTTATCATGAATAAAGTCTGTGAATCGCACGAGCCATGTTGCCTCGTATATATAAAGATTGAGTTTCATGATTGATGTAACAATTAATATCATGTAGTCTTAAATTTCATGTATTCCATTTTGGCAACCATTCACTAAAACGAAACATTTAGCATAGTATACGTCTAAATGCACTTTTAATTCCTTGGAGATATCGAAACTTGGCCTTTATTGTTTTGGCAACCATTCATTGAAACGAAATGCTTTTGCATTGTATACGTCAAATTTAATTCCATAAATATTGAGCGTTCATTGCCTTTATTATTTTGTCAATCATCATTGAAACCTTGAAACGTATCATTTTGGCAGTAATGTAGCATTTAATTACCCCAATTTATATTACATGTTCATTTGATCGGAACTATCATTCCTAGCCTACCTTTCAATATTTGTTCCTTCTTCACACCACTTCTTCCTCCTTCAAACTTCCTCAAAACCGTTCCATTGAATGCTTCCCTTCAACCGGCGTGCAATTGACAAAGCACCGATATATATCCCTATTTAACACATCGACTCTAATCACTTTATGTCATCTCCACCGTTTCAACCCAACAACTTCTGTCATCTTCTCCAACCATTGACATCCCTTCCTCCTTTTGCCACTGTTTCACACCTTTGTAATTCGAAAATCACCAGCCATATATAACTCTTCGTTTATTGTCTCTCCAAATCCAACACTGCAAATCCATTGATTTTGTTGCCGGGTCGTCTTCAAGCCTAAATAATGAACAAAAGTTTTTTTTTTTGGTTTTGTAGTTTATTAATTTGTTTTATCATTCAATTTTGCAAAAGATTGTATAGATGAATTGACTCAATCTTATGAGGGTTTCTTCATTTTTTTAATTATTTTAATTAGAAGAGCAGAATGAATAGGCAAAATTGTTCTTTTATTCTTTTTTTATTATAATAAAGCCATCTATTTTTATATGAACACCAAGTGTTTAAATTGACGAATCAATAGTGTGTTTCATGTTATTTTTTTCATGTTATCCAATTTAATTCAATGTATATTCTTTTTTAGTTTTTGCAAGAATACTGGGATAATTTTTGTTGCTATTAATAAATATATACCACTTTCAGAAATGAACATAAATCAATTTGTTTACCTTGACTATTATAATGCAGTAATCAAGTCTGCATTGTGTATTTCTTTGTCCAAATTTCATAGCATTGTTTATGGTTTGTTTTGGTTTATTGACATTTTATAATTATTCAAGTATTTGTTTGATGGTTTTGAAACTTCTTCAATTCCGAAATGGTAATCTGATATGCTTTTTTTATGTGTATGATTATGATTTATATTGGTTGTTTATTAATTATTATGTAATTCTTGTTTTATACGACTAATTTAATTCTAATTGAAAATTTATAGCGGTAATTACTATTTTTATTACTTTATAATTTTAATTTCATAATAAAGAACAAAGGATGGTGTTGGCCCTTGGGTACCATAAAAGAAATATAGTAAGTGTTTTTTTTTTGAAAACAGCTATCATTTAATATAAACAAACTAGCAAAAAGCTAGAAACCAAAGTACAAGAGAGAAACTAAAAAAATTAAGAGTTACATGGTAAAATAAGCCATTCGGTCCAACTAACTCTAAATTTCGGACGTCGATTACAAATCCAAAGATAAGAAACCTCTTTAATCGAATCAACAAGCAAATTCCTCCTTGCATCACCATTATTGAACGTGATCTCGTTTCTGTGTCGCCAAATAATCCACAAAACCGTGAAAACCACCGCCTCAATTATTAATTTACTTTTGGAACTAAGAGATTTAGAATCCAACCTATGTAAAAAAACGTCCAAATCTTCCGCATTCGTGTCAATGACTTGCAACCAATTTCCAATTGCCCGCCACACACCTCGCGCGACTTCACAAGACCAAAATAAATGATCCGTATCTTCAACACTATCCCCGCACATGACACAATTTAGATCATCAAAGGGATTTCCTTTCATGGATAAATTAACTTTAGAAGGAACCCGATTCAAATTAATTTTCCAAAAAAGAATATTAACTTTTCGGGGCACTAAAGTGTTCCACCTCGTATGTAAAACGGACGTCGGGAGGGTAATATTGTCGAGCCACCTTCTTGTGCTTTTAACATCATACCCTCCATCATTACCGATATCCCATCTCCAAACATCCGGCCCATCCGACAAAATGATACCATCAATAGTCCGTTCTAATTCACGAATTTGATCTTGTTCTCTTCCACTTCTAATATCACGACGCCACCCCCAAACCACGGACTGCCTATGAACCCGATCCGCAACCAAACAATCTGCATTTGAATCGAGCCTAAATATTCTCGGGAATGTCACGCACAAAGGGCTTGATCCGGCCCAAATATCCTTCCAAAAACGAGTCGATCCACCGTCACCAACCTGCTTTTTCAGATGCGAAAAAAATCCAGTCCGTTCTCTTTGAACTTGCTAATCATTTTAACAATCTGGGCCCATGGCGTCGACCCAAACCGGCGAACATTAACCAAATCTAACGCCCCATTGCTCCCATAAATAGCTTTCACTCTTCCACTTCTAATATCACGACGCCACCCCCAAACCACGGACTGCCTATGAACCCGATCCGCAACCAAACAATCTGCATTTGAATCGAGCCTAAATATTCTCGGGAATGTCACGCACAAAGGGCTTGATCCGGCCCAAATATCCTTCCAAAAACGAGTCGATCCACCGTCACCAACCTGCTTTTTCAGATGCGAAAAAAATCCAGTCCGTTCTCTTTGAACTTGCTAATCATTTTAACAATCTGGGCCCATGGCGTCGACCCAAACCGGCGAACATTAACCAAATCTAACGCCCCATTGCTCCCATAAATAGCTTTCACTACTTTTGCCCAAACCGTATTATTATTTTTCACAAACCTCCACACCCACTTCAACACAAGGGAAATATTAAACGAGTGAAGACTACCAATATTTAACCCACCATTTTGAAGAGAAGCCAAAGCCGACTCCCACTTAACCCAATGAATTCTTCATTTTTCTTCGGTGCCACCCCAAAAAAATGAGGCTCTCAACTTTTCTAGACTCTTCGCAACACTTTTTGGCATAGCAAATAAAGACATATAATGTATGCCCAACCCACCCAACACCGACTTCAAAAGAAAAGATCTACCGCCAACCGATAATGTATTAACTTTCCAACCGGACAATTTTTTCTTAAATTTATCAATTAGAATCTCCCAGTTCTTTGTTCTAGACATGTAAGCTCCCACCGGAATCCCAAGATAAATAAAAGGTAATTTGCCACTACAAACGCCAAGCAAACCCGCCATCTCTTTAACATCTCCATCCGGGACCCCAATACCATATAGATTAGATTTACGCAAATTAAGTTTCAAACCCGAAGCCATATGGAAAAAATGCAAAATAATAAGAAGTTTTTGCACATTACTAAGCGACCACTCACCCATGAAAATAGCATCATCAGCATACAATAAGTGAGATAACGGGAAAGAATCATCATTTACCTTCACCCGTTTAAAAATGTGACTATATGTTGCTTCTTCCATGGCTACATGGAGACCTTCCATGGCAATAATAAACATAAAAGGTGATAGAGGATCACCTTGTCTGAGCCCTCTTTCAAGCTTGAACTCTTTAGACGTGTTTTCATTGATAATAACCGAGGCCCTTGACGATCTAAGGCACGCACTTATCCACTTCCGCCACTTCTCCCGGAAGTTCATAATTTCATCATACGGTCAAGAAAATCCCAACTAATGGTGTCGTACGCTTTTTCAAAATCTATTTTTAAAATCATGGCACTCTTCTTCTTTTATTTATACCACTCTATGACCTCATTCACAATCATGGGGCCATCCAGAATTTGACGACCTTTGACAAACGCCGTTTGCTCTTGACTGACAACCGAATCCACCACTAAAGCTAAACGAAGAGCCAACAATCTAGCTTTAATTTTGTACTGAACACTAATAAGACTGATGGGCCGATAATCTTTCACTGCAAGAGGATTTAGCACTTTCGGGATCAACGTAATAAAGGACGAATTGCAGCCAGTCGGAATGAACCCTGTTTCAAAAAACTCAACAACAACATTAAAAATATCACATTTTAAAATATCCCAAATTTTTTTAATAAAAGCAAAAGTAAAACCGTCGGGGCCCGGGGCCTTATCATTTCCACAACTCCACACCGCCACTTTCAGCTCCGACATTGTAACCGGAGCCGAGAGCATCATTGAGTTCTCGGAAGTCAGACTCTTGATTTTATCGCTTCGTCTTGCCACTTTAATAACCGGGACACATTTAAACTTATTAGCATAATAAGCAAAAAAATATGTCTTTCACCGCCGGAGGAGAGGTAATCCAAACACCATCTTGTTTCACACCACGAATTAATGAGTGACGTCTTTTACTGTTAATAATCCCATGAAACTATTTAGTGTTTTCATCACCCTCAATCGCCCATTTGATCTTGGATTTTTGGGACAAATCTTTCCATTCTTTGGTCTCCGATTTATACAACGAAATTTTTGCATCTTGCCTTTCCCGTAACTCCTCATCCGAAGCCATAAACACGTCCATCTTCTGCTCTATACGACTCACTTTATCAATCAGATTTTTCTTTTCTTCCGCGAGATGAGCATTTTTATTCCACCACCAAACTTTACACTTTTCCTTTAACATCTTTAGTTTGTCCTTAAAAATAATAAAGTGGCTACTACTAGAGCTAACCACATTCATACCCCACGCAGCTTTTACCATCTCTTCAAAAGAACCATCGTCCATCCATGAATTAAAGAACTGGAACACACGCGGGCCATAATCAACTGTTTCTTGCGCCATCACTATCGGCCGGTGATCCGATATGATATCATTCATGACATTAGCCGTAATATCGGCACACACTTCGAAAACCCCTTCATTAACAAAAAACCGATCAAGCTTAATCATTTTCCGACCATTCGAACTGATTCTGGTATAAGCAGACCCGCCCATTGGGACTTCAACAAGGCTTGCCGAATCTATAAAACCATTAAAATCTCCAATTTCCCTAGCATTCATACCACAACCCCATCTTTCGCCTTCTTCCCTAACCGCATTAAAATCACCCAATAAAATAAAATTCCCTTCATTAGTTTACATATAATTGACAATAAACTCCCACAATCTTCTCTTTTCTACAATACCTTGTGGAGCATACACATTCCCCATAATACATTTGAGATTGTTTATCTACCATTCTCCATGCACAAACAACACATTCTGGAAGCTCTCAATACGTGAACTAATAAATAAAGAAGGATCCCACACAGAAAGAATACCTTCCGAAGCACCAAGCGCACTACTTAGTGCAAAACCGAACGAAACATTGGCCCAAATTTGCCTGATCATAAACCAATCCACCTTCGACACTCTAGTTTCTTGTAACCCAAGGAAAGAAATCTTATACTTATTACAAATTGCGCCAATCCGTTTTCTCTTAACTACATCGCCAATACCACACGCATTAATGGACATAATATTCATTAATGACGTTTATCACCTCCCATACTACTAATCAAAAGCTCAAGCGAAGTTTGATACCCTTCCATATCATGCCCGACAGCATGCCCGATATCAATGAATCTATTTAGATCATCAATTAGAGAAACTGTTTTAGCATTTTTATTCATAAACCCGGTTGGTTTATACGACTTTTCAGACTTAGACTTTTCTCCACTTTTTTGTCCGCCACACTTTTCATTTTCTTTTCCGCAATAAATTGCTCATAGCCTGGTGGTTTAGAGAGAAAAGAGGCAGCGTCCGATACCCCCTTTTCCTTCTCCACCATCTTCAGTTGAGCAGAATACTAAGAAGTGTTGTTATCCTCTCTACCCGTGGGAATATCATGCCCCACCGAAACACCCCCATCAACCTCTACCTCAATGTTAACCTGCTGCTCAGGGAACCAAGTTTCAACATCGGCTACACTAGGTACCGTCCTATCTTCTTCATTGTTATTTGTTTCCTTTTGATGCTCAGTTTCCACATCAACCGGACTTTGATCTGTCGTACGTCCTCATCATTTCCGTTCTCCTCATTAACTTCATCACTAAAATTCTCTGACCCGTCTTGCAATAATGAGATATCATCCTCCTCATCATCCTTACTTTCCATATCCGCACTCCTCATATTTGGTTGCCACAACGCAATTTCATACACCCATACGTTATATGACTTGTTATCAAGAGTAACCTCAATTTCTTCATGTATTTTCCCCCCAAGTTTGGTTTTGATGCAAAATTTCCCTATATTGCCCTCCCCATCATCCCCATCTACAAACATAACTTCTCCCTAATCTGAGATCATTTTCTTAATGGCACTAACCGTCCCTGCCAGCAACGGGAGACCATCAATTCGGACCCACACTATCTTATCGTCCACTACAAAATCATCATCCAACTGTCTCAGACTAGTGAAGTAAAACTCCATATCTTTATGCTGTCTAAAACTATCGCATGATCTCTGGTCATCGAATTCCAACCACAACCAAGAACCGCCAATATAGTGGATATCGATACCAGAGAACCCTTCCTTTACACAAACAACCTTGATGTTTTCTATTAACGAAAGGTCACGCACCTTCCCCAAGCAAAACTAATTCAGCATTATTAATAGACATAACATCCTTCTTTACCTAGCGCAATAACCTTCTTATGCTTTGTAACCCTCGAGTCCTTAGTCTGGTTAATCTTCGATTCTGATTTAAACAAATCAGAGAATTTAACTGACTTTTTGCGATCTTACGAACTGGCAGTGGAGTGCAAAGGATCGCGGCTTGGATTACGGGTTTCAACTACCGTCTCCTTTTGAGGTTTACGATCAAACCTAGTAACCGATGCATATAGATGATAAGAACCGATCCATGCAGCGTTTAAACGACCAAGCAGGTTCTCTGCATTAGAAACCCTAATAAACCGAACGAACGCAAACCTACGGCCTATTTTAGACAGTTTCTTAGGAATAAACACATCGACTACTGTACCGAATACCTGCATAGCTTTCCAAAGATCCTTAATATCCCACTTAGAAGGAAAATTAGTAATGTAGAAGGACTTGCTATTTTTTCAGATCCATCTCTTCTTTGCGCGCCATCGAACTCCAATTCCCGCTGAAAATCGACCATCGCTGATTACTGTTGTATATTATTATGAACGAAGCTTGTGCATCGCACAAGCCATGTTATCTCGTATTTATATAAAAATAACCTACAGCTTTGGATAGACATAACCCAAAAGTTTTCACATAAATTGAACTAAAAAGTAGTGTATAATACTGTTTTAAAACCCGGGTTCGACCATCCGCTCTGACCATTCCGACCGGGAAATGAGAATATGACGGGCCGAATCAACCAGTCTAAAGTCCTTTTATAAACCGCTTCGAACCGGCGGGGTTAACTGTGAACTGCGATCAGACCGGGATTATTTGACCGGGTTTGAACCGTATTTTTTTTATTTTAATCTTATTTTTTTTAATTAAAGTGAATATTTTGTATTATTTATTATACATCTAAAGCTTATATATTTTGAAATTTGAACTACCAAGTGTGTTGAATTTTGTTGGAAAAATAGTTTTTGTAATTTTTAGAATTTTATATGTTTTGTAATTTTTTATGATTTTTTAAAATTTATATACATTTTAAATAACTAATTTAACATAAATATTAAATAGCATTGTAATTCAGTTCAACCCACTGGTCGAACTGATCCGACTGGTTTGACCATTTTTAGAGAATCACCCGATTCGATTCAAAATCCGGGTTTTAAAACATTGTATAATACCAATTTCCCAAACAGGATCATGAACCTGACGCGAAATGGGCTAGCCATTCTAGCCTAATTTCGTGCAAAAAGACGGCCATTTCATTAAATTAAAGGGTCTTAAAACGGTCAAAGCAATCATAAATAATTTTAAAAAATTGTTGCCGTAAGGGATTGCCTATTTAGACACCCCATATATCTATTTAAACACCCCTTATAAATAATAATTAGATAATAATTAATTTCTACTTTATTTAATTGGGATTTGACTATTTTGTATTTTATTAAATATTTTTGTTTTATAATTTGTAATTTATATTTTGTAATTATAAAAAACAAATAAATAAGTAAATATGATAAGTTTACTATTTTTTAAAAAATATACTCCCTCCTTCCCACAAAAAAACTTCTCATTTCACCCAAAATATTTTCCCCACAAAAAACTTCTTATTTGAGAAATTGGAGGGACCCACTAATAAATTAATATTATCTAGTATTATTTATTATTTTTTAAATGTTTCTCTCAGTAACTTTATCTCACTTTTCTTTTTAAATGTGGGCCACATTCTCTCTGTAAACTAGTCATCTATTTTAATCAAATTTATTATCAAAGAGCCTACCGTTAACTTATCTCCTAAAAATATGTGCCCAAGTGAAATGAGAAGTTTTTTGTGGGGCGGAGGGAGTATGACAAGTTTTATTTTAAAAATATTCTAAATTCATAAAACCTTGATTATAAGGCTTCAGTTGTCTATAAAGTATTATTATACCTTATTCGTATAAAGTGGTGATGACATTTCTTCGAAAAAAAATTAAAGTTTTTCCAGTAATTATTATAAATTATGAAAAAATAATACTTAATTTTAAATAAAAAGATAAATAAATTTAATTAAAATATTAATTTTAAAAAGCTAAAAAAAAGTAAAGAGAAATAGTTGACAACTCATATAATTTATTGTTTCTAAACACAATTTCCAATGAAAAATATAGTTAAACTTTAATTAGGGTGTGTTTTTAGTAGATAGGGGTGTTTGAATAGGATGACCCTTGCCGTAATCCTTTAAAAATCTGTTAATTGACAACACAAACCTATTCAGCAATAATCATTGGATCTGCTTAATACAGAAGTTATACTCTGATAAAAAATCAGCCAAATCAAACAAATAATCTTCATTAAGGATAATACAATACACATTTCATATCTTCAATAACTTTCTAAAGGTTACATTCCTCCTGAGGTAAATATTTACTAGATGGTCATGAAGAAGTTCGGAAACAATTATGAAAATAGTTAGAGCGTGTACAGCTAGAGCATAAACTCAGCCACTCATGATACACATGTTATAAATGGAAATACCTTATAATTTTTTTTCATATGCTCAAAACCATAAGCATGGCAACCAAGACGGTGATTTTAAGAAAAAAAAAACAGAAAATAGCAAGCTCGTGATAATATACTTCACCATTTGTATATGGAAATACAAAGAACAAACTCTATAATCTGTATGCTTTAAGACCTTGACACAAGAAAATACTTCCTCTATTTTAAAATAAGTTATATACTTTGGAGTTCATAGTTTTTGAGACAAAACATGATAATAAAGTTTACTTAGATTAAGTTGGATAGTTAGTGAAGGATGAGTCCCACATATATTGATTAAAGTGAATTTAATGATATTTAAAAGTAAAAGCAGGGGCGTTCCTAAGGGGTGGGCAAGGTGGGCTGATGCCCACCCTAAATTTTTTCCGATCAGTATAAATTATTTTTGGGTCAGCTCATTTTTGGCTTTTGCTCATCATAATATATATAATGTATGAGCGATAACTAATCCACGTCGTATATTAGCTTAGTGGTTAACTCATTTATCTTAAAACATATAACATTCAGTTCAACTCCTTTTTATATGCATTTTTTTAAAAATTTATTTTGTCCTTATTTCTTTTTTAATGTTTCTTTTGTTATATCTAACATTAAAATTTTCTTTTCTTTTGACTAATTTCCCCTTATATTTCTTGGTTTAAAAATGTTATGTTTGCAATATATTTAATTACACGTGTATTTTAACTAGTAACATATTAGTCCACGTCATCCATATATAAACACTTTAAAGAATTTTACTTCAACATTATAACAAAATTAAATACGAATATGGATTAAGAATACAAATTTTGTATACAAAATCTACCACTATTAAAAATTGCATTTTATTTTTTATATTACTAAATATTTGAATTTTTACTTTTGAATTAACTAACAAGCGAATTTTGATTTTGATTGATATAGTTTATGAATAGACTTTCTCCAAATGAAAATTGATTTTATTTTGTTTACGATTTAATCTAAAAAAACATCACTCAAGAACCTAACTTCCACTTTAAAATTTTGCCCACTTTTGAAATATCTCCTGGTACCGCCCATGAGTAAAAGTAACGGTAAATATGTTTTTTCACTATATTAAAGGAGATAGTTAATGAGTGTGAGCTGTACTACCTTTTACCAAATATGATAAATTTTCAAAGTGTATTACTTATTTTAAACACCCAAAAATAGATAATGTATAATTTGTACCTGGGAAATGTTATTTTAGTTAATGAATTACTATATGATAGACAATTTGGTGAAAGAAAAGTAGCCCACACACGATTAAACTAGGCCCAAAATAAATCATCACGTGCAGACAACAACCAATCGCACGTGACCAACCGTATAAGCCTCCCACTTTCAACTGCCAAAACCCTAATAACCACCGATTTCCAAAATACTCCATACGGCTCTATATCCTCTCTTCCCCCTTGCACGTGTATCGTCCTCGAACTTCAAGGAATCTCTCCTGCTTCTTCACCGTCCGATCAACCTTACACGTGTGATTCAACGTCCAGATTTCCTTCCACCATTTCTATACTTCCAAACACTCGGCGGCAGGTTTGGCATTTGGTTGATGAAGCGATATGGAGACGGAGCTAATTGAGCTATTCGAGACGGTGAAGAAGGCGGCGGACGCTGCGGCGGTTGGAAGCGGTGGCGCAGAATCTTCGCCGGAGGAAGATCGGTGTCTTGATGCGTTGAAAGTGCTGAAGAAATTTCCTGTTAACTATCAAATTCTTGTTTCTAGTCAGGTACATTTTGATTTTATATGAATTTGATTCATTTGTTTAGGAATTTGTATCATATCTCACGTAATCGGTGCAGATGCATGTGATTGCGTTTTCGTTTTTGATGAATTGAAATTGGATTGTGGAGGTAGGTTTTCCGTTTTTTAGATTACGTTTGTTTTGAGATTCAGATAATGGAAGCTTTCAATTTTATTGGTGAACTAAAATTGGATTTTGGAGGTAGGTTTTCCCCCTTTTAGATTCCATTTATTTGAGATTGGGAATCGAGACATGTGAGAAACTGAAGCTCTTGACTTGAATTAAGTGATTAATTAGTGTAAGATTGAAGGCTATTTGCAGAAATATGTTGCTTGATTGAATTATTTCTTGAATGCAATGACTCCCTAAATTAATTGCAATTGAAGTAACGATCTTTAGGAAACTGATTCTAGGTATAGAGAAACAAACCAGAATTTGATAGAATACAAAGATATGAATGAACAAGGGAAATACATATATATATATATATATATATATATATATATATATATATATATATATATATATATATATATATATATATATATATATATATATTATAGGTAACGAATAAAAGAGTCATAAAATAATTGTTAGCAAGTTAATTTTGATAATTCGTTAAAATCTGAATATTTATTATATATTTATTTCTCCAGGTGGGAAAACGTCTTCGGCAATTAACAAAACATCCAAGAAAGAAGATTCAGTCCCTTGCTTCTGAACTCGTAGAAATCTGGAAAGGTATAATCGTTGAAGAAACATTAAAAAACAAGAAAAACGGAAACTTGGACAACAAGGAATCTCCAAAATCTGAAAACGGACGAGAAATTACCGAAAAGAATTTTCCGAGGACTAATTCCGTCAAAGTTGAAAAGACAGAGGGCATGAAAGTTGAGAAAAACACCCCGAAACTAACTTCACTTGTTTACTGCAAAGATCCAATTCGGGACAAAATCCGTGAAATTCTCGCAGAAGCATTATGCAAAGCTGCAGGTGAGATTGAGGAAGAATCAAGAGATAAAGTGACAGCCTGTGATCCTTACAGGGTTGCTGTATCTGTTGAGTCAACAATGTTTGGAAAATGGGGGAAATCAAACGGGGCCCACAAATTCAAGTACCGATCTGTAATGTTCAATGTAAAAGACCCGAAAAACCGTGATTTTAGGAGGAAAATACTTTTAGGGCATGTGAAACCCGAGAGGATTTTGGAGTTGACTTCTGAAGAAATGGCGAGTAGTGAAAGACAAATGGAAAATGTGAAAATAAAAGAGAAGGCTTTGTTTGATTGTGAACGTGGGGGCCCACCGAAGGCTACGACTGATCAGTTTAGATGTGGGAGATGTGGGAAGAGGAAGTGTACTTATTATCAGTTGCAAACTCGGAGTGCTGATGAACCTATGACTACATTTGTTACGTGTGTCAATTGTGATAATCATTGGAAGTTTTGTTGATTTGTAGGTGGGAATTGAGTTTGTTTGTGTTTTTTTGATTTCTAGGAGTTGGTTTGTGTTGTTTTTTTTAATTGATGTTAGAAGTAGGAGAGATGATGATAGGCAGGATGTAATTGTGATTTTGTTTGGAACGTTTAGTTTTATTCTTTAGTCATTTGTTACTTTTGTTTTTGATTGAATGATTGTTATCTTCTTATGCAAAGGGGTTTTATGTTGTATTTCTACAGTATTAATTATGTTAACCAAACATGTTGAAAAATATTAGAAAAACTGAACCCAAAGTGTTTTAGGTAAAAATCTATATTTGATGCAGTTTGGGAAAAAAATTGTAGTTTGTCAATTATGATAAATTGATGGTGAAAAGCCGATGACGGGCGAATAAGGTCTTTTTTGAAAAAATAAAATAACGCACTTTTGCACACTATAGGATCATATGTCATGGGAGCTCGATTCTAGTACGGCGGACCAATTATATCAGTTCAAATCCAACAATAAGTAAAATCGGTGTCTTCTTTTATTTTGCATAATAATCTAAAGTAAGATTGAAATTGGAAAGCTCTCAAAAACTAACCTACTAATAATAACTCCAATTTTAAAATTAAACACCATTCTAGTACTACATATATAATCAGAACCGGTCCAATCAAATTTTAGGCCCCAAGTAAAATCTTAAAAATGGGTCCCCTGAAGTAAAATTTTTTCTTCCAAATAACTTGAAAATTTTCGCCAATTTAAAAGTGTCGCCCCAATCCCAAGTTACATGTCCGGATTGGACATGTATTCCGCCTATTTTCAATATTCTATTGGACTTACCTTTATTCAAATTAGTTTATACATATGTATATATGGATGATTTTTTAAAGTGGGCCTCTAAATTTTATGGACCCTGAGCGGCCGCCCTTGTTGCCCATACCAAGGAACTGCCCGCATATGATACGTGCATAACTATATCCATAGATTTATCTTCTACGCATTTACTAACATACATTTACCATCAGAAATGTGAGATGAATAAACAGCGGACAATTTTTATTTTTTTATTGTTTCTCTTTGCCTACAATTATTGACTTTCTGTTTCTTGAATTCTTATACTAATTAATTCAACTAAAGCTATTATCTACTAACAAATTTAAATATTTAATAATTTTTTAACGACATCAAATTTACTTTAATTTATTCACGGTTGGACTTGAACTCATAAGATTTGACAAATCTTTAATACATAAAACTATATAGGCATATTTATTTTCTTTGAACGTAATATAACACTTGACACCGCGTGAATAGTCTTAGGCTAGCCAGTGATTATTTTTTCATTTTTTTTATTCTAGCTGATATTTTTTACTCTTTTTTTTAGTTCTATCATTTAATATTTTTGACATTTAAGTTTATAATACTTACATTTTAATCCCCATTGCTTTAATATATATTGCTTTTTTTTCCTAGAATTGTAATGTGCAAATTAGTAATATAACATTTACTAACTTTATTTTACAACTCAATTTATTTATAGTATCCAAATTATTGAAAATACGAATTTATGGTAGTATGAATATCAAAAAACATTATTTTTGGTATCACATGAAAATCCCCACGGCATCGCGCGGGGTAAACTTACTAGTTACGTACACATTTGAAGGCCTATTATCCATTTAATTTCTGTATAATACTTTACTTAATTAATGCATGTTTAGTTTCCTATTTGTTAGCAAGTCAAAAGGTAGTTTTACCATTTAATGGGTAGTATTACATTTCATGTATGTGTTTGTTCCCATGACTTAGATCATGGTTAGTGGGTAGGATAATCAGTCACTTAATATGTATTATAAATTGTAATTGTGTTTTGATTAATGAAGTAGAGAAGAAAAATTGTTCAAAAGTGTTTTAGTTTCTTTCTTAAATTCTTAAGAGATTAATCATCTTGAATCCACTTCTATCAATATATACTTATGCAATCACAATCTTTTCTTTCACAACTAATTTGAACAACTAATGAATCACGGTGTCACCGGTGGTCATACTTCCTCCATTGTTGGTCTCAGATCAGGAACTCTAGTTACACAAACAAGCCCAGTTTAAAGCATTTGAACCATTTCTTCTTCAACGTGTTCCTTCATTAACTCCAAATCAAACACCTTAGCGGTCCATTCTTCACGAACCGCCTTGAGAAGTAGGACACCGAAAGTCTAAACGTCTGATTTGCGAGTAAAATTTTGGGGTTCAAGTACCCCGGGTGCGTAGAATCCTATTAATAATAAACCACAAAAGAATGACACGTCACGAACCTTGACACGAAAATAAACGGGTTAGGGTTGGGGCTAAACGGGTTCGGGTAGGGTATCTCGTCGAGTACTAACAGTGTAAGTTTTCGAGTTCGTGTTATTAATTTTAGTTGTTTTAGATTTCTAGATCTATCAATATGGGATTGTCGTTTATTAGTTTTGTATTTACTTTTCGGATGCGTATATTTAGTCTAGTTAATACGCACAATTCCCAACAAAATCTTCAAGGTTACCCTAAGTGGTCAGTTGATCCTCATCAAGTGGTTTGAGTAGCACTTGTCCATTGGCTATGCTTTCTTGAGGTTTATAAACTAGGTGTAAGAGATCTCATGCATATTCGCGGTATTTTGATTAAATCACAACAATAATATTACTATTGGGGTTTTGTATGATTATAATAATACCATAAATAGCAACGAAAGCAATTTCAGTGATCATTTATAGCCATAACCCCAAAACCGACATCTGTATGTATTTTGCAAGCTAGAATAATCGATGTAAGCATAGGATGTTATGTTTCAAGATCTGCCTCAACATGAATTCCTTTGACATAAGGATTTTTCATTAATGATTTTTCATGGCGGCCATACCATACCGTGAAGTTCGCCATAGCCACGCCATGGCGGTAGAGTGTTATCGTTTTTTTATATATATATTTGCAATGAGATTAGTTATTTTTTTTGGGACCCGATCATACTTGTAACATGCTATAGGAAAGGATGTTTTTTTTTCTTTTTCTGTTTTGTCCTCTAAGTTGACTATAACACAAAATCAAAAACAACATACCTCCCTTTCCCTCCCTATCTTCCCCTATATATGGCCCCTAATTTAATAGACTTTTGACAACTTGGCATGATGGAGCTTCCTCATTGGTGGAGAATGCCACATGTAATTCTATCATTTGCCACCGATTATGCCTCAAGGATTCGTTTGCTGCATCTCACATTCATAAAATCAGTTAGTAAAGGGCGACATTTATGGGCCAATATTTTGAAGATTCGATCAATTAAAAACTCTTAAATACCGGCCAAAAATAGTTTTAATACCAAAAAAATATATTTACCATAATTACATACGAAAAACTTTAAAACTTAACCAAAATTCCGAAATTTGGATTCCCATTTGAATGTATTCCATAAATCATGGCCTTATCATGATCTTTACCATATTTGAAAATCGATAACCATTGACCATATTTATAGATGTATTCTACATATGAATTGCATACTTACTTTGAGCAAAATCCAGGAAATTGCCGAGCAGAAACGAACAACAGCAGGTAACCCGTCTGCTTGATACTCCTTGATTAATAGGTCGCCTAATATCAATTTTAATCCAGTTTTGTTCTGCATTCAACAACGAATAATCAATTTCATTTCTATTTCGAAACATACAGTTTTTAAACATCTTTCTTCCGTTTTGTTGACTGAATCTATTTTTTTTTAAACTGTGTCAATGGTTTAGGGTCATTGATTTATGCTCCAAATAATCTTTTTGACTATATAGTAAATCCAATCTCTCACGGTTTAATTTTTATATGTGTGCATGCTGTTTTAATACATGAGTATCAATTGTATAAATACAAAAGACTAAATATACTGTCTTACTTTGCAGGCAACTTCTTCGCAGAACCGTGAGAAAATCATCTTCAGATTCAAGGTATTTCGAATTCCTGCATTACTTTTGTTATTTTCGTTTCAATACTGTTTTACTGTTTTTTTAATACACGTGTACCTTTTATTAAATAACCACATAATTATTTTTTAATATTTTTATCAAATGAAGAATATAGTCATGTATTATGACAGTTTGACTTCTAAAGTCAAACAATTAAAATAACAGTTTTAATTGAAAAAGCAGTATGACTTTTAATGTCAAAGTGTCCAACATGTGTTACCAGTATTTATTAAAAATTTAATAAATACTGTTTAATTGTTTAATTCTTTAACCACATAATTCAACTCATACCACATAATTGTTTATTAATGTTTTAAAGAATTAAAATTGATAATCATCTTGGACAGTTTGATACATGAAGTCAAACAGTTAAAACAGTTTGACTTTTTTTAAATAACACTGTGTTTGGGTGCTTTGATTATATGGGAGAAGATATTTGGCCCAAATACAGTTTGACTTTTAAAACAGTTTGACTTTAAAAGTCAAACTGTCCAACAACGTGACCATTCATTTAAATTTACATCAATTTAATTTTTTTAATTTTTTATAAATTTTTATTACTGTTTCAATACGGTTTTACTGTTTTTTTTAATACACGTGTATCTTTTATTAAATAACCACATAATTGTTTTTTAATCTTTTTATCAATTAAAATTTATACTCATGTATTATGACAATTTGACTTCTAAAGCCAAACATTTAAAATAACATTTTAAATTGAAAAAACAGTATTACCTACAGTTTGACTTTCAAAGTCAAACAGTTAAAACAGTTCAACTGTTAAAATCAATTTACGATTTTTAATAATTGATTTTCAATTTTGACTATAAAAGTCAATCAGTATTACCTACAGTTTTTTAAACCCTAAATAACCCAGGTTATTTAAAAACTTATAATAATCTTTGAAGGGGCGGGAAACTAAATCACTAAATCATGGTTTATTATAAAGAATGAGAGATATGTGAGGAAGTGTCGGGTAAGATTTGAAGGGGTGGGAAACAAGACAAGGTTTCTCTATGTTACATTCCTCTTTAGGTGTCTACTTTTCATTTATGACACTTCAAAACTTCATCTTATCTTTTAATGACTATGCAAAAAAACACAACTTTATAAAGTTTTAACAAAATTATGCTACATGATAACAATAATAATAATTAAAACACATATGTGAAATATAGTAAAAGGTTTAATATAATATCGAATTATAGTTATTGAACGGTAATTTAGTGTCTACCGAAGTTTTGATCTGCATTCAACATTGTTGTGTCATTTATTATTGTAATATTATGTCTACCAGTTTCTATAAATTTACAGCTTTGCAATAAAAACAATGAGAAAAAGGTTCATGATGAAACTGGAAAAAGGTTGTCTACCAGTTTCTGTAATATTATGTCTACCAGTTTTTATTCAACAGTTTGACTACTTATAAATGTTAAATAGAATCAAGAATTACTTTGTTGTAAACATTAGTCAATAAAATGTTCATGATGAAACTGGAAAAAGGTTCAAGGAGCTAACCATGTGATTCCATGAGATTGACTTATTTGATGATGATGGCGCACAACTTTCTGAAAATGGACCTGAGACAATGATACAAATTTTGAAGTTAGTGTGACCTAATTATATGAAAACCAATATTTATGAAGCAATTATATAATTGTAACCAGATACTATGAATGTTAGTGTGCATAAAATATAAGTATGTGAGATCAATCAATTAGAGAAAAGCTAACCTGTATCTATCTGACTAAAATGTTAGAATATCGAGAAATAGATTGAATCAACAAGTCATCTCTGAGCAAATATAACAAGGTCATTCTTTTGCATGTTTCAATCAATGTTTTTAAAGTTCAAACCTTTTCTTCTACAACGTGTTAACCCTGACAGATCCCCTAATTATACATACATGATTTATATAATTTAATCGAATTATAAGTAACTGGTTAATGACGTACAAATGTAGAGGAGCTAAACATTACATTATCCAAAAACATGCATTAATTTTGTTATTGTCAACATACTTAAAATTATAACTTTAGATTTTCTGTTAAATCATTGGTTACAGATTACAATCTTACATGAATTGGTCTAACACGATCCACTTGCAGAGTTTCTGACTTTCATGTCGTCGAATGCTAAAAGCAATATCAATAGACTTATTTGCATATTATACACACTATCACACTAATTTCTATTAAACAAACTCCACTAAATCATGGTTTATCAGAGATTTAGGGATCAAGTAGACAAACTTGGGGCAATTAGATCAACGACTTACTTGATTCGGAGGGCTTGATTTTTTTAGAAAAAACGAAAGATGAACTCCGAACAGGTGCAGATCCGAAGGGGCGTATATGCTTGGTCGATAATTTGATGATGATTTGCGTAATTGCGCCTGGGATCTCGATTTTGCAGGCGATTATCGTCAAAATCCGGGATAACCAAAGAGGAGTCGCTTTTTGTTCTTTGAGTAGCGTTGTCTCATGTCTGTTGATAAAATATGCGTGAATGACAGGAATGGTCCCTAAACTATTTATTAGTTTATGTTTACTCTTTTCACTTGTAAATTTGTAATATGACACATTTGGGTCTAAACCCCAAAAAGAAAAACGTCAAAATCCGGGATAACCAACTGTTTATCATAAATTTTATGTAACATTTGTTCATATATAAAATTTTGTACAAACTCATCATTACAGCTATCGATTCTTATCTCATTTTTAAAATTATTAATATTTGTTGGTATTTTTTTGTAATATATATCTTGAAACATGTCCGCTCATTCGGGCGGGCTTTGAAGCTAGTACCATGTGATAAGTATCATTAGGTCCAACATATTTTATTTAATTGGGCAAATGACTTATTTATGCAACTAAGTTTCAGAATATTATCAGTTTTCTGTGTAAGTGTGTATGTGTCATTAACGTACGTATATGACCGGCAAACTTGTTTACACCCCAATAATAACACATTTATCATGTTAACAATCCGTGTAAGCCGTAACAACCTATTTTGACCTGTTTAAATAAATATGTTACGCATGGATGTTAATTTTAGATGATAATAATCACGTCAACTCGCATTGAGCATTCATTCGCATCAAATTTAACATAATACAAATATCATATGAGATTGAAGATTTGAAGCAGATTGCTAAGAGTAACCAACTATCAAATCACATACACAACACTACAATTGTATTCAGGGTCGGTCCTAAGTGTTTTGTTGCCCAGGTTTTGTTGACTGGGCAAAACGATCATAAAAATGTCCCTACAAATTTTTTTACGTTTTGTTGCCCAGGTTTTGTTGCCCTGGGCAAAACGATCATAAAAATGCCCCTACAAAATTTTTTACAGCAAACAACGCACTATTTTCAAAGTAAAAAAAAACATTGGCCATAATCACAAAACAGGAAAATAGGGCTCATGAATCATGAAGAAGTTTATTATGTCTAAAATAAACTTACTAATATTATTATTCAAAAAAAATAATAATCACAAAACAGGGCTCATGAATCATGAAGAATTTTATTATGTCTAAAATAAACTTACTAATATTACAAAAGCGTTTAAAAGTGTATAAACATTTTTTTAAGGTGTGAACTTTATTTCATTAATATTATAATTTTATATTGAGGTGTGAACTTTAAGTAATACGTAAATGTTAAACAATTGAAGTGCGGTCATATAAAATAAATGAGATGATTTTTACATCATAACTTATTTTGCATGTACCATAATCTATCACAATAATTGTTTAGTTTGGTTGTACAATTAGCTATCAAACTTATATTGTGTGATGTAGGCATTAAAAATCTTGGTGTTGAAATGAGTTCCCATAAAAGAAAATTTATAAGGTCTCGAAATATTATAAGATGGATTTTGCTAACCATAGCCCTTAAGGCAATGGTTTAAAAAAATATAAAGCTTAAACTCATTGTACATTAATCATAAAAAAACGACACCTGAATTTTATTAACCACCTCAAAGTAGTTATGTTTTAAAACTTGTACATTAACATTTTTAATCATAGTCATAAGTAGAGATGCAAACGGGTACGGATACTAGCGGGTACCGCAAAACCCGTACTCGTACCCGTACCCGACCCGCTATTCCCATACACATACCCGGTCAAATCACCGTCGGGTTCGGGTAGAAAAATCCCCGCCGGGTACGAGGAACCCGACGGGTACCCGTTCAATAAAAAAATTAAACAAAATAGCTAAAACATTTAATATTCTTAGTTCGTTCAGGCTTATTTCATTCAATACGTAATGGACTAACGGGAGACGGGCCAAATTTTAACCATTATTAGATTGGGCTAATGAGAGATTAAGAGTTAAGCTAAGTTTAAGAAGTGACTAATGGGCTAAACTTGTATTAAAAAAATTACACATTAATATATATATTCGGGTCTATATAAACGGTGCGGGTATTATAAAACCCGTACCCGACCCGTACCCGCTCCCGGGTATGAAATTTAAACCCATACCCGACTCGTTACCCGTTTAGACGGGTAGTACCCGTCCCGTAAGACTCGGGTACCCGCAAGTCAAATTTGCATCCCTAGTCATAATAAGGCTAATGATTAGTAAAACCCTTATAATCATAACCATAGGCTAATGGTTAGCAAAATGATAACTATTTAATTGTTTAGTAAATTTTAAAAATTTATTTAACAAATACATTTGCATGTCAGACTCCTTTTTGTTATTTTATTCAAGTTATGTACTTTCTTACACCTAATTAGTGGGACTATATAAAAATAATCAAAGTACCTTCTTCTTCATCCAATCCAAACCAAAACGGCCATTAACAAGATCTGAAGTACCGATGAGAATAACATAGCCTAGTATACTATGACTTTGGACTACACTCACGATGCCCCTAAGCTGGATGATGCCCTGGGCCGTCACACGGCTCGCCCGACACTAGATCCGGCCCTGATTGTATTCTCATATACTATTAAACATGTCAGCCTAATAGGTGTTCCGAATGTACATGTGAACATAGCCTAAAATAAGGACCCAATATTTTTCTAGCATGTGTAATGTGTATCAGCCTAGATTCATTATTTGCCCAAAGTAATACTATGTTATATTGTTTATAGCTGGATTAACATCTGCACGCAACTACAAATGAAAAATCAGATTTTTTTTTTTTTGAATATAATTTTCAATCTTTTACGGGCCTACTTTTTCAAAAATGTACCAAGTCTCCAAAAGTACTGGATCGGCCCTGCTATTAAACTCCAGAAGTCCACAACTTTGCATCATATATCAAGCTTAGCAACAAGAATCAGTATCATTCTTACTTCTTATACACTGGAGTATATTATAGTATACTATAGTCACTCATTTTTTTGTTGTATTGACTATTATATGCATTTGAAACGAGAAAACAGTAAAATCCGTTTGACCAAACACAGATAACCCACAAACTCCACCTGTAAAAAAAATGATGTATTTAAGACCTAAGAAGAATCTCAGTTAATGTTTCCTTTTCAAGAGTCACTCCAGCTATCACTCTCATCATCACTTCTAGCAAATGCCTGTAAATCAAACATATATACATCTCATCATCTTATTCAAAATGGGAAACGTGTCAAAACAAGTCTTTTTTGGGATCGGGCCAGGTTACCTTTAGGTTGACCCGCAAACACTTTATTGTCCATTTTCAAACACTTTATTGTCCATTTTCTAGGACATTTTAATACATGATTAATGTCATATATATGATTACAGATGCAATATTATCACAATGAATAATTAAAAATACACTTTGGGAGACTTTCCAACTGTTACCTTTACCTAAAACTTTATGTTCTGCTCACTTGACCCGTTAGGGATAACACATAAGCCAAATCAACCCATTTGTAAGTAAAAACGTCAAAATTGTCACGTTTAATAACCACACTCGTGAGATGAGGGAAAAAACGAACATGGCCAAACCAACTGCCAAAGAGCCCAAGTTTTGGACAGTTTGTGGTTTTCATTCTCTGTCCGGTCCCAAAAGTGATTTGACTTTTTATAGCAAGCAGACTTTATATTTTATGGAATTAAAAAATAAATAATGTATTTCCGGATAATTAGCAATTCGGGATTAAAATTATCAAGTTTGATGTTTTCTTATTTGCTTGTACATGTCCACAATTTATATAAAATCACTAATTCTTGCAAACATTGGTGTTTTTATAGCATTTTCGCAAGTATGGTGAATAATTCATAACATATAAAAAGTCAAGCACAATGGTTCAAAAAGTCAATCATATGTTCCACATCTTACTACACATAACATGATGAGAGAGAGAGAGAGAGAGAGAGAGAGAGAGAGAGAGAGAGAGATGACCTGGCGAATTGCATTTGCTTTCTCTAGAATGGCAGCTACTCTCAAGTTGGTTGTAGGACCCTGAATGCCATGTTCCTCTTCTGTTGGTATCTCAGTAATCACTCGATCTGAAACCTTCCTCAACTGTTTAAACCATAAAAAATAAAAATTCAATCATTAGTTTCATACTTTTGACTAAAATTTTGGTTGTATCGACTATTAAAAGAGAAATATGAAATAAGTATTACTTCGGTTTTGTCATGAGCAGAAACTGCATCAATTACTGGACTACGAGGTCCTTGTATTTTCATAGGCTCAATATTTGTTATTTCATCAGCAACAGGAGAAACTGAATTAGGGTTTGATGAAGTCCAAAACACTTGGTTGTTAGAAGCTGTTGAAAAAATGTTATAAGTGTGTTCAGTTTCAACTGCTGCTTCTGATGATACAGAAGAATTATCATGATGATCGTGATCTTCAGTGTGTAAACTGGATTCGGTTGATGATGACAATTGACTTATTTGACTAAAACTCCCCATACCATGTTGACTTTTAATCCCACTTGATAGAAAAATTGGCGGGAGGTAATCATGACTATTTTGACCATAATCTGTTGGTGTTTGAGGCTTTTTCATAATCCATTGCATACGTGGAATAAGTGGTATATCTTCCAGCTGGACTGGAGTTAGTTGCGGAAGAATGCTGAAACCAGAAAACATTGGAGTTGACTGGTGTTTGACTTGGTCAAAGAGATAAGGTTGACCATTGGGTTGGTCAACGTGATCATGATCCTCTAATTCTGTATCACCTTCAAGATATTTACCATTATTTCTATCAACATTATCAGGGACGGTTGTAACTGAATTAACTGATTCTTTTTCTCTCTCCTCTAATTCTGTTTCTTGCTGAACAGTAAGATCAAAAACAGCAGCAGTTACAACTTCAATTTCTGAGTTATTTAATTCTGTTTCATCACCACTAGAAAACAAAACTGTAGAATCAGATTTATTTGGTTCTGTTTCCTTTTCTTCCAAAATAGCTACTTCTGAATCATTTTCTGAGATAACATTTGGGTCATCAATGCACGTGTCATCGATGACATCATCATTTTCTGGAATATTTTCAGCAATTAGTTGAGAATCTGATAATTGAGATTGAAGTTTTTGATGATTGTTTGCATCAGAAAATGTTTTCTGATTTATGATGTTTGTTTCAAGTTCTAAATCCATTGTGGCAAGGGCATCCGTGTAATTATCCGCCTCACTTGCCACATCAGCAGATGGACTATCAGTTTTAGCTTCCTCACAAAAGTCGGTTTTCTCAAGATTATATGTGGGACCTGTACTTTGCATTGTTGAATCAAAAGCTGACAACATTATATTATCATCATCAAGTATTTCAACCCTTGATTCATCAGAAGTCAAAGTCAAAGGAGAATTTAATAATATGTTCATGTAAAATTTTCCATTTTCTGAGTCAAATTGAGATGTGTTTGGCCTTTTCTTCAGTTTTACATGATGCAAAGGTTCAATTCTACTAATCTGCACTCTTTCCTCCTGGAATAATTGATGGAGTCTGCAGCATTATGATTTTATAAAATATATTATATCATTAATAATCTAATTATTTAAAAACCATAGATTTTAATAAAACTTATTAAAATTAATGTCTTACTTGGCATGTGAAGGCTGTGAAGTCTTCCATCTTGATCCTTTTTTCTGTTCAAGTTTGATAATGTTTTAAGTATAATAACGATAATAATTTGTGTCTAAAACAACGACTTTTTCATTAACTACTAATTCTAATTTACAGCACAATACAACCAATAATTTGGTTACTTTATTAGACTAAAAGAAGCCAACAACTATAATCTTTTTAATTTGGATTGACGGTTAATTAGGAGCCTTCTAATGACACAGGTTTATTTACTACTAATAAGTTCATGTTTAAAAAAAAAAAAACGCACCTTCATTTTATCCCTTTGAGTTTCATAATTTTCAATTTCATATGATGATGCTTCTATCTTATAAACTGATGGACGAGTGTAACGGTTTAAGCATGCCCCTTCACCACCAATATCAAACCTGTTGAAAGCCACATAAGTTGGTAAATTTATTAGTTGTAGAAAAATAAATAAAAAATAAAAAATAAAAAATAAATATTTTTTTGAAGGGGAATGAGAGTGTACTTGTCTAGAAGAAATAATCGAGGTGGAGCACGACATTCTTCATAAGAATCCATGACAAATCGAGGTAAATCACCTTTAGTTATAACATTCTGTGTTGTTTGTTGGTTAGGATGCCAATTGGTACCTGTAGCATTATATATATAACAGCTGGCATCTTGTGAACTTTAATTTTTTCTTTTAGTTAAAAAGTTCAATTTACAAGCTAATATCTTACCTGAATTGGAGAAGAATGCTGAACAGGGTGTTTGGGACAGAAATGCTCTTTCAATTGAAGGGATTTCTGACTCAAGCTGCTGTACACGTATCAGTAGACCATGGCCCCTTGCAGTAGTTGCTATTACCTCTTCATGCAATTCATGAAAAATCTCAGCAGCAAACCTTCATAAGCGGATGCAACTTTTGTCAGATTTGTAGCACAAAATCAAATGGAAATACATCAGAAGTTGCAATATGATTCATCAGCCACCACAATAAACCAAATTTAATTCAGTTAAGCAACATACACGCATCCGTTAAACAATTCCTCAATTTTAACTCACACAAAGGAGTATTTAGATTCTAGATGCAATACTATATTGAAACATCAGTCCACTCACCAAATTGATCTCGTGATTCTACTTGCTTACAAGATATTGAACCCTAACACACATCATAACTTACTTTTCAGGCATGATCGCTTCAACACATCAACCAAAGTTGATTTCGTTGCAGAATTTCTATTTCAAAGGCGTTAATTCTACGTTCAATTCTAGTTAATTTGATTCACTACATGACGGTAAGGCATAAAAGTTATATCATGAAATTACTTATCATTGACATCAGTCACATCACGAAATTAGTGGTTTAGAATTACAACTGAAGCGCATTTTGTTCAATTTCGAACTTATTTTGCTTCAACTCCGATTGCTATTCGTGTATTTGGCGAACATATCAAATTGAGTTCTGTTTTCGAGATAATTGAACTACAATTCTAATTTCACACCTCCATCGCAATGCTCATAATAAACTACCTTATGAAACAAAATATGAGATAAAAAAATACGATACGGACAATTTGAGAAGAATAAAAGGAAGAAGCAAGTACTGACTCTGCTAGGTCACCGAGTTGCCGAAGAACACCAACGAGACCAGCCATGGCCACACCTTCAAGCAAAGCTTCGGGATCATCTTTATCAGCTGCTTTGTAAAGCTCTGAATCAGCCAAAGTGTACACATTTCTTATCTGATACTTATTTATCGGCATTTCTTCTGATTCATGAAATCAGCTCAACATAATCTCGATTATCATAATCAACCTCTCTTCGCGCATATATATGTTCATCATTATATTGCTCAAATTTTTTGTAGAGTGCATTCCAATGAACAATTCGTTCAAAACTGTTTACTAAACCAAAAAGAATTTTGAGAGGGAGGGAGAGAGGAGTGAGGGGCGAATAACTGAATATTCAGCTCCGAAGAACTATCGTGTATATATTGGCCTTTTTAGCCCTTATACTTTCATGAAAGGGCATGTAAGCCCCTAAAATTAACGGTTCATTGTGAATATTTTAGTGTGCAGCTATGAAGAGGACTATGGCAATAAAATTTAAGAAACTTCTATCAGATTATAATTATAATTTAATGTAATAAATTAATTTTTATTTTTTTATCTAACAAAAAAAAAATGTTTCCAAACTACTTATAGTAAGAAAAATTGGATTATTGATCCGCAAGTTATTTCGTTACCTTTAATATTAGTTTATAAAATTTATAGTGACATTATGGAGGTGCCATGACGCGAGACGCAACACCGACGTTATAAAATAACTTATGACAGTAGTGTTACGTATAATGAATTGTAATAAGTATCATATGATTTTTTTAATAAGAAATAATCCCTCCGTCCCACAAAAAATTCTTATTTCTCTTGGGCACATGATTTTAGAAAATAGTTAGTGGTAGGTCCTTGATATATTCTTTTGATTAAAATATAATGTTACATTGGAAAGAAAATGTATTTTAATGGTGCAATAATTGTTAATAATATTATTTTATTAAGTGAGTCCCTCAAATTTAAGAAATGAGAATTTTTTTGTGGGACAAAATTTGAAGGATAAATGAGAACTTTTTGTGGGACGGATAGAGTAGTTTAGAGTAAATTAAAAAAATTGTCCCTGTAGTATACATGATTATGTTTTTTTGTCCCTATATTTTTTTTTTCAATTTTTTTGTCCCTATAAATTTTTAGATTCGGCGTTTCTATCATTCCATCCAAATTTCACTGTTAACTAACCTCACATATCAAATATCAAGCATGTAAGAACATTTTGGTCATTTTCTCATATAATTTTTTCTCTCCACATTTCACGTGCATTTCATGTAGACTGTACAAGTTTTTGTAGCATAGAATGAACTAAGCATTGAGAGATTGTATAGTACAAGTCCAAGTTACTTTTATGTTTAGATCTTCATCTTTGAAATGTTTTAAATCTTAGATCTGCAACTAGTTCATCTCATCTTCTTTAAAAAAAAAATCCTCATTGCAATCTTCCATAAATCAAGCTCTTTGAAAAAAGCAACTCCAAAACTCTTAAAAAAAGAAACTCGCCGGAGAAGACAACCTCACCGGAGAATTCACAGTCCACCGCTTCCGGCGAGATCTGCGCCACCGCCTTCGGCGAGATCTGTTGGTGACCCGAGAGAAAGGATTTCCGGTAAGCTTTCGCGAATTCCACTCCCACACACACTGATTATTGACAATCCTTGACTCCACCGTACAATCTTGGAATTTCTCGAGACGAAATATTCTAGGAAATAATTCCGAGAAAGACTTGTTAGAGATCCACCTATCTTTCCAAAACCTAGTGTTTCTACCATTCCCAACTCTTTTTATAAGTTTATCATACAAATCCACACCTTTCTCCTTCAAACCTTTGAACATTTTCAAGATTCGAGCCCAAGGTTGAGATCCAACATCCTGATTCCGAAGTTGATTGAAGTAAGAGCACTCCCAACGGGACTTCTTTCTTCTCCCCGCTTTGCTCGTTTCTTTGCCAAACCGTTGGCACGGGACCGCCAGTGGTCCCGCCACTTTGCTTCCGCCAGTGTAGAGACGAGAGGGAGGAGGTTCGTGAGTTGGTGGGTGGGGCCCAAAGGGGTATTTTGTGTGTGTATTTTGTAATGGTGGGTCCCAAAAAACTAAAGCGAAGAGGTATTGTTGGCATGGGTACGTCAGTTTAATGTCGGTTGGAGGGTGAGCTGACGTGACGCTGATTTGGCAACAATTGATGGTATCAGTTTCTATCACGGTTGGGAGTGGTCTAATACAATCGAGGACAACTATTACTAAATTTTCCATCACCATTCTGCAAAAGCTACGTGTAAGTACTAAGTAGGGGTGTCAAATCGGGTTATCAACGAGATATGTTTCTCAAAATTGATATCTACAACGACTTGATATCAATAACAGCAAGCGCTACCGTGGAAGTTACTCTAAGAAATAATGGTTACATAGAGCTGTTTGGAAACTCGGGAACTTTCACCTTGAGTCCAGTTATTTATATCAGAACACTTTCAAAATATCTGAAGATGGTCAGCACCTAATAGTAATTGAGTTTAATACGTACCGTATTCCATTACCGAAAGAAACTATACAGCATTTTAATTTTTTTTTCTGAAAGAGGAAGCGTAGAGATGCACCTCAAGGGGGATCTCAGGTGGCACTTGAAGATTGGAAAATTACTAGGTGTTAGAAAACATATGCATACACATTTTCAATGTAATGCTCCTTACATCAAATTAAGGTGGAAACCTGTGATTTCTGATTTTAGTTGATGGTAATACTTGAAGTTGTTTTGTAATGTACTAGATTTTTTTTTTTGAACGTCTAGTTAGTAGTTCGAGCCTAGGCAGTGACATCCACAAGGGGCAGTATGCCTTCCTTCAAGCCATCCACCTATTTGTTATGTATTAGATGACTCGAATGAATATAAAATTTAAAAAGTCAAAGTTTTATATATATATATAGAAGTGAGATCGAGTGAGGACTCTTTTTCCGGTGAGGACTGCGAGGACAAATCTAAGCCTTTAATCCATAAAAATTAATGGCTAGGATTGAATGTGAAAAAGATAAACAATGGTTGAAGTTTGAGGGGTTTTGTGTAAAGTTTACCAAAGTAATAGGGGGAAAAAGAAAATTTAGAGGGTTAAAATAGTCATGTGCAAACACTTTCTCTCTCCTAGTGCCACATGTCAAGCCTTGATTTGATGGGTTTTTTTTAACCCCACCTTTGTTTTTCGGCCAGAACTTTTTTTTTTTGTAAAAAAAAAAACTAAAAATGCCAAAGTTCTTAAAATTAAATTATCTACAAAATGAGTATAGTCATGAAATTTAAAAAAAAAAAAACCCCGGATAAAATATTGGATCATTTTGTTAAATTTGGATCATATTGTTAATTTTGGATCATTGTCATAATTTTGGATCATTTTGTTATTTTTGGATCATTGTTAATCTTGCATAAACATAATTTTGTATAAATAATTAGTCAAATAATATATCGTATATAATTTTGGATCATTTTGTTCATTAATGGTCATTTTGTTTACTTTGTACTATTGTTAATTTTTGGATAATTTTGTTACTTATGGATCATTGTCAATTCTGGATCATTTTTTTTCTTCAAATTTTCATGACTATACTCATTTTGTACAAAATTTAATTTTAAAATTTTTGACCTTTTTAGATTTTTTATTTTACAAATAAAAAAAAATTATGGGCGAAAAACAAAGTGTGGGGGGAAAACTCACTTCTAATTATAAGAGGACAAGTGGCAAAAGGAGGAAAGGGGGTTTCGAAAATGACCTTTATGCCCTTTTGAAGATAAGTGGACGAAAATTGTCCTCGCAGTCCTTACCGGAAAAAAAGTCCTCACCGGATCCGGACCCTATATATATATATATATATATATATATATATATATATATATATATATATATATATATATATACTTCCTCCGATTCAAAATAAGTGATACAATTTCCTTATTGAGGTGATTCAAAATAAGTGATACACTTTGAAAAATTACCTTATTTGGCAAAAAAAGTGGGACCCTCACCCACTAACTATCTACTTTAAGAAAGTGAAATGACCTCTTTACCTTTACGTTTTACTCTTAAACATTATTAACTCCATTTTATTCAAAAGGTGTGGGACCCAATCCTCACTAATCATCCAATTAATCTAATTTAACCACCATTATAATCTTTTGCCTTAAAAACCGTGAAACTCAAAGTGTATCACTTATTTTGAATCGAAGGAAGTGTATATATATATATATATATATATATATATATATATATATATATATATATATATATATATATATATATATATATATATATGTATGTATGTATCTTTACCCCTTCCATAATTAGTAAGGTAGAAAATTCAGCTAGCAAACTTGCTAATTATGGAAACTATCGCCTTAAAAATTTAGCATACATGTCAAATGAAATTAAAGTCAAGAACTGAATGTATAACTTGGTCGCTCAGTTTGTTTCAGCCTTCAATGGTTTTTAACGTAATGGTCGCGGGTTCGATTCCTGCATTGGCTAAGTTTTTATAAAGTGATATTTTTATAATTAGCCAGTATGTTATAGTTGAGGCAATTTTAACCAATTTTCATATGATCAATGGTATGTTTTAGCATACATTAGTCTAAAAGATACTTATATTTTCCATGTATGTTGTCTATAATGCTTGAATCAAGTCTTTGCCCAATGTCCTCTGTTGACCACTACCATTTAAGCACCCTATTCACCAACACAAGTAAATTAGAAAATGGTTAAAAGTGTTTGAGTTTAGCATATGTGGTGGGATACCTAAAGCAGTTAATCCCAATGCCTAAAGCAATAAATCATTAATAAATATATGAGAAACGAACACACATGAGCCACACTTATGTGTAGCATTATTTCTATGTAAATCTCCAAAGATTCTAGTCCCTTGAATATAATAATGTGACAACCCTCGAAAATGGGTCGGTTGCCTGACCATCGATCGTAACCGAACACCGAAATGTAGAACAAGTCGCTATTAATAACAGTATGTTTTATTATATGAACCTTGCATTAACAATATTATGTGTCGATCATACACGCTTTATCAATTCACACGTTTAGCTTGTTGGCAAATTATTCGGTGATTTGGTTTCACAATTATACACATGACTTAGTACGTTGCGACCCACGAACGTAAATTGTAGTCGAACCGATTATAAATATAAATATTATGTTATATAATGACATAAAAGACAAACGAATATAATCATGCGTGAAAATAACACGAAACGCCAACCGTGTTAAGAATAATTAAATACGAAATTCTATACATCATAAGTGATAAGTAGCAAGATTAAATGTTTATGGCGTCATATAATTATCTACTGAATAATTATATACATCAATTAGTAAATTATATCTTAATTAAATAATACCCTAACCATCTAGTTAGGATGGCATATTAAATTATAACAAGAAAGTAAAGAGATGTACTAGCACTTGAAAATCAACCTAGTAAAAAAAAACCCAATTTCCCATGTCTTATGTTGCTTGATGGCAGGCAACATCCCATGTCCTCTTTTTCTTCTTTTCAGTGCACTTGAGCACCTTCACCAACCTTTTAAATTAAAACTTAAAGCAAATAAATACATAACAATTATTCACCAATCAAATAAAGAAAATTATTAAAAGATATCTCACTACACTTGACAAAGTAGGAAAATCAATCTTTGGATCCCTCTTCACCCACCCCCATCGACTTTCCCTGCAAACATTTCACCCAACCTATCAATCCCCCCTTTCCATTGAGACACTCAACTTTGATGACAACCATAAGAATCCACACCATCCTAAACCTCATAGATAATAACTAGCAACATGCTCCTATCCTTTGTGTAATACCCTTTCTCTAACCTACAACACCCATCCTCCTCTCATTTAGTCACTGGTCATAAAAACAAATCCAAGACTCTCATAACTTAAGATTTTCGGCGAAAGCAAAAATACCCATAAATCCAACTTCAAACATCCATATCTCACTCATTTTAAGTCCAAATTTAGTGATTCAAAATCACCACAGGAACATTCTCTACCACATTCCAACTTTAAATCACCCATCAACAGCTGGAAATCAGCCTAATCTTGGGTCGAGGTTCTGTCCAGAATTTTGTCATCATTATTATCTTAGTGTAAGTCTCAAATCTTTGTGTTCTACACCTATTTTAGCTTACACCTCTTAAAATACTTGTATTCACTTCTTCATTTTAGGAGTTATCCAAGAAGGTTTACCCACCTTTGCTGTCTTGAAGAAGAAAGATCATTTCAAACTTTCAAAGTCTCAAACTTCTAAACCAAAAGCTTTGTGAGAATACATCTCCATTTTCAATTTCATCTTTATAATTATGTGTTTATGCTAGTTAAAAGTTCACTCACTTAAAAACATTTCAAAATATGTTAAATGCACGTCCTATAATGTTTTCCCAAAGAGAAACTTGACTAAAAATGGTAAAGCCAACAAACTCGAACTTATAACGAAAAATAAGAACCGTTTAAAGTGTAAATCAATAATTTTGAGTTTCAGTTTCTTAAAGTCTTACAAAATACAAGGAAATACATGTATTATACTCTATGTTGTTGGGACCAAGTAAATAATTAGCTAAACAAAATTAGAAAACATAAAAATAACTAATTAAGCAAGTTGTGAGGAACCGTGGCTACCCAAACGCCCCTTCGAGTTGTTCTGCTTTATTACTAATTTTTGTCCCATTGTTAACCTCAAGCAAGCCTAGCTCAAATTGTTTTCACTTAAGTAATAATTGTTTTATGCATAGATTTTCAAAGTACATGGAACCGTGTGATCTATGGATATATACTATGGACTAAAATTACCAACTAAGTATTTTAAAGAATTGAAAACGTACTCACTGTGATGGGGTTAAATATACATACCAACATCTAGAATTCAAGAATGAAATAAAAGTATGTATGCTTATTAATTAATTGCTAAGTGTTACAAATTATATCATTGCATGCACATGGTGGAAGTCAGTTGTACCTCATGCCAAAATACATGTACCCCATTGATTAGTTAACATTAATAACTAAATTCAAATAAACTATACCATGTTTAATTGAATTAAAAACTTAAGATAATAATTCAAACTTGAATTCTTATAAAGTTACCAACGAGTTGAACGCGTCTAATGACATTTTAAAAAGTAATCATGGAGTGAACCATTAGAATAGACACACATATAGTGTCGGCTACTAAATTGTTTTGTCTCACATCAATAGGTAGCTAAGACACTTTACTGGGCACTTGTTCATATCATTTCGCTTTCAACAATTAAGCGCATCAGGTGAGTTTCACGGCCCCAGTTTTACTGTTTTATAACTATTTTTATCCGGGGGAGAAAACATATACTTACTCAATTATTTTTTATAATAAAAAATCTGTGAGTTTTCACAGCCCCACTTTTACTGTATTTTAAATATTTTGGGGTGAGAAACATATTAATGTTTTTATAAATGCACGCAAAACAGTCATCGCGTATCAGGTGTATTTTAATTATGGATGAGTCATGCATGAACCGTATTTTGGTACAACTGGTCTTTTGAAAGACATTTATGAACAATATTTTTGTACAATCAGTCATTGTGAAAATTCGGATAAACTATCCTTTTGAGATAACTGGTCATTGAAAAGACATACTCAAACAATTTTTACGAAAAAGTCTTAACGAAGACCTGTATGAAAAAACTATATTTTGCGACACTAATCTTTGTATAACCGTGAGTTGATAGACGACGTACCCTATCGCCAGATCGTTTAGATCTAACATTAATGTAATCATCAACTATAGTTAGCCAACGAATATATGAGTAGTACTATTCGGGCTTGATCCCCCGCTCATGGCTAGTCGCTCTAGCCGTGTAACATATGAGATATATATTCTATTAAAACGTCATGGACTCGACATGCCTAGGTAAAGGCGGATTTAAGTTTGATTACAGGCTCATGAACTTATACTTTAACTTGTACGCCTAGCTAGCCTATAAGGGATTACGCACTAAATTAAACAATTAGGTTTCATGGATTTGAAACGAGTGAACTTGAACGTACATAGATTTGTACTAAACGACTTACCTTTCTAAAATCATGTTGAAATGGTTTTACGCACCGATCATATGAAAATTGTATTTTATAGAGTTAAAGGATTTTACAAAAGTGTATTAATCACTGAACATGTGCAAATTTGGTTCAGGGTTTTGAAACGATTTCAACGATTATTTTAGTACAGTGGTTGTACTGACAAACATTTTGGAATAAAGCAACGATTTATAGAGTCATTAAACCTGTGAACTCACCAACCTTTGTGTTGACACTTTTTCTAATATGTTTTCTCAGGTACTTTAGTTTGAAGTATTGCATGGCATTTGCACAAATCAGATTACCAGTTTTGGAAAGATATATATTTTTATCTAGACACGAAGTCTAGAATGTCAACTTGAAGTTTTAAAGATGTTTTATCTAAAACTATTGTCGTAAACAAGTTACGTTGGATTTGTAAACGTTTAACAATTGGTAATTCATTTTTAATGCTATGTTATACTATTGATCGATTGTTGTGATTCTGATGTAAGTCGCACGCCCGCTCTTCCGCAAAATCAGTTTTGGCGGGGTGTGACAAATAAAAACCTAACTAAAAAAGATATAGCTGATGTCTTTCGAACATAAGGATCATCATCTTGATAACAAACAGTAAAAAGTTAAATCGTCTTATATTAATTTGGTAGATAGATAATTAAAACTTCTAAACAGTTGCAGTACCCACTCATTGAATGTGAACCATTACTTATAACTAAGACATGTAATATATGGTTAAACATAATTGACCTCAATATCAGAACGTTTAACCTCTAATTAGTTGCAATTTAATGTTACCTAAGAATCATTATGCCTGTCCATGATAATAACCGGTGAATAGGATGCTATAAAAAATTATGAGTGTGTGGAAGGAAATATATATATATATATCAATAGATTGGTTGCATACGTTACTCTGAATTTTTAACGGACATTTGGTACCAAAATTAAATGATGAAACTCGTCTCTTTGAGTCACACACTTTTTCTTTTAACCATACTATATAAACAAAAGTATATGTTTCATTACTCAAAATCAAAATCCACTGACACACTGATGCAATTAGAAATTTTGGATTATAACGAAAGCAAATATTACCATCTCTGTGACTGTTGGTAAGAAAAGATGAAGCTGATTTTATTCGATTGTCCATGAACCCTTGATTTTGGGTGATTTCCATTCAACGGGTTCGATTGTTATAAAACCTGGATTTAAAGGTTGGGCTGGTCCAATGGATAGGAATATAAGTGTGGGCCGACTCTTAAGGGGATCCATAAAGTCGGGCCCCTTCAGAACTTCAACCCGTGTACAAAATGAAGACGTTACACACATGATTATATCACTCGCCAATTTGCTACATGAACCAACAAAAAAAAAACTTAACTTCATGTGCATATCAAAATCAAGTTATAACTATAAAGATATAAGTATAGTGAATATTGAGATGTTCTTTACAAACCTCATAAGTGTATCTGGATCAACGTTTTCCCAAGTGACCTTTTCGGTGATGTCAGCAACGTGTTTTATTCTTTGCTTAAATTTCTCATATTCAAGAAGATATAAATCTTGCCTTAAAAATGTTACATTAATATGAACACAAACCACTTATTTATTGCCAATGAAGTAATTTTTAATAATCACGATCCAAACTATCCATTAAAAACAAGTACAATTGTTGAAAAAGAACATCCTTCCTTAGTTAATGACTTCATTAACGCCTTTTTCAAGCCCAACTTGTCCATATAGAAATTGGCCAACCGTACATTATATAGAAAAAGGGTTTTGCTAACCATTGCCCTTAGCGCAATGGTTAAGGAAGGTTAAAATGATTAATGTATAAATTATGGAGCATAACTAATCAAAAATGGTTATTAAAATTTATGGGGGGTGGTTTTTATTAGTTAATTTACAATTACTTTATGCCAAAAAAAATTTCTTAACCATTGCCCTTAGGGCACTTGTTAGAATTTCCCTTATATTAAGGGTTTTGCTAAACATTGCCCTTAGTATAAAAAAGAAAAGGGTCACAGACTTAAAAAAAAACCCGAATAAGTTTAATAATTATGAGTAAAATGATAGAAAAACATAAATATTTATAATTGTTTAGAAAATATGGGTAAAACTAAAGTGATATTTGATATGGGCCATTGGAAACAAAAAATATGATGCAACAACCAGACATCTGACCCTTGGGTTAATTGTGAGTGTCTTTCCACTCCAATAAAAACAAAATCCAACTCTTCAAAAACACATTATATAATATATATTATAAATTCTGGAAAACCTTAATTAACTCCGTTCCGTTTTATTAAAACCCCGTTTGATTTATAGTAACAAGTACTCCCTCCGTCCCACAAAAAACTTCCCATTTGAGATGGGCACAAGTTTTAAGGTGATAGTTAGTGGTGGGGTCATTGACAATAATTTTGATTAAAATATAAGATTGATTTGGAGAGAGAAAGATAGTTAGTGGATAGTTAGTGGTGAGGTCCTTAGTAATAATAGTATTTTATTGAAATGAGAAGTTTTTTGTGGGACAAAAATTTAGGGTGAAATGGGAAGTTTTTTGTGGGACGGAGGGAGTAATATTTAACCCGTGCGTTATAGAAATTTGAAGGTTTTATTTTAAATTTGTCTATATTGGATTTAATTTTATTTCAATAACATTTTTATTGATAAATTTTTTAGAAAACAAATACTCCTTCCGTCCCATAAAAAATTTCTTATTTCTCCTATAAATTTTGTCCAACAAAAAGATTCTCATTTATTAAATTTGAAGGGTCCACTTAATAAAATAATATTATTACTATTGATTCCACCACTAAAAAACTTTCTCTCTTCAATCTAACCTTATATATTAATCAAAATTATTATCAAGGATCCCACCACTATCTTTTAAAATCTTGTGCCCAAAAGAAATAAGAATTTTTTTTATGAGACGGAGGGAGGGAGTATCTCGTTTCATATGACTAAACGTTAATTTACATTATATCACTGTCTAGGCTCGAACCACTAACTTACTAACTAGCCGTTCAAAAAAAAAAAAAATTAAAAAATTCTTAGTAATTTATTAAAAAAAGAAGGGAGTAAACTGTAAATCATACTATACTTCCGGAAACACCCCTACTACAGGGAATATTTATGGAAAATAAATAAATCATACTACCCAGTACCCATGTTGGTAAATGTTACTCCGTATGAGGTAAAATAAAATTCTCTCTATAAGAAGTCCGCTAAACAACAAAAACCTACAATACCGTTTTCCTCATTCCGTTTTGTTAACTCTGTTCCGTCAGATTCTAATGAACAATAATATTAGTATGGGAATTGTATATATAGAAAACTAGCATCAAAGCCCGCCCGATTGAGCGGGCATGCTTCGAGAGATATGTAAAAAACTAAAAAAAATATTGATACAATTTAAATAACATAACAATTCATAATTATAAAGATAAATTGATACAAATTTTGATACATTAATAAATGTTATAGGAAATTTAGAGACGAAATAAGACCTTTTTAATAACCGACATTTGCGTAAGATATGTTATAAGCATTACTACATTAAAAATGTGTATTAATAGAGAGTCTAAATTATTTACGCATATTGATACAAAAAAGATTATAACAATAATAAAAAGGGAAATAACAAAAAAAAAAAGAAGTAAGAATTACTTTAGTGTTTGACAAAATTAAAAAAATTGGGCTTTAATAAATATGCGTTTTTATAATGACAGGCTGTCATTAAGTACATAAAAAAATATACATTAATTTATGTGGAAGTAGTTCCTAAAATTCAGAAATTGATTACATGTATCAAAACCCAATAAATATTTTACATTGGATTTCTATTAGATTTTACGTTTTATATTCGATTGTTGGGCTAAAAGACAGCCCATTAATTTCACTCTTAGTATTAAATGAAAAATATTTTACGGGCTTTAAAAGTTAACAGACATGAAGTCAAGGTGTAAATTGAAAAAAGACACAAGTAGATGAAGTCAACTCTAAATTAAAATACATTTCATCTTGTATCGAAGAAAACCTTTCCAATATAGGGCTTTCGTATGGGTTTTTGTTTGTGGGGAAATTTGTTCAGATCGATGTAGCAATCAAGGATGAAGCATACAAATGATGGTTTTATGGCGTATGGGAAATTTAATAAACTTCGAATTAGGTCTGAAATCTTTAAGCAACTTCAAACTCCGGTAGTGACGACGTCGGCGGACGACGGTGTTATATCTGATTAAAAGTATGGGTTGAAGAGGCGTCGACGGAGGGAGTAAAGGCGGAGGAATACGACCGGCGTCTAAGAATATGGTACAAAGCTTGAAGGAGATTGTAAACGATGGTACAACTACAAAGCTTGAAGGAGATTGTAAACGGAGTTCTCGAAACTGAGATCTATTCCACGCCGAAAGAAATCAATTATGGACCTAACGAAGCCATTAATCGATTCCTTTATCAAGGTGAAATCAATTTTATTTATTGAAATGTGTTTTTTAATCTGGTGACTGTTTTAACCTAATTTTTTCCAATTGAGAATTTAATGAACGGTTAATTTGCTTACTGAAAGTCATCATTCTGCTCCAAATCAAGACTTTTATAATCCCATTTTCTACTAATTATAATAAACAATGATTGGAATACAACCGTAACCCTAACAAAAATCTAACAATGAACTTTTATACTTATTAAAAAGGCTAATTTCTTTTTTACTGCTTATTGAAATGTACGTTTGAATTTTAACAAAAAAATCAAACATCTTACAAAAAAAACTTCAAAATTCGAATTAAATTGAATTTGTTTATAACTATCAACAAATTCTAATAAACAATAATTGGAATACAAAACGGGCGGATGAAGCCTACACTTATTTATGCAACATAAATATATAACAAATTGAATATGTTGATAATTTGCATTGGCTATCATGTAACAGCAGAATACAAATGCATACCAAATGTTTATGCAATACTGAAGCATCTTTCATCACTATAGATCCTCTATTAAAGATAATGCTGGCTTTTTGAAAAATTCACATATGTTGCACCTAAATAGCAGATTTATATGGTCCCAGAAATAAATTTCGGAGATTATACACAATATATATTACATAATTTAATTAGTTTTAAAAATTCTAAAATTCAAATATGTTGAACCTAAAACTCGCATAGTAATTGAAAATTAAAATATCATATTGCTGCCATTATTCAAATTGTCATAGTAACATTTTAAAAATATATTTTGTATATGCTTAAGAACGGCACAAAATCAAAATGAAATGTAATTGATTTTATGTTATGTAGTCTAAAAAAATAATATTTTCAAAATTGTTTTGGTAGAATTGTGATAAACCACAACAAAATAAAACGATGAATGCATAATTTACCCATACTATTTTTTAAAATAAGAGTATTTGTTGATCATGTATTCATGTTAAATTATCCCTTGCTTTCATGTAAAAAAAATGATAACTAACTGATGTTTGTTTAATTTTATAGATTGGAGCCTTGCAATCAGAGATGAATAACAATGATACTAACTCATGTATTATTCCTCACTGGACATAGATACTGAATTATTACTGGATCATTACTTATTCTTTGCGTTTGTGTTGATTGCTCAATGACTCTTAATTGTAACTTTTATCACTAATTACAATTAGTCATTTCTATTAAACTAAAGACATAAGACGAGTATTTAAGAATACTATTACTTTTGTTTTTGCTAGATATTGTTCGTGCAACATTTAGAACATATTCTAGTATTGCCTTTTTATATGATTCGGTAAACATAGGAGGATTGGAAAGTTACTCCTTTAGTTTCTTGAATCTATAAAACTTGCCTTGTAACTAAATCTCTTTTTGTACAATAAGTCATTGTGAAAATTCGGATAAACTATCCTTTTGAGATAACTGGTCATTGAAAAGACATACTCAAACAATATTTACGAAAAAGTCTTAACGAAGACCTGTATGAAAAAACTATATTTTGCGACACTAATCTTTGTATAACCGTGAGTTGATAGACGACGTACCCTATCGCCAGATCGTTTAGATCTAACATTACTGTAATCATCAACTATAGTTATCCAACGAATATATGAGTAGTACTATTCGGGCTTGATCCCCCGCTCATGGCTAGTCGCTCTAGCCGTGTAACATATGAGATATATATTCTATTAAAACGTCATGGACTCGACATGCCTGGGTAAAGGCGGATTTAAGTTTGATTACAGGCTCATGAACTTATACTTTAACTTGTACGCCTAGCTAGCCTATAAGGGAGTTGTAACGCCCTAAAAATTATTACTTTTATTAAATAAATTAAGAATTTTTCGAGATTATAGGTGTTATGTGTTTTACGCGTATTTAATTAGAGTATTGAATACATGACGTTTTAATTAATAACTAGCGTGTTATTAATTCTTGAGTAATTAATGTAACGACCCGAATTTGTAAATAAATAAATTGTATAAAAATATGATAATTATGGATAAATCATATAAAATACGTGGGAATTGGTTTCGTGTCGTTTGGGCACCGTACGAGAAAGTTATGGGCGAAACCGGGTTGAGACAAGTTGGAAAAAGTGCAGCCTTGCTGCCATCAGGAGTTCGCGACGCGAACTATAAGTTCCCGATCGGGAACTTGCTCCAGGGAGTTTGGCCATGTGTCGCTAAGTAGTTCGCGACTAGATAACGATCGCTAAGTATGCGTGTAGAAGGAGAGTTCGCGACGCGAACTATGGTCGCGTCGTGAACTTGTGTCTGGCAGCATTAAAGTCGGGATTTGGCTCATTTATTGCCAAGTGAAACCCTAGTTTTTCTCTCTTCGAACTTGTGAACGATTTTGGGTGTCAAGCATCATTTGGAGTCGATTTCTTCATCAAATCTTGTGATTCTTCACTCCTAGTTGAAGATTTAAGGTATATCTTCAATCCTTTGTAGTTGTAGCTTTAGATCTATGGGTTTAGAAGCTTGGGGTTGAAACCCTAGTTCTTGGGTTATGGATTATGGTGATATAAATGGTGTATACACTTAATAGATGGTATATTAACAAGGAAAACAAGTGTATGATTATGATTTGTAAGAATCTTAAGGGTTGGTTAAACCTAGGGTTTGGTAATCACCATATTTGGGGGAAATGGATTGTTGGGTGTTATCTAGAGATAGATGAACACATTGTTAGTAGATTGTAATGTTGATCATATTGTGATAATTGTATTAGGCTTTTGGTGAAGTCTTGGAAAGTTGATTGGTTTGTGAAACAAGAGTTTTGGTGTCAAGAACACGGGTGGAGCATCTTTATTGCTAAGGTGAGTACGTGTGGAATTTACTGAGTACATAGCCCTGTTAAATATTTTCATTACTTGTGTTATGGTCTATTTGCTTAATTGTGTAGACTAGTAGTTGATAGTTAGTTATACCTATGATAGTATTGAACTAACTTGATGATGATGAAAGTGCTAGCAGAGAGCTAGATTTGCATAACCATAGGGTTATGATGAGATTGAGATGATGTGATGATACGGGCTACTCCCGATCATGAGTTGTGGATTGAGGGGCAGTTGGGCGTATTACCATCGACTCTTCCACGTTAGTTATGCGATGTCACGGGATACTCCCGGTCATGAGGTGTGGAGTGAGGGGCAGTTGGGTGAATTCCCATGTGAATTCCCATCGACTCATCCACGTTAGTTATGCGATGTCACGGGATACTCCCGGTCATGAGGTGTGGAGTGAGGGGCAGTTGGGGTGAATTCCCATTGACTCATCCACGTTAGTTGTGATTGCTAGGTAAGCAAAGTTGTTAGAGTCACACTAAGGTGACTAGTCTGGATGGTTGGATATATATATATGTATATTGATTGGTTATATGAAATGTGACATTCATTTTTATTATCGGGTCTAAACCCATGTAGCTCACGAGACGTTTTTGTCTCACGTACTCCTTGTTTTGTTTTGCTATGTACTCAGGTTCGGGATCGAAGGTTTAGGTACGCATGGATAGAGATGCGGGGCCTAGAATAGAAGAACTTTAGATTGGATTTATGCTTAGCTTTGGTTTTGATCTATTTTGTAACACCAAACTTTATACTCTGATTTTCATACCAAAGGTTTTTGTAAATCCCTATTTTGGAATAGTTCTTCTATTTATGAAAAATGTTTTATTTTGGGCAAATGTTTTGTGTTTAAAATATGAGGTGTTACAACTTGGTATCAGAGCTATAGTTTAAGTGAATTAGGTTGGATGACCATCCTAGTCTTAGACTGTAGCATTAGGAATATGAGATTCCTTAAGATCATAGGTTGACCTTGAGACTTTATATTAAGTTTAGGGTTGAACCTAGGGGACCGATGAACTTGATATGATTTGGATATTGAGTCTCATGAGACTAATGGGTTGTACACAAGGTACTAAATGTTTAATGTCTTTCGTATAGTCTTGATTGAAAGAAATGGTGAACACTCGTAGAAGTGGGAAAGCCCCGGAGAACCGGGAGGAGGAAGTACCTCCTGTTGAGAGGGTGGATGAGCAAGAAAGTCAACCATCAATGCATCGGGTTGATGAATCGGAGGTCGGAGCTAATAGAACTCCGGTGACCATGGCGGATCTCCAAACTATTATCGACCAAATCAAGGGAACGGTGGCCGAGGAAGTGCACCGAATTATTGGAGACCGTGAAAGGTCGGGTGGAGACCGGGAATCCGAGGCTAAGTCGGATGAGAAAACCGGAGGTAGTGGCACCGGGGAAGGGAAGTCCTCCACGGGTGGCCAAAGTGATGCAAGGGCTAAGCCCGTTGTGAAAGAAGGGTGTTCGTTTAAATCATTCATGGCTTGTAAGCCAAATGTGTATTCGGGTAGTTCGGACCCGAAAGTAACCATGAGATGGATCCGGGAAACCGAGAGGGTGATCGGTAGTAGTAAATGTAAGGATGCCGATATGGTGACGTATGCGTCACAATTGCTAAAAGAAGATGCGATGGTTTGGTGGGACATCGTATATGAGACCCTAGGGAGGGAGGTGATTGAGAAGATGTCGTGGGACGAGTTCACCGCGAGATTGAAAAAGAAATTTTGTCCCGAAAGGGATTTGGAAAAGATGCACGAAAAGTTCGTGACCCTCAAAAAGGGTGATATGTCGGTGGAGGAATATTCGAGGGAATTCACGGGATTGCTCCCGTTTGTTGCTAAAACCTACTCGGACGAGAGGTTGAGGGTGGTCCGGTATGCTAGTGGGTTACCGTGGGACTACCAATTGGAGGTGAAGAGGGCGGTTTCACTAGATGAGGCCATTAGTGCCGCCCGGGGTGTGGAAGAGGTGAATGTGGCACGTGTTGCCGAGAGGGCCCATGTGGGCGAGAAAAGGAAAGCCGAGAGCGGCTCTAGTTCGTTCAAAAAAGGGAAGTTCACCTCGAGCTTCTCTAAGCAAGGTAGTGTTGGCTCGTGCAAGAAGTGCGGGAAGACTCATACCGGCGGGTGCCGAGGAGAGTCGAAATCTTGTTTTAATTGTGGAAGGGCGGGGCACATAGCCCGAGATTGTAGGGCCAAGTCGTTGGCCGATGTTGAATGCTTCTCGTGTCACGAGAAGGGGCACTATAGCAATGTGTGCCCAAAGAAGGGAATCGAGTCGATGGTGTCCACGGCTCAAAAGAAGGTGGAACCGGCCAAGGTGAAGGGACGATCCTTTCAACTCACCCGAGAGGAGGCGAAGGAGGCACACGATGTGGTGTCAGGTACTCTATTCATTAACTCCTTGCCAACTCATATTTTGTTTGATTCGGGTTCTAATTATTCGTTTGTGTCTTATGAGTTCGGTTGTAAATTGAATGTGCCGTCCGAAATGTTAGATGAGGTTTATGAAATAGAAGTAGCCGACGGGAAAACGTCTATGGTTGAATGTATTTATAGAAATTGTGAACTAGAGATAGACGGTAGAAAGTTTAAGGTGGATTTGTTGCCCATGGGAATTAGGGCGTTTGATGTGGTTATTGGTATGGATTGGTTGGGTATGCACCAAGCCAAGATTTTGTGTGGGAAGAAAATTGTGTCGATTAGGACACCCGAGAACGAGAAAGTGTATGTATACGGGGAGAAACGACATCACATGCCTAATGTGATTACCGCTATTAAGGCGAGGAAAAGTATATCGAAAGGTTGTGCATCGTTTATTGCATATGTATTAGATGGCCGAAAAGAAAAGAAGACAATGGAAAGTGTAAAAATTATTCGGGAATTCCCCGAGGTATTTCCCGATGACTTGCCCGGTTTACCACCGGAGAGACAAGTCGAGTTTAAAATTGATTTAGTGCCGGGGGCGACGCCAATTGCTCGTGCTCCATATCGTTTAGCTCCCACCGAGATGCGGGAATTGATGACCCAATTACAAGAATTGTTAGATAAAGGTTTTATTCGTCCGAGTTCGTCACCGTGGGGTGCACCGGTGTTATTTGTTAAAAAGAAAGACGGTTCGATGAGAATGTGTATTGACTACCGAGAGTTGAATAAGGTAACTATTAAGAACCGTTACCCGTTGCCGAGAATTGACGACTTATTCGACCAATTGCAAGGTGCTAGTTATTTCTCAAAGATCGATTTGAGGTCGGGTTATCACCAAGTTCGGGTGAAAGAAGGCGATACCGAGAAGATGGCTTTTCGTACACGTTATGGTCATTATGAATTTCTAGTGATGCCGTTTGGTCTTACCAACGCACCGGCTATTTTTATGGATTTGAGGAATCGGGTTTGTAAACCGTTTCTTGATAAGTTTTTGATCGTGTTTATTGACGACATTTTGATTTATTCAAAAACCGAAGAAGAACACGAAGGTCATTTGAGACTTGTGTTAGATGTGTTAAAACGGGAGAAGTTGTATGCTAAATTTTCAAAGTGTGAGTTTTGGTTGCGGGAAGTGCAATTCTTAGGTCACGTGGTGACGTGTGATGGTATTAAGGTTGATCCGTCCAAGATTGAAGCGGTGTCAAATTGGGAGCCTCCGAGGACTCCTACCGAGGTTAGAAGTTTTCTTGGATTAGCCGGTTATTACCGAAGATTTATACAAGATTTCTCGAGAATCGCGATTCCACTCACGAAGTTAACGAGAAAAAGTGAGAAGTTTGTGTGGGAAAAGAAGCAAGAAGAGGCGTTTAAGTTGTTAAAAGAAAGGTTATGTAACGCGCCGATCCTTACGTTACCGGATGGTATGGAAGATTTTGTGGTTTATAGTGATGCTTCGAATCAAGGGCTCGGTTGTGTGTTGATGCAAAGAGGAAAGGTGATCGCGTATGCCTCGCGACAATTGAAGAATGCGGAATTAAGGTATACGACACACGACTTGGAATTGGCGGCGATTATTTTTGCCTTGAAGTTGTGGAGGCATTATTTGTATGGCACTCGGTGTACATTGTACACGGATCATAAGAGTTTGCAATATGTGTTTACACAAAAAGACCTTAATATGCGACAAAGAAGGTGGATCGAGTTGATTGCCGATTATGATTGTGAGATTGTGTATCATGCGGGGAAGGCGAACGTGGTGGCCGATGCCTTGAGCCGAAAGGTTTATGAAAATCCGAACCGAGGAATTTTATCACGTATAGAAGTTGTCTCGAGTATTATCGAAAGAATCAAGAATGCCCAACGAGAAGTTATGGGAAAAGACGAGTTAAGACAAGAACGGTTAGGTAAGAACCAACATTTTCTCGAAAATGCACAAGGGTTGAAGACCGTAGGCGGTCGTATTTGGGTTCCTAAGTTCGGTGGTATCCGAAAAGAGTTGTTGTATGATGTGCATAAATCGAAGTATTCGATTCACCCGGGAAGTACAAAGACGTACCAAGATATGAAACGGGTTTATTGGTGGCCCGGAATGAAGGCGAGGGTGGCCAAGTATATCTCTAAGTGTGCCACGTGTGCACAGGTGAAAGCCGAGCATCAAGTACCATATGGGGTAGCTCAATCATTAGTTGTACCGGCCGGAAAGTGGGAAGATATAACTATGGATTTCATAGTGGGCTTACCGAAGACGAGTAGAGGTCACGATGCCATTTGGGTCATAGTTGACCGGTTGACCAAAAGTGCGTTATTTTTAGCAATTCGGGAAACATTGCCACTTGAGAAGTTGGCTAAGTTGTATGTTGATGAAGTGGTTCGACTCCACGGGGTTCCGTTATCGATCGTGTCCGATAGAGACGCGAGGTTTACCTCGAGATTTTGGCGGTCATTACAAGAAGAGTTGGGTACAAAGTTGCGGTTGAGCACGGCTTATCACCCGCAAACCGACGGTCAAAGTGAAAGAACAATTCAAACGGTTGAAGACATGTTGAGGTCGTGTGTGTTAGACTTCGGTGGTAAATGGGATGAACATTTACCGTTAGTCGAGTTCTCATATAATAATAGCTATCACTCGACTATCAAGATGCCGCCTTATGAGGCATTGTATGGAAGGAAATGTAGAACTCCATCTTGTTGGTTGGAAGCGGGAGAGACGAAACTCACGGGTCCCGAGATCGTGAGAGTGACAAATGAAAAGATTGGTATTATTCAAAACAACATGAAAGTCGCCCAAGATAGACAACGAAGTTATTCGGGCTTAAAGAAAAGACCATACGACTTGGATGTCGGTGATATGGTGATGTTGAAAGTGTCACCTTGGAAAGGTGTGATGCGGTTTGGTAAAAAGGGAAAGTTAAGTCCAAGGTATGTTGGACCGTTTAAAATATTGAAACGGGTCGGGCTTCAAGCTTTTAAGTTGGAACTTCCACCCGAACTTCAAGGTGTGCATGACACCTTTCACGTGAGTTATTTGAAGAAGTTTATCGGGGAAGTTGAAAATATTATTCCATTGCAAGAGTTGCGGGTTGACGGCCCGAACCGGTTGATTGAGGAGCCCGAGGCTATATTAGAAACGAAGACAAAGAAGCTTCGGAATAAAGAGATCGAGTTGGTGTTGGTCAAGTGGAAGCATTCACTTGGGCCGAATTTGACTTGGGAAGTTAAGGACGAGATTCGGAAAAGATACCCGGATTTCGTGAACTATGATGAGATTCCGAGGACGGAATCTTCTTAAGGGGTAGATAGTTGTAACGACCCGAATTTGTAAATAAATAAATTGTATAAAAATATGATAATTATGGATAAATCATATAAAATACGTGGGAATTGGTTTCGTGTCGTTTGGGCACCGTACGAGAAAGTTATGGGCGAAACCGGGTCGAGACAAGTTGGAAAAAGTGCAGCCTTGCTGCCATCAGGAGTTCGCGACGCGAACTATAAGTTCCCGATCGGGAACTTGCTCCAGGGAGTTTGGCCATGTGTCGCTAAGTAGTTCGCGACTAGATAACGATCGCTAAGTATGCGTGTAGAAGGAGAGTTCGCGACGCGAACTATGGTCGCGTCGTGAACTTGTGTCTGGCAGCATTAAAGTCGGGATTTGGCTCATTTATTGCCAAGTGAAACCCTAGTTTTTCTCTCTTCGAACTTGTGAACGATTTTGGGTGTCAAGCATCATTTGGAGTCGATTTCTTCATCAAATCTTGTGATTCTTCACTCCTAGTTGAAGATTTAAGGTATATCTTCAATCCTTTGTAGTTGTAGCTTTAGATCTATGGGTTTAGAAGCTTGGGGTTGAAACCCTAGTTCTTGGGTTATGGATTATGGTGATATAAATGGTGTATACACTTAATAGATGGTATATTAACAAGGAAAACAAGTGTATGATTATGATTTGTAAGAATCTTAAGGGTTGGTTAAACCTAGGGTTTGGTAATCACCATATTTGGGGGAAATGGATTGTTGGGTGTTATCTAGAGATAGATGAACACATTGTTAGTAGATTGTAATGTTGATCATATTGTGATAATTGTATTAGGCTTTTGGTGAAGTCTTGGAAAGTTGATTGGTTTGTGAAACAAGAGTTTTGGTGTCAAGAACACGGGTGGAGCATCTTTATTGCTAAGGTGAGTACGTGTGGAATTTACTGAGTACATAACCCTGTTAAATATTTTCATTACTTGTGTTATGGTCTATTTGCTTAATTGTGTAGACTAGTAGTTGATAGTTAGTTATACCTATGATAGTATTGAACTAACTTGATGATGATGAAAGTGCTAGCAGAGAGCTAGATTTGCATAACCATAGGGTTATGATGAGATTGAGATGATGTGATGATACGGGCTACTCCCGATCATGAGTTGTGGATTGAGGGGCAGTTGGGCGTATTCCCATCGACTCTTCCACGTTAGTTATGCGATGTCACGGGATACTCCCGGTCATGAGGTGTGGAGTGAGGGGCAGTTGGGTGAATTCCCATGTGAATTCCCATCGACTCATCCACGTTAGTTATGCGATGTCACGGGATACTCCCGGTCATGAGGTGTGGAGTGAGGGTCAGTTGGGGTGAATTCCCATCGACTCATCCACGTTAGTTGTGATTGCTAGGTAAGCAAAGTTGTTAGAGTCACACTAAGGTGACTAGTCTGGATGGTTGGATATATATATGTATATTGATTGGTTATATGAAATGTGACATTCATTTTTATTATCGGGTCTAAACCCATGTAGCTCACGAGACGTTTTTGTCTCACGTACTCCTTGTTTTGTTTTGCTATGTACTCAGGTTCGGGATCGAAGGTTTAGGTACGCATGGATAGAGATGCGGGGCCTAGAATAGAAGAACTTTAGATTGGATTTATGCTTAGCTTTGGTTTTGATCTATTTTGTAACACCAAACTTTATACTCTGATTTTCATACCAAAGGTTTTTGTAAATCCCTATTTTGGAATAGTTCTTCTATTTATGAAAAATGTTTTATTTTGGGCAAATGTTTTGTGTTTAAAATATGAGGTGTTACAATTAATTACGAGTCATTAAATGTATTGTGACATTAAATCCTGAGCAATTGAGCGTCGTTTAATTTGTGAAGAATTTATGAGACCGACTGATTAAATGGTATGGAGTTTCGAGGCCGGCCGATAGACCAAGGCCTTGATCTATTTTCCTTGTTCCTATATTGCGTGAGACCAAAGACTTTATGGACTTCATCCGGATCCATCTATTCCTCAATCTCGAGTTCATTTGTTGCCAAGAGGGGTCAAACCCGTTTCTTTTCAGGGTGTTTAGGGACTGAATTTTCCCGAGCCTTGTCTTCTTTTTCTTTTGTTGTTTATTCAGTCCAAGTGGTACAAATAAGAGAGCCCGGTGGGAATCCATTGAGTAGGCCCGATTGATTGCACTAAAGCCCAGCTAGTGATCGATGTACTTTTATTCCTTGTGCGATCTTTCTTCGTGACCAAGTTCGGTATTTTAGGAACATATTCTCCTCTTTATTGCTTTCCATTACTGAGTCCTCTCCCAACCCTAATAGAAATTCCACCGCTGCTAAGTGTAGAGCATCTCCATCGTCTTCCTGGCTTGATCAAGATCTCCATAGCCGACAGGAGCAGAAAAACCTTGAAGCGTCCATCCATCCCTCCTCGTTTTCCTTTTTATTCCGGCTGAAACCAAGGAATCACCGCCACAGCCATCCGTTTCATTCTTTTGTGGTGGCGGTGGAGGTGTACAGATTAAAGACCAAGCATGTCACTTTAATTTCCAAGCACGTCAAATGAGAAGCAGGTTACTTTAATTTCCAAGCACGTCAAATGAGAAGCAGGTTACTTTAATTTCCAAGCACGTCAAAGGAGAAGCAGGTCACTTTAATTTCCAAGCACCTCAACGAAAAGCAGCTAAGCGAAGTGTTATTTGAAGCCAAGGAATTCCCGAGGGTAGGCGTTATTCGAGTTGGAGTGTTTGCTATCGGTATAAACTTCTCTTCTTGATTTCGTTTCCCTAATTGATCAGTTTAATCTTCACGTTATGTAGGCAGGTGGTATGAGCAGGCCTGTTTGGATCCAAAATTTACTAGGACTCGGTTTTATTATGATCAATATTCTTCTAGACTCGTTTTGACCATTTACTGTTTTGGTGCATGTTGTTGGGTTTTTACTAAGAGTCTGATTTGTATCTCGAGATGTCTTGTTTTGTTGAGGTTGTTGTCAAACCAAAAATTGTTAAACCATCTTTATGTCAAACAGTTTTCTAGTCGGGACTTAGGTGAAACTCGAGCATAGTCGGGTTGGATATCTTTCTTTTTGATGATTATTGTAGTCCGATTTTTGAGGGTTTATAGTTTCTAAAACGAGTGTTATTTTTCTTCGGGTTTTAGCCCCTAAAATTTTATGGTGTCGAGTTGGTTTGGGTAAGAACATTTTATTAATAATCGAGATGTTTTACTAATCGAGAAACGGAAACCGAACCTTAGGGTTCTTGGTTTCCTTAAACCGAGAAGTTTTATAAATGAATTAATTAGATTTTGCGAAAAGAAGAATCTGTGATAAAAAGGTTTACGGGGCTGTCGGGTGCCTCGAGAATTAACGAGATGATGTCGGGTTGTCAAAACGGGTTTTTATGAAAATACATTTTTCTGGCAGTTTCTGCCCAATGTTTTCGGGCCTGATTTGACCTGTTTAAAATACGTTTCTGGAATTTCGGCCCGTGCTTGACTCTTGTTTTCTGAGTCCTCTTTCCGTTACCGCGGACGGCTCGTCGATCTGAGTTACTATTTAAAAGTTATGACCATTTTAATACGCTGCTGTCAAAATTTCTACATGTGCAGCTATGTTGTTTTGTGAGCCTGTTTTAAGGCCCTTAGAGCCCGTTTTTGGGAAGAAGCCACTTGAGAGTGTTTTGTAGTATTCTCTGTGCTAAAAATTTGGGACAAATCTAATGAACGGTTTGGGAGTTATGACCGTTTCCGTAAGATTGTTGAGTGCTGCCAAATCTTGTTGGGAATAACTTTGTGCCGAGTTTTAATCCGAGTCTTGTTATGCATTGTAGGATCCTTTAGGAGCTGAATCGTGACCTTTGTGCGTGCCAAGGACTTCTAGGAGCTTACGTTTATTCGAGGTGGGTGATCTCACTATAAACTTGCATTTACTTTCATTTCATGATTATGTGCTATGTGTCATGAATTGCTATTGCTTTGAGATAAGCTTGTTTATTTGATGATGTGCTAAGTGTTGTTTATTTTAAATACATCCTGAACTGAGATATGGATGTTGAGTAACCGAGCTAAGTACCATATCATTATGTGTTGATCTGCGTACATGAATTATGTTTATGAGTTATATGCATGTGAGATGTGCTAGTTGATTACATATCTGTTGAGAATTGAGATGATATGTGTTGAGTATGAGATGGTTTGTTTTATATGAGTACATGTTGTATGAGTCAACACGTTAATAAAACTAACCTAATAACTATGAGATTTTAATTACCGATCGCAAGAGGCGACGACGAGCCAACTCTTCCCGTTTGAGTTGCCAAAGTACACTACACGACTGTCAGCGTGGTACTGCGGGGCACCTAGAGGACGGGTGTTGGAAGAGGGTGTTGTGACGAGCGTATGGCGGTGGGTGTACGTTGAGTATCGTCACAACCCACGGCGAACCTAATGAGATTTAATAAAAGGCCTAATAATCGAGAATTGAGTAGAGTCTCTAGGGATCACTTATGTGGTGTGGAATGCCTGTATGTGGTGTGGAATGCCTGTATGTGTTTGTTTATTGTGTTGATTATTCACTCAGCGGTGGCTGACCCCAAACACTCCCTCCCATTTTGCAGGTACTAGCAAAGGCAAAGAAAAGGTCAATGATTGATGAGCTGCGTTTCTATTTTTATATTTATGGATTTGGATTAAAACATTTTTCTCGAGTCAAACATGTTTTGTTTTAAAACCTTTAATTATTCCGCATTTAAAACACGAGACGGTTTTACATATTTATTTATGAGTTGGGACCTTTGAGTTACTTGTACTTTTGGGGAAAAATGTAATATTTTATTGATTAAAAATTTTTAAATTCCCCCCGATTTTTGGGATGTTACAAGTTGGTATCAGAGCTCTGGCTTGAGAGAATTGGGTTCACAAGGGGTGGGTTCCAAACTCAAGTCGAAGCATGAGTTTTCAAAATGAGTTTTCAAAAGTGTTTTTAGAATGAGTCCAAATCCAAATCGAGAAGCAGCGCATCACGACGACCTTATGCCTCTAGTACTTATTTATGAGTTATTTAGTTTATTAAAAACGTCGCGAGTGACATTGATCATTAAGAAAATAAAAGAGAATTAACTCGAGATGAGCGTGAATCGTACGACTATATATGTATATATATACTATTTGTACTGTTGTGAACTACTTGTTATGTGGATGGTATGAGGATGGGAGATTGTGGAATCCTTGAAACTGGCTCGAAACCATGACAGGGGTAGGTGCGGATAATAATAGAGGGCCCCTATTATTATACGCACATGACTCGTGCCTATGTTTCGAAAAGGATTCAAGGAGACCATTCGTCAAGCATCTAAGTATCATGAGAACCCTCAATTATTATATGTAATAATTGATAGTATAATCGCTAAAAAAAGATTTATGAGAAAACAGTGCAATCAATTGAATAAGAAGATCATCAAACACGAATTGATAAAGAGTTATCAAAACATGTCAAGAGAGAGACTAATAAACCAAACTGGGTTGAATTCGTTAAATGATTTAATTGAGCTATTAATACCTCGAGAACAATTGAGCAATTGTTAAACTAAGATAAACGAGAAAATAAGAAAAATGTTAAGTTTAAATTTATGAGTAAGTGGGATGAAACCATTACTAAATCGAGAATTACGAGAAAATAATAAATAGTAAATATGAGATTATTAACTTAAGTTGATAAGGAGTTATCCAAACAAAGCAAGTGAAAATTATTAAAACAAATTGAGTGAGAATCACTAATGATAGATTGTTAAATTGAGTAATATTAATTGGTAAAAAAAAAAAAAGAAAACCTAAGATAATAATTAAAAAGAGTGATTAAGAATAATTTAATTCGTATGATCGAGAAGTCATTGAAATTACGAGAATATTTATAAAGCAAGAACGATTGGGCAATTATCTAGAACAAATATAGAGATTTTAATTATACATAATTATTTAATTGAATAAAGGAGGAAAACGATAATAATTGAAGGAGATTTATACGAGTAAAAGATTTGCGAATTGAGAAAAAAATTTTGCGCAAATTTATAGAGTAAATTTTTCATTAATGTAACTGATGGGATAAGACATTGAATATACGAATAATAAGGATTACTAATTGAACGGGATGAGAAACCCAAAATGAGTTATTTAACGAGTTAAGTGGCAAGAGAATTTACGAAATTTATTCACTACAAATTTAATGAGAATTTTATTTAACGACAAAACTGTTATAGGGTAATGATAATACCAAATATGCTATGAGTAAACCAAAATGAGAATTTAATACTGAGTATGGAACAAGAAATAATCGCGAATGCGTAATGCGAAATAAATGTTGTGGTGCTAATAAATGTAACAATCTTGACTTATGAGGAGTCATAAAATGACTAATTATTAATGAGACTAATAAAGAATGATGAGTTATAATTGAGAAAATCTAATAAGGATGTGAGATCCATGAGAAGCTTAATGAGAAAGCTAACATCAGTTATGGGCAATAAATATATTATGATTTTTATAAGGTGATAAAAAGTTAACGAGTAGGGGTGTGAGGGGGCGTAAAGAGTATACGTTGGGACCAACTCACACATGTACTTAAGAGTTTAATTATCGAGTAATCAAGTAAACCTTAAAATACAAAAATGAATGAGAATCAACAAAGCGAACTATTGAGCGTTCGTAACGAATTCCATGAATATAGAATATGAGATTTCAGTGCCACTTCCAAACTCGGGGACGAGTTTTCTCCAAGTGGAGTTGACTGGCGGTAATAGTGAAAATTACCAATATTAAGAGTGGGAATAAAGAATAATTATAAAGTTGTGAGTTATTAAATTCGTATTATTAAGCTAATGGAGATTAATAAATCGAGCTAAATGTGAAAAATAAAGTTTGTTAGGTAAAATTTAGAGAATTACCAAGAGAAAATGTTGCTATGTGGTAGTATGAGTATATATTTGCATATAACTGGCTAAAAAGTTATTAGAGTAATTGATTAATCGAGAAATTATTCCTGCGGGAATATAATGGGATAAAAAGAGATTATTAAAATATGAGAATTTATTATGAATTATTCAAGTCAAGTTAAATGGCAAAAACATAATTATAAGAAGTTATTAAATCCAGTCGAGAAATCTTGAGCCAAATTATTGTGATAAGTAACTTATATGCGTGTCATTTGATAATTTATAAGAATAATTTGGAATAACTAATTTCATGTGATGATATAATTATTAAGTGGTGAGAGATTCATAAATCGAGAATTATGGTGCAAATGAGAAGTCGCAAGTATATAATCATATAATAACGAGAAATTATGAAATTCGAGTATGGAGAATGTTATCAACGAGACAGTCATGAGAAGATCGCCATAATAAATTATGGGAAAGACTTATTATTATTGAGAAACTATCGAACTACAAGAAACTAATAAATCAAGTCAAACGTATAAATGATTAAAATGGACCAAATAATAAAATTTTATTTATGAACAAATATTAAATTGAAACTAAGGGGTTTATCGAATTAAAAATTTTAAATACAATGTCGTCAATTAGTGTACTTTATTGAGTAAATAGTAAATCAAGAATAGTTATCGAAATGAGCAAATGAGAAAAATATAACTGTATTGGATAATAAAAATTTATGAACTTCTAAATCGAGAATGAGCTAAAAATATAAAGTAATGAGGAAACTTTTATTGAAAACGAGAAAACAGATGAGTAATCAAGTGCATGAGAATTATCGAGTTAGTTAATTAACCAAGTGAAGAGAATATTAAATTGGGGCATTTGAGACTTCAAAACAAATGAGATTAATGAGTGGAATTTTGGTCAAATTGATCAAGAGACAATTCAAATGAGAACAAAGCAAGCAAATGTATACATTGTGTTGACTGGTGAGAAGTCATTAAAACGGGATTTGAGTTTAACTTAATAATATAACTTGCGTTGAGCTAAAAAGATATTGTAGAGATTTGAGATGAGTGCATTTGAGTATATATGCAAATTGAGTAAGCGGCATGAGTTGCCTACTATCTGGGGTTATGCGTGATAAAATACATTTATGTGAATTATGTACTTGTTGTGTAGTGATTGATAGTGGTGCGAACCGCTAAATTGTTTATTTTGCTTTAAAACAAACTGATGTCCCATAGAGCAGAGGACCTTAAGATATCAGTCTTGGTGGAGATTGATAATAATAAAAAAATTTCTGGTGTAAATTATATAAAGTGACCATGTAATAGAGCTGTGCGGGAAGGTGTTCCCATAAAAACTTGTTGTTATCGTTGTGTGGGAAGGTGTTCCCATAAAACCTTGTTGTTATCGTTGTGCGGGAAGGTGTTCCCATAAAAACTTGTTGTTATCGCCGTGAGAGGGCCGAGTATGATTGCGAGCACGAGTTGGATGACCGAGTACTACGCCGAGATCATCTGTCGCCATGAACCAAATCGTAACAAATATCCAAGTGGAGTTGAATCGGAGATTCAACGCAACGTTAAAAGGATGAGTGCAGCACCTGTGCCCGAATACGAGAGCAAGAAGACGTCTTCAGCAGAGTATCGTGAGTTATTTTATGCTTTTATCAATATTGTCTTTTCATCGCTAACCCGAGACCCCTAGATATCTTTTCGATTTTATTCTATCTGAGCTTAATCATTTTGCGCCGTTAGAGACGGAAGATTGTACGAGCAGTTGCAATAACTATAGTTATTCTGATCGCAAAGGTCGCCCCGAGGAGTTTTCTTTTGTTCTTAACCTTATCATCTTCCCGTTGAGGACGTGTGTCGTTTCCGAGCATTAGTGTGAGATGCGAGAAGGATTCCTTGAGTTCCTTCCGAGCCATGACTTCGGGGACGAAGTCTATTTTAAGTGGAGTTGAGTTGTAACGCCCTAAAAATTATTACTTTTATTAAATAAATTAAGAATTTTTCGAGATTATAGGTGTTATGTGTTTTACGCGTATTTAATTAGAGTATTGAATACATGACGTTTTAATTAATAACTAGCGTGTTATTAATTCTTGAGTAATTAATTACGACTCATTAAATGTATTGTGACATTAAATCCTGAGCAATTGAGCGTCGTTTAATTTGTGAAGAATTTATGAGACCGACTGATTAAATGGTATGGAGTTTCGAGGCCGGCCGATAGACCAAGGCCTTGATCTATTTTCCTTGTTCCTATATTGCGTGAGACCAAAGACTTTATGGACTTCATCCGGATCCATCTATTCCTCAATCTCGTGTTCATTTGTTGCCAAGAGGGGTCAAACCCGTTTCTTTTCAGGGTGTTTAGGGACTGAATTTTCCTGAGCCTTGTCTTCTTTTTCTTTTGTTGTTTATTCAGTCCAAGTGGTACAAATAAGAGAGCCCGGTGGGAATCCATTGAGTAGGCCCGATTGATCGCACTAAAGCCCAGCTAGTGATCGATGTACTTTTATTCCTTGTGCGATCTTTCTTCGTGACCAAGTTCGGTATTTTAGGAACATATTCTCCTCTTTATTGCTTTCCATTACTGAGTCCTCTCCCAACCCTAATAGAAATTCCACCGCTGCTAAGTGTAGAGCATCTCCATCGTCTTCCTGGCTTGATCAAGATCTCCATAGCCGACAGGAGCAGAAAAACCTTGAAGCGTCCATCCATCCCTCCTCGTTTTCCTTTTTATTCCGGCTGAAACCAAGGAATCACCGCCACAGCCATCCGTTTCATTCTTTTGTGGTGGCGGTGGAGGTGTACAGATTAAAGACCAAGCAGGTCACTTTAATTTCCAAGCACGTCAAATGAGAAGCAGGTTACTTTAATTTCCAAGCACGTCAAATGAGAAGCAGGTTACTTTAATTTCCAAGCACGTCAAAGGAGAAGCAGGTCACTTTAATTTCCAAGCACCTCAACGAAAAGCAGCTAAGCGAAGTGTTATTTGAAGCCAAGGAATTCCCGAGGGTAGGCGTTATTCGAGTTGGAGTGTTTGCTATCGGTATAAACTTCTCTTCTTGATTTCGTTTCCCTAATTGATCAGTTTAATCTTCACGTTATGTAGGCAGGTGGTATGAGCAGGCCTGTTTGGATCCAAAATTTACTAGGACTCGGTTTTATTATGATCAATATTCTTCTAGACTCGTTTTGACCATTTACTGTTTTGGTGCATGTTGTTGGGTTTTTACTAAGAGTCTGATTTGTATCTCAAGATGTCTTGTTTTGTTGAGGTTGTTGTCAAGCCAAAAATTGTTAAACCATCTTTATGTCAAACAGTTTTCTAGTCGGGACTTAGGTGAAACTCGAGCATAGTCGGGTTGGATATCTTTCTTTTTGATGATTATTGTAGTCCGATTTTTGAGGGTTTATAGTTTCTAAAACGAGTGTTATTTTTCTTCGGGTTTTTGCCCCTAAAATTTTATGGTGTCGAGTTGGTTTGGGTAAGAACATTTTATTAATAATCGAGATGTTTTACTAATCGAGAAACGGAAACCGAACCTTAGGGTTCTTGGTTTCCTTAAACCGAGAAGTTTTATAAATGAATTAATTAGATTTTGTGAAAAGAAGAATCTGTGATAAAAAGGTTTACGGGGCTGTCGGGTGCCTCGAGAATTAACGAGATGATGTCGGGTTTTCAAAACGGGTTTTTATGAAAATACATTTTTCTGGCAGTTTCTGCCCAATGTTTTCGGGCCTGTTTTGACCTGTTTAAAATACGTTTCTGGAATTTCGTCCCGTGCTTGACTCTTGTTTTCTGAGTCCTCTTTCCGTTGCCGTGGACGGCTCGTCGATCTGAGTTACCATTTAAAAGTTATGACCATTTTAATACGCTGCTGTCAAAATTTCTACATGTGCAGCTATGCTGTTTTGTGAGCCTGTTTTGAGGCCCTTAGAGCCCGTTTTTGGGAAGAAGCCACTTGAGAGTGTTTTGTAGTATTCTTAGTCTAGTTTCTGTGCTAAAAATTTGGGACAAATCTAATGAACGGTTTGGATGTTATGACCGTTTCCGTAAGATTGTTGAGTGCTGCCAAATCTTGTTGGGAATAACTTTGTGCCGAGTTTTAATCCGAGTCTTGTTATGCATTGTAGGATCCTTTAGGAGCTGAATCATGACCTTTGTGCGTGCCAAGGACTTCTAGGAGCTTACGTTTATTCGAGGTGGGTGATCTCACTATAAACTTGCATTTACTTTCATTTCATGATTATGTGCTATGTGTCATGAATTGCTATTGCTTTGAGATAAGCTTGTTTATTTGATGATGTGCTAAGTGTTGTTTATTTTAAATACATCCTGAACTGAGATATGGATGTTGAGTAACCGAGCTAAGTACCATATCATTATGTGTTGATCTGCGTACATGAATTATGTTTATGAGTTATATGCATGTGAGATGTGCTAGTTGATTACATATCTGTTGAGAATTGAGATGATATGTGTTGAGTATGAGATGGTTTGTTTTATATGAGTACATGTTGTATGAGTCAACACGTTAATAAAACTAACCTAATAACTATGAGATTTTAATTACCGATCGCAAGAGGCGACGACGAGAGCCAACTCTTCCCGTTTGAGTTGCCAAAGTACACTACACGACTGTCAGCGTGGTACTGCGGGGCACCTAGAGGACGGGTGTTGGAAGAGGGTGTTGTGACGAGCGTATGGCGGTGGGCGTACGTTGAGTATCGTCACAACCCACGGCGAACCTAATGAGATTTAATAAAAGGCCTAATAATCGAGAATTGAGTAGAGTCTCTAGGGATCACTTATGTGGTGTGGAATGCCTGTATGTGTTTGTTTATTGTGTTGATTATTCACTCAGCGGTGGCTGACCCCAAACACTCCCTCCCATTTTGCAGGTACTAGCAAAGGCAAAGAGAAGGTCAATGATTGATGAGCTGCGTTTCTATTTTTATATTTATGGATTTGGATTAAAACATTTTTCTCGAGTCAAACATGTTTTGTTTTAAAACCTTTAATTATTCCGCATTTAAAACACGAGACGGTTTTACATTTTTATTTATGAGTTGGGACCTTTGAGTTACTTGTACTTTTGGGGAAAAATGTAATATTTTAATGATTAAAATTTTTTAAATTCCCCCCGATTTTTGGGATGTTACAGGATTACGCACTAAATTAAACAATTAGGTTTCATGGATTTGAAACGAGTGAACTTGAACGTACATAGATTTGAACTAAACGACTTACCTTTCTAAAATCATGTTGAAATGGTTTTACGCACCGATCATATGAAAATTGTATTTTATAGAGTTAAAGGATTTTACAAAAGTGTATTAAGCACTGAACATGTGCAAATTTGGTTCAGGGTTTTGAAACGATTTTCAACGATTATTTTAGTACACGGGTTGTACTGACAAACATTTTGGAATAAATCAACGATTTATAGAGTCATTAAACTTGTGAACTCACCAACCTTTGTGTTGACACTTTTTCTAATATGTTTTCTCAGGTACTTTAGTTTGAAGTATTGCATGGCATTTGCACAAATCGGATTACCAGTTTTGGAAAGATATATATTTTTATCTAGACACGAAGTCTAGAATGTCAACTTGAAGTTTTAAAGATGTTTTATCTAAAACTATTGTCGTAAACAAGTTACGTTGGATTTGTAAACGTTTAACAATTGGTAATTCATTTTTAATGCTATGTTATACTATTGATCGATTGTTGTGATTCTGATGTAAGTCGCACGCCCGCTCTTCCGCAAAATCAGTTTTGGCGGGGTGTGACAAATAAAAACCTAACTAAAAAAGATATAGCTGATGTCTTTCGAACATAAGGATCATCATCTTGATAACAAACAGTAAAAAGTTAAATCGTCTTATATTAATTTGGTAGATAGATAATTAAAACTTCTAAACAGTTGCAGTACCCACTCATTGAATGTGAACCATTACTTATAACTAAGACATGTAATATATGGTTAAACATAATTGACCTCAATATCAGAACGTTTAACCTCTAATTAGTTGCAATTTAATGTTACCTAAGAATCATTATGCCTGTCCATGATAATAACCGGTGAATAGGATGCTATAAAAAATTATGAGTGTGTGGAAGGAAATATATATATATATATCAATAGATTGGTTGCATACGTTACTCTGAATTTTTAACGGACATTTGGTACCAAAATTAAATGATGAAACTCGTCTCTTTGAGTCACACACTTTTTCTTTTAACCATACTATATAAACAAAAGTATATGTTTCATTACTCAAAATCAAAATCCACTGACACACTGATGCAATTAGAAATTTTGGATTATAACGAAAGCAAATATTACCATCTCTGTGACTGTTGGTAAGAAAAGATGAAGCTGATTTTATTCGATTGTCCATGAACCCTTGATTTTGGGTGATTTCCATTCAACGGGTTCGATTGTTATAAAACCTGGATTTAAAGGTTGGGCTGGTCCAATGGATAGGAATATAAGTGTGGGCCGACTCTTAAGGGGATCCATAAAGTCGGGCCCCTTCAGAACTTCAACCCGTGTACAAAATGAAGACGTTACACACATGATTATATCACTCGCCAATTTGCTACATGAACCAACAAAAAAAAAACTTAACTTCATGTGCATATCAAAATCAAGTTATAACTATAAAGATATAAGTATAGTGAATATTGAGATGTTCTTTACAAACCTCATAAGTGTATCTGGATCAACGTTTTCCCAAGTGACCTTTTCGGTGATGTCAGCAACGTGTTTTATTCTTTGCTTAAATTTCTCATATTCAAGAAGATATAAATCTTGCCTTAAAAATGTTACATTAATATGAACACAAACCACTTATTTATTGCCAATGAAGTAATTTTTAATAATCACGATCCAAACTATCCATTAAAAACAAGTACAATTGTTGAAAAAGAACATCCTTCCTTAGTTAATGACTTCATTAACGCCTTTTTCAAGCCCAACTTGTCCATATAGAAATTGGCCAACCGTACATTATATAGAAAAAGGGTTTTGCTAACCATTGCCCTTAGCGCAATGGTTAAGGATGGTTAAAATGATTAATGTATAAATTATGGAGCATAACTAATCAAAAATGGTTATTAAAATTTATGGGGGGTGGTTTTTATTAGTTAATTTACAATTACTTTATGCCAAAAAAAATTTCTTAACCATTGCCCTTAGGGCACTTGTTAGAATTTCCCTTATATTAAGGGTTTTTGCTAACCATTGCCCTTAGTATAAAAAAGAAAAGGGTCACAGACTTAAAAAAAACCCGAATAAGTTTAATAATTATGAGTAAAATGATAGAAAAACATAAATATTTATAATTGTTTAGAAAATATGGGTAAAACTAAAGTGATATTTGATATGGGCAATTGGAAACAAAAAATATGATGCAACAACCAGACATCTGACCCTTGGGTTAATTGTGAGTGTCTTTCCACTCCAATAAAAACAAAATCCAACTCTTCAAAAACACATTATATAATATATATTATAAATTCTGGAAAACCTTAATTAACTCCGTTCCGTTTTATTAAAACCCCGTTTGATTTATAGTAACAAGTACTCCCTCCGTCCCACAAAAAACTTTCCATTTGAGATGGGCACAAGTTTTAAGGTGATAGTTAGTGGTGGGGTCATTGACAATAATTTTGATTAAAATATAAGATTGATTTGGAGAGAGAAAGATAGTTAGTGGATAGTTAGTGGTGAGGTCCTTAGTAATAATAGTATTTTATTGAAATGAGAAGTTTTTTGTGGGACAAAAATTTAGGGTGAAATGTGAAGTTTTTTGTGGGACGGAGGGAGTAATATTTAGCCCGTGCGTTATAGAAATTTGAAGGTTTTATTTTAAATTTGTCTATATTGGATTTAATTTTATTTCAATAACATTTTTATTGATAAATTTTTTAGAAAACAAATACTCCTTCCGTCCCATAAAAAATTTCTTATTTCTCCTATAAATTTTGTCCAACAAAAAAATTCTCATTTATTAAATTTGAAGGGTCCACTTAATAAAATAATATTATTACTATTGATTCCACCACTAAAAAACTTTTTCTTTTCAATCTAACCTTATATATTAATCAAAATTATTATCAAGGATCCCACCACTATCTTTTAAAATCTTGTGCCCAAAAGAAATAAGAATTTTTTTTATGAGACGGAGGGAGGGAGTATCTCGTTTCATATGACTAAACGTTAATTTACATTATGTCACTGTCTAGGCTCGAACCACTAACTTACTAACTAGCCGTTCAAAAAAAAAAAAAATTAAAAAATTCTTAGTAATTTATTAAAAAAAGAAGGGAGTAAACTGTAAATCATACTATACTTCCGGAAACACCCCTACTACAGGGAATATTTATGGAAAATAAATAAATCATACTACCCAGTACCCATGTTGGTAAATGTTACTCCGTATGAGGTAAAATAAAATTCTCTCTATAAGAAGTCCGCTAAACAACAAAAACCTACAATACCGTTTTTGTCATTCCGTTTTGTTAACTCTGTTCCGTCAGATTCTAATGAACAATAATATTAGTATGGGAATTGTATATATAGAAAACTAGCTTCAAAGCCCGCCCGATTGAGCGGGCATGCTTCGAGAGATATGTAAAAAACTAAAAAAAATATTGATACAATTTAAATAACATAACAATTCATAATTATAAAGATAAATTGATACAAATTTTGATACATTAATAAATGTTATAGGAAATTTAGAGACGAAATAAGACCTTTTTAATAACCGACATTTGCGTAAGATATGTTATAAGCATTACTACATTAAAAAGGTGTATTAATAGAGAGTCTAAATTATTTACGCATATTGATACAAAAAAGATTATAACAATAATAAAAAGGGAAATAACAAAAAAAAAAGAAGTAAGAATTACTTTAGTGTTTGACAAAATTAAAAAAATTGGGCTTTAATAAATATGCGTTTTTATAATGAAAGGCTGTCATTAAGTACATAAAAAAATATACATTAATTTATGTGGAAGTAGTTCCTAAAATTCAGAAATTGATTACATGTATCAAAACCCAATAAATATTTTACATTGGATTTCTATTAGATTTTACGTTTTATATTCGATTGTTGGGCTAAAAGACAGCCCATTAATTTCACTCTCAGTATTAAATGAAAAATATTTTACGGGCTTTAAAAGTTAACAGACATGAAGTCAAGGTGTAAATTGAAAAAAGACACAAGTAGATGAAGTCAACTCTAAATTAAAATACATTTCATCTTGTATCGAAGAAAACCTTTCCAATATAGGGCTTTCGTATGGGTTTTTGTTTGTGGGGAAATTTGTTCAGATCGATGTAGCAATCAAGGATGAAGCATACAAATGATGGTTTTATGGCGTATGGGAAATTTAATAAACTTCGAATTAGGTCTGAAATCTTTAAGCAACTTCAAACTCCGGTAGTGACGACGTCGGCGGACGACGGTGTTATATCTGATTAAAAGTATGGGTTGAAGAGGCGTCGACGGAGGGAGTAAAGGCGGAGGAATACGACCGGCGTCTAAGAATATGGTACAAAGCTTGAAGGAGATTGTAAACGATGGTACAACTACAATGCTTGAAGGAGATTGTAAACGGAGTTCTCGAAACTGAGATCTATTCCACGCCGAAAGAAATCAATTATGGACCTAACGAAGCCATTAATCGATTCCTTTATCAAGGTGAAATCAATTTTATTTATTGAAATGTGTTTTTTAATCTGGTGACTGTTTTAACCTAATTTTTTCCAATTGAGAATTTAATGAACGATTAATTTGCTTACTGAAAGTCATCATTCTGCTCCAAATCAAGACTTTTATAATCCCATTTTCTACTAATTATAATAAACAATGATTGGAATACAACCGTAACCCTAACAAAAATCTAACAATGAACTTTTATACTTATTAAAAAGGCTAATTTCTTTTTTACTGCTTATTGAAATGTACGTTTGAATTTTAACAAAAAAATCAAACATCTTACAAAAAAAACTTCAAAATTCGAATTAAATTGAATTTGTTTATAACTATCAACAAATTCTAATAAACAATAATTGGAATACAAAACGGGCGGATGAAGCCTACACTTATTTATGCAACATAAATATATAACAAATTGAATATGTTGATAATTTGCATTGGCTATCATGTAACAGCAGAATACAAATGCATACCAAATGTTTATGCAATACTGAAGCATCTTTCATCACTATAGATCCTCTATTAAAGATAATGCTGGCTTTTTGAAAAATTCACATATGTTGCACCTAAATAGCAGATTTATATGGTCCCAGAAATAAATTTCGGAGATTATACACAATATATATTACATAATTTAATTAGTTTTAAAAATTCTAAAATTCAAATATGTTGAACCTAAAACTCGCATAGTAATTGAAAATTAAAATATCATATTGCTGCCATTATTCAAATTGTCATAGTAACATTTTAAAAATATATTTTGTATATGCTTAAGAACGGCACAAAATCAAAATGAAATGTAATTGATTTTATGTTATGTAGTCTAAAAAAATAATATTTTCAAAATTGTTTTGGTAGAATTGTGATAAACCACAACAAAATAAAACGATGAATGCATAATTTACCCATACTATTTTTTAAAATAAGAGTATTTGTTGATCATGTATTCATGTTAAATTATCCCTTGCTTTCATGTAAAAAAAATGATAACTAACTGATGTTTGTTTAATTTTATAGATTGGAGCCTTGCAATCAGAGATGAATAACAATGATACTAACTCATGTATTATTCCTCACTGGACATAGATACTGAATTATTACTGGATCATTACTTATTCTTTGCGTTTGTGTTGATTGCTCAATGACTCTTAATTGTAACTTTTATCACTAATTACAATTAGTCATTTCTATTAAACTAAAGACATAAGACGAGTATTTAAGAATACTATTACTTTTGTTTTTGCTAGATATTGTTCGTGCAACATTTAGAACATATTCTAGTATTGCCTTTTTATATGATTCGGTAAACATAGGAGGATTGGAAAGTTACTCCTTTAGTTTCTTGAATCTATAAAACTTGCCTTGTAACTAAATCTCTTTTTGTACAATAAGTCATTGTGAAAATTCGGATAAACTATCCTTTTGAGATAACTGGTCATTGAAAAGACATACTCAAACAATATTTACGAAAAAGTCTTAACGAAGACCTGTATGAAAAAACTATATTTTGCGACACTAATCTTTGTATAACCGTGAGTTGATAGACGACGTACCCTATCGCCAGATCGTTTAGATCTAACATTACTGTAATCATCAACTATAGTTATCCAACGAATATATGAGTAGTACTATTCGGGCTTGATCCCCCGGTCATGGCTAGTCGCTCTAGCCGTGTAACATATGAGATATATATTCTATTAAAACGTCATGGACTCGACATGCCTGGGTAAAGGCGGATTTAAGTTTGATTACAGGCTCATGAACTTATACTTTAACTTGTACGCCTAGCTAGCCTATAAGGGAGTTGTAACGCCCTAAAAATTATTACTTTTATTAAATAAATTAAGAATTTTTCGAGATTATAGGTGTTATGTGTTTTACGCGTATTTAATTAGAGTATTGAATACATGACGTTTTAATTAATAACTAGCGTGTTATTAATTCTTGAGTAATTAATTACGAGTCATTAAATGTATTGTGACATTAAATCCTGAGCAATTGAGCGTCGTTTAATTTGTGAAGAATTTATGAGACCGACTGATTAAATGGTATGGAGTTTCGAGGTCGGCCGATAGACCAAGGCCTTGATCTATTTTCCTTGTTCCTATATTGCGTGAGACCAAAGACTTTATGGACTTCATCCGGATCCATCTATTCCTCAATCTCGAGTTCATTTGTTGCCAAGAGGGGTCAAACCCGTTTCTTTTCAGGGTGTTTAGGGACTGAATTTTCCCGAGCCTTGTCTTCTTTTTCTTTTGTTGTTTATTCAGTCCAAGTGGTACAAATAAGAGAGCCCGGTGGGAATCCATTGAGTAGGCCCGATTGATTGCACTAAAGCCCAACTAGTGATCGATGTACTTTTATTCCTTGTGCGATCTTTCTTCGTGACCAAGTTCGGTATTTTAGGAACATATTCTCCTCTTTATTGCTTTCCATTACTGAGACCTCTCCCAACCCTAATAGAAATTCCACCGCTGCTAAGTGTAGAGCATCTCCATCGTCTTCCTGGCTTGATCAAGATCTCCATAGCCGACAGGAGCAGAAAAACCTTGAAGCGTCCATCCATCCCTCCTCGTTTTCCTTTTTATTCCGGCTGAAACCAAGGAATCACCGCCACAGCCATCAGTTTCATTCTTTTGTGGCGGCGGTGGAGGTGTACAGATTAAAGACCAAGCAGGTCACTTTAATTTCCAAGCACGTCAAATGAGAAGCAGGTTACTTTAATTTCCAAGCACGTCAAATGAGAAGCAGGTTACTTTAATTTCCAAGCACGTCAAAGGAGAAGCAGGTCACTTTAATTTCCAAGCACCTCAACGAAAAGCAGCTAAGCGAAGTGTTATTTGAAGCCAAGGAATTCCCGAGGGTAGGCGTTATTCGAGTTGGAGTGTTTGCTATCGGTATAAACTTCTCTTCTTGATTTCGTTTCCCTAATTGATCAGTTTAATCTTCACGTTATGTAGGCAGGTGGTATGAGCAGGCCTGTTTGGATCCAAAATTTACTAGGACTCGGTTTTATTATGATCAATATTCTTCTAGACTCGTTTTGACCATTTACTGTTTTGGTGCATGTTGTTGGGTTTTTACTAAGAGTCTGATTTGTATCTCGAGATGTCTTGTTTTGTTGAGGTTGTTGTCAAACCAAAAATTGTTAAACCATCTTTATGTCAAACAGTTTTCTAGTCGGGACTTAGGTGAAACTCGAGCATAGTCGGGTTGGATATCTTTCTTTTTGATGATTATTGTAGTCCGATTTTTGAGGGTTTATAGTTTCTAAAACGAGTGTTATTTTTCTTCGGGTTTTAGCCCCTAAAATTTTATGGTGTCGAGTTGGTTTGGGTAAGAACATTTTATTAATAATCGAGATGTTTTACTAATCGAGAAACGGAAACCGAACCTTAGGGTTCTTGGTTTCCTTAAACGAGAAGTTTTATAAATGAATTAATTAGATTTTGCGAAAAGAAGAATCTGTGATAAAAAGGTTTACGGGGCTGTCGGGTGCCTCGAGAATTAACGAGATGATGTCGGGTTGTCAAAACGGGTTTTTATGAAAATACATTTTTCTGGCAGTTTCTGCCCAATGTTTTCGGGCCTGTTTTGACCTGTTTAAAATACGTTTCTGGAATTTCGGCCCGTGCTTGTCTCTTGTTTTCTGAGTCCTCTTTCCGTTGCCGTGGACGACTCGTCGATCTGAGTTACCATTTAAAAGTTATGACCATTTTAATACGCTGCTGTCAAAATTTCTACATGTGCAGCTATGCTGTTTTGTGAGCCTGTTTTGAGGCTCTTAGAGCCCGTTTTTGGGAAGAAGCCACTTGATAGTGTTTTGTAGTATTCTTAGTCTAGTTTCTGTGCTAAAAATTTGGGACAAATCTAATGAACGGTTTGGGAGTTATGACCGTTTCCGTAAGATTGTTGAGTGCTGCTAAATCTTGTTGGGAATAACTTTGTGCCGAGTTTTAATCCGAGTCTTGTTATGCATTGTAGGATCCTTTAGGAGCTGAATCGTGACCTTTGTGCGTGCCAAGGACTTCTAGGAGCTTACGTTTATTCGAGGTGGGTGATCTCACTATAAACTTGCATTTACTTTCATTTCATGATTATGTGCTATGTGTCATGAATTGCTATTGCTTTGAGATAAGCTTGTTTATTTGATGATGTGCTAAGTGTTGTTTATTTTAAATACATCCTGAACTGAGATATGGATGTTGAGTAACCGAGCTAAGTACCATATCATTATGTGTTGATATGCGTACATGAATTATGTTTATGAGTTATATGCATGTGAGATGTGCTAGTTGATTACATATCTGTTGAGAATTGAGATGATATGTGTTGAGTATGAGATGGTTTGTTTTATATGAGTACATGTTGTATGAGTCAACACGTTAATAAAACTAACCTAATAACTATGAGATTTTAATTACCGATCGCAAGAGGCGACGACGAGCCAACTCTTCCCGTTTGAGTTGCCAAAGTACACTACACGACTGTCAGCGTGGTACTGCGGGCACCTAGAGGACGGGTGTTGGAAGAGGGTGTTGTGACGAGCGTATGGCGGTGGGCGTACGTTGAGTATCGTCACAACCCACGGCGAACCTAATGAGATTTAATAAAAGGCCTAATAATCGAGAATTGAGTAGAGTCTCTAGGGATCACTTATGTGGTGTGGAATGCTTGTATGTGTTTGTTTATTGTGTTGATTATTCACTCAGCGGTGGCTGACCCCAAACACTCCCTCCTATTTTGCAGGTACTAGCAAAGGCAAAGAAAAGGTCAATGATTGATGAGTTGCGTTTCTATTTTTATATTTATGGATTTGGATTAAAACATTTTTCTCGAGTCAAACATGTTTTGTTTTAAAACCTTTAATTATTCCGCATTTAAAACACGAGACGGTTTTACATTTTTATTTATGAGTTGGGACCTTTGAGTTACTTGTACTTTTGGGGAAAAATGTAATATTTTATTGATTAAAAATTTTTAAATTCCCCCCGATTTTTGGGATGTTACAAGTTGGTATCAGAGCTCTGGTTGAGAGAATTGGGTTCACAAGGGGTGGGTTCCAAACTCAAGTCGAAGCATGCGTTTTCAAAATGAGTTTTCAAAAGTGTTTTTAGAATGAGTCCAAATCCAAATCGAGAAGCAGCGCATCACGACGACCTTATGCCTCTAGTACTTATTTATGAGTTATTTAGTTTATTAAAAACGTCGCGAGTGACATTGATCATTAAGAAAATAAAAGAGAATTAACTCGAGATGAGCGTGAATCGTACGACTATATATGTATATATATACTATATGTACTGTTGTGAACTACTTGTTATGTGGATGGTATGAGAATGGGAGATTGTGGAATCCTTGAAACTGGCTCGAAACCATGACAGGGGTAGGTGCGGATAATAATAGAGGGCCCCTATTATTATACGCACATGACTCGTGCCTATGTTTCGAAAAGGATTCAAGGAGACCATTCGTCAAGCATCTAAGTATCATGAGAACCCTCAATTATTATATGTAATAATTGATAGTATAATCGCTAAAAAAAAGATTTATGAGAAAACAATCAATTGAATAAGAAGATCATCAAACACGAATTGATAAAGAGTTATCAAAACATGTCAAGAGAGAGACTAATAAACCAAACTGGGTTGAATTCGTTAAATGATTTAATTGAGCTATTAATACCTCGAGAACAATTGAGCAATTGTTAAACTAAGATAAACGAGAAAATAAGAAAAATGTTAAGTTCAAATTTATGAGTAAGTGGGATGAAACCATTACTAAATCGAGAATTACGAGAAAATAATAAATAGTAAATATGAGATTATTAACTTAAGTTGATAAGGAGTTATCCAAACAAAGCAAGTGAAAATTATTAAAACAAATTGAGTGAGAATCACTAATGACCGAAATAAGTACCTAAAGTGGAGAATGCGTACCTCTAGAGTACGGAATTTATCTTAGATTGTTAAATTGAGTAATATTAATTGGTAAAAAAAAAAGAAAACCTAAGATAATAATTAAAAAGAGTGATTAAGAATAATTTAATTCGTATGATCGAGAAGTCATTGAAATTACGAGAATATTTATAAAGCAAGAACGATTGGGCAATTATCTAGAACAAATATAGAGATTTTAATTATACATAATTATTTAATTGAATAAAGGAGGAAAACGATAATAATTGAAGGAGATTTATACGAGTAAAAGATTTGCGAATTGAGAAAAAAATTTTGCGCAAATTTATAGAGTAAATTTTTCATTAATGTAACTGATGGGATAAGACATTGAATATACGAATAATAAGGATTACTAATTGAACGGGATGAGAAACCCAAAATGAGTTATTTAACGAGTTAAGTGTCAAGAGAATTTACGAAATTTATTCACTACGAACTTAATGAGAATTTTATTTAACGAAAAAACTGTTATAGGGTAATGATAATACCAAATATGATATGAGTAAACCAAAATGAGAATTTAATACTGAGTATGGAACAAGAAATAATCGCGAATGCGTAATGCGAAATAAATGTTGTGGTGCTAATAAATGTAACAATCTTGACTTATGAGGAGTCATAAAATGACTAATTATTAATGAGACTAATAAAGAATGATGAGTTATAATTGAGAAAATCTAATAAGGATGTGAGATCCATGAGAAGCTTAATGAGAAAGCTAACATCAATTATGGGCAATAAATATATTATGATTTTTATAAGGTGATAAAAAGTTAACGAGTAGGGGTGTGAGGGGGCGTAAAGAGTATACGTTGGGACCAACTCACACATGTACTTAAGAGTTTAATTATCGAGTAATCAAGTAAACCTTAAAATACAAAAATGAATGAGAATCAACAAAGCGAACTATTGAGCGTTCGTAACGAATTCCATGAGTATAGAATATGAGATTTCAGTGCCACTTCCAAACTCGGGGACGAGTTTTCTCCAAGTGGAGTTGACTGGCGGTAATAGTGAAAATTACCAATATTAAGAGTGGGAATAAAGAATAATTATAAAGTTGTGAGTTATTAAATTCGTATTATTAAGCTAATGGAGATTAATAAATCGAGCTAAATGTGAAAAATAAAGTTTGTAAGGTAAAATTTAGAGAATTACCAAGAGAAAATGTTGCTATGTGGTAGTATGAGTATATATTTGCATATAACTGGCTAAAAAGTTATTAGAGTAATTGATTAATCGATAAATTATTCCTACGGGAATATAATGGGATAAAAAGAGATTATTAAAATATGAGAATTTATTATGAATTATTCAAGTCAAGTTAAATGGCAAAAACATAATTATAAGAAGTTATTAAATCCAGTCGAGAAATCTTGAGCCAAATTATTGTGATAAGTAACTTATATGCGTGTCATTTGATAATTTATAAGAATAATTTGGAATAACTAATTTCATGTGATGATATAATTATTAAGTGGTGAGAGATTCATAAATCGAGAATTATGGTGCAAATGAGAAGTCGCAAGTATATAATCATATAATAACGAGAAATTATGAAATTCGAGTATGGAGAATGTTATCAACGAGACAGTCATGAGAAGATCGCCATAATAAATTATGGGAAAGACTTATTATTATTGAGAAACTATCGAACTACAAGAAACTAATAAATCAAGTCAAACGTATAAATGATTAAAATGGACCAAATAATAAAATTTTATTTATGAACAAATATTAAATTGAAACTAAGGGGTTTATCGAATTAAAAATTCTAAATACAATGTCGTCAATTAGTGTACTTTATTGAGTAAATAGTAAATCAAGAATAGTTATCGAAATGAGCAAATGAGAAAAATATAACTGTATTGGATAATAAAAATTTATGAACTTCTAAATCGAGAATGAGCTAAAAATATAAAGTAATGAGGAAACTTTTATTGAAAACGAGAAAACAGATGAGTAATCAAGTGCATGAGAATTATCGAGTTAGTTAATTAACCAAGTGAAGAGAATATTAAATTGGGGCATTTGAGACTTCAAAACAAATGAGATTAATGAGTGGAATTTTGGTCAAATTGATCAAGAGACAATTCAAATGAGAACAAAGCAAGCAAATGTATACATTGTGTTGACTGGTGAGAAGTCATTAAAACGTGATTTGAGTTTAACTTAATAATATAACTTGCGTTGAGCTAAAAAGATATTGTAGAGATTTGAGATGAGTGCATTTGAGTATATATGCAAATTGAGCAAGCGGCATGAGTTGCCTACTATCTGGGGTTATGCGTGATAAAATACATTTATGTGAATTATGTACTTGTTGTGTAGTGATTGATAGTGGTGCGAACCGCTAAATTGTTTATTTTGCTTTAAAACAAACTGATGTCCCATAGAGCAGAGGACCTTAAGATATCAGTCTTGGCGGAGATTGATAATAATAAAAAAATTTCTGGTGTAAATTATATAAAGTGACCATGTAATAGAGCTGTGCGGGAAGGTGTTCCCATAAAAACTTGTTGTTATCGTTGTGTGGGAAGGTGTTCCCATAAAAACTTGTTGTTATCGTTGTGCGGGAAGGTGTTCCCATAAAAACTTGTTGTTATCGCCGTGAGAGGGCCGAGTATGATTGCGAGCACGAGTTGGATGACCGAGTACTACGCCGAGATCATCTGTCGCCATGAACCAAATCGTAACAAATATCCAAGTGGAGTTGAATCGGAGATTCAACACAACGTTAAAAGGATGAGTGCAGCACCTGTGCCCGAATACGAGAGCAAGAAGACGTCTTCAGCAGAGTATCGTGAGTTATTTTATGCTTTTATCAATATTGTCTTTTCATCGCTAACCCGAGACCCCTAGATATCTTGTCGATTTTATTCTATCTGAGCTTAATCATTTTGCGCCGTTAGAGATGGAAGATTGTACGAGCAGTTGCAATAACTATAGTTATTCTGATCGCAAAGGTCGCCCCGAGGAGTTTTCTTTTGTTCTTAACCTTATCATCTTCCCGTTGAGGACGTGTGTCGTTTCCGAGCATTAGTGTGAGATGCGAGAAGGATTCCTTGAGTTCCTTCCGAGCCATGACTTCGGGGACGAAGTCTATTTTAAGTGGAGTTGAGTTGTAACGCCCTAAAAATTATTACTTTTATTAAATAAATTAAGAATTTTTCGAGATTATAGGTGTTATGTGTTTTACGCGTATTTAATTAGAGTATTGAATACATGACGTTTTAATTAATAACTAGCGTGTTATTAATTCTTGAGTAATTAATTACGACTCATTAAATGTATTGTGACATTAAATCCTGAGCAATTGAGAGTCGTTTAATTTGTGAAGAATTTATGAGACCGACTGATTAAATGGTATGGAGTTTCGAGGCCGGCCGATAGACCAAGGCCTTGATCTATTTTCCTTGTTCCTATATTGCGTGAGACCAAAGACTTTATGGACTTCATCCAGATCCATCTATTCCTCAATCTTGAGTTCATTTGTTGCCAAGAGGGGTCAAACCCGTTTCTTTTCAGGGTGTTTAGGAACTGAATTTTCCCGAGCCTTGTCTTCTTTTTCTTTTGTTGTTTATTCAGTCCAAGTGGTACAAATAAGAGAGCCCGGTGGGAATCCATTGAGTAGGCCCGATTGATTGCACTAAAGCCCAGCTAGTGATCGATGTACTTTTATTCCTTGTGCGATCTTTCTTCGTGACCAAGTTCGGTATTTTAGGAACATATTCTCCTCTTTATTGCTTTCCATTACTGAGTCCTCTCCCAACCCTAATAGAAATTCCACCGCTGCTAAGTGTAGAGCATCTCCATCGTCTTCCTGGCTTGATCAAGATCTCCATAGCCGACAGGAGCAGAAAAACCTTGAAGCGTCCATCCATCCCTCCTCGTTTTCCTTTTTATTCCGGCTGAAACCAAGGAATCACCGCCACAGCCATCCGTTTCATTCTTTTGTGGTGGCGGTGGAGGTGTACAGATTAAAGACCAAGCAGGTCACTTTAATTTCCAAGCACGTCAAATGAGAAGCAGGTTACTTTAATTTCCAAGCACGTCAAATGAGAAGCAGGTTACATTAATTTCCAAGCACGTCAAAGGAGAAGCAGGTCACTTTAATTTCCAAGCACCTCAACGAAAAGCAGCTAAGCGAAGTGTTATTTGAAGCCAAGGAATTCCCGAGGGTAGGTGTTATTCGAGTTGGAGTGTTTGCTATCGGTATAAACTTCTCTTCTTGATTTCGTTTCCCTAATTGATCAGTTTAATCTTCACGTTATGTAGGCAGGTGGTATGAGCAGGCCTGTTTGGATCCAAAATTTACTAGGACTCGGTTTTATTATGATCAATATTCTTCTAGACTCGTTTTGACCATTTACTGTTTTGGTGCATGTTGTTGGGTTTTTACTAAGAGTCTGATTTGTATCTCAAGATGTCTTGTTTTGTTGAGGTTGTTGTCAAACCAAAAATTGTTAAACCATCTTTATGTCAAACAGTTTTCTAGTCGGGACTTAGGTGAAACTCGAGCATAGTCGGGTTGGATATCTTTCTTTTTGATGATTATTGTAGTCCGATTTTTGAGGGTTTATAGTTTCTAAAACGAGTGTTATTTTTCTTCGGGTTTTAGCCCCTAAAATTTTATGGTGTCGAGTTGGTTTGGGTAAGAACATTTTATTAATAATCGAGATGTTTTACTAATCGAGAAACGGAAACCGAACCTTAGGGTTCTTGGTTTCCTTAAACCGAGAAGTTTTATAAATGAATTAATTAGATTTTGTGAAAAGAAGAATCTGTGATAAAAAGGTTTACGGGGCTGTCGGGTGCCTCGAGAATTAACGAGATGATGTCGGGTTGTCAAAACGGGTTTTTATGAAAATACATTTTTCTGGCAGTTTCTGCCCAATGTTTTCGGGCCTGTTTTGACCTGTTTAAAATACGTTTCTGGAATTTCGGCCCGTGCTTGACTCTTGTTTTCTGAGTCCTCTTTCCGTTGCCGCGGACGGCTCGTCGATCTGAGTTACCATTTAAAAGTTATGACCATTTTAATACGCTGCTGTCAAAATTTCTACATGTGCAGCTATGCTGTTTTGTGAGCCTGTTTTGAGGCCCTTAGAGCCCGTTTTTGGGAAGAAGCCACTTGAGAGTGTTTTGTAGTACTCTTAGTCTAGTTTCTGTGCTAAAAATTTGGGACAAATCTAATGAACGGTTTGGAAGTTATGACCGTTTCCGTAAGATTGTTGAGTGCTGCCAAATCTTGTTGGGAATAACTTTGTGCCGAGTTTTAATCCGAGTCTTGTTATGCATTGTAGGATCCTTTAGGAGCTGAATCGTGACCTTTGTGCGTGCCAAGGACTTCTAGGAGGTTACGTTTATTCGAGGTGGGTGATCTCACTATAAACTTGCATTTACTTTCATTTCATGATTATGTGCTATGTGTCATGAATTGCTATTGCTTTGAGATAAGCTTGTTTATTTGATGATGTGCTAAGTGTTGTTTATTTTAAATACATCCTGAACTGAGATATGGATGTTGAGTAACCGAGCTAAGTACCATATCATTATGTGTTGATCTGCGTACATGAATTATGTTTATGAGTTATATGCATGTGAGATGTGCTAGTTGATTACATATCTGTTGAGAATTGAGATGATATGTGTTGAGTATGAGATGGTTTGTTTTATATGAGTACATGTTGTATGAGTCAACACGTTAATAAAACTAACCTAATAACTATGAGATTTTAATTACCGATCGCAAGAGGCGACGACGAGAGCCAACTCTTCCCGTTTGAGTTGCCAAAGTACACTACACGACTGTCAGCGTGGTACTGCGGGGCACCTAGAGGACGGGTGTTGGAAGAGGGTGTTGTGACGAGCGTATGGCGGTGGGCGTACGTTGAGTATCGTCACAACCCACGGCGAACCTAATGAGATTTAATAAAAGGCCTAATAATCGAGAATTGAGTAGAGTCTCTAGGGATCACTTATGTGGTGTGGAATGCCTGTATGTGTTTGTTTATTGTGTTGATTATTCACTCAGCGGTGGCTGACCCCAAACACTCCCTCCCATTTTGCAGGTACTAGCAAAGGCAAAGAAAAGGTCAATGATTGATGAGCTGCGTTTCTATTTTTATATTTATGGATTTGGATTAAAACATTTTTCTCGAGTCAAACATGTTTTGTTTTAAAACCTTTAATTATTCCGCATTTAAAACACGAGACGGTTTTACATTTTTATTTATGAGTTCGGACCTTTGAGTTACTTGTACTTTTGGGGAAAAATGTAATATTTTAATGATTAAAATTTTTTAAATTCCCCCCGATTTTTGGGATGTTACAGGATTACGCACTAAATTAAACAATTAGGTTTCATGGATTTGAAACGAGTGAACTTGAACGTACATAGATTTGAACTAAACGACTTACCTTTCTAAAATCATGTTGAAATGGTTTTACGCACCGATCATATGAAAATTGTATTTTATAGAGTTAAAGGATTTTACAAAAGTGTATTAAGCACTGAACATGTGCAAATTTGGTTCAGGGTTTTGAAATGATTTTCAACGATTATTTTAGTACACGGGTTGTACTGACAAACATTTTGGAATAAATCAACGATTTATAGAGTCATTAAACCTGTGAACTCACCAACCTTTGTGTTGACACTTTTTCTAATATGTTTTCTCAGGTACTTTAGTTTGAAGTATTGCATGGCATTTGCACAAATCGGATTACCAGTTTTGGAAAGATATATATTTTTATCTAGACACGAAGTCTAGAATGTCAACTTGAAGTTTTAAAGATGTTTTATCTAAAACTATTGTCGTAAACAAGTTACGTTGGATTTGTACACGTTTAACAATTGGTAATTCATTTTTAATGCTATGTTATACTATTGATCGATCGTTGTGATTCTGATGTAAGTCGCACGCCCGCTCTTCCGCAAAATCAGTTTTGGCGGGGTGTGACAAATAAAAACCTAACTAAAAAAGATATAGCTGATGTCTTTCGAACATAAGGATCATCATCTTGATAACAAACAGTAAAAAGTTAAATCGTCTTATATTAATTTGATAGATAGATAATTAAAACTTCTAAACAGTTGCAGTACCCACTCATTGAATGTGAACCATTACTTATAACTAAGACATGTAATATATGGTTAAACATAATTGACCTCAATATCAGAACGTTTAACCTCTAATTAGTTGCAATTTAATGTTACCTAAGAATCATTATGCCTGTCCATGATAATAACCGGTGAATAGGATGCTATAAAAAATTATGAGTGTGTGGAAGGAAATATATATATATATATCAATAGATTGGTTGCATACGTTACTCTGAATTTTTAACGGACATTTGGTACCAAAATTAAATGATGAAACTCGTCTCTTTGAGTCACACACTTTTTCTTTTAACCATACTATATAAACAAAAGTATATGTTTCATTACTCAAAATCAAAATCCACTGACACACTGATGCAATTAGAAATTTTGGATTATAACGAAAGCAAATATTACCATCTCTGTGACTGTTGGTAAGAAAAGATGAAGCTGATTTTATTCGATTGTCCATGAACCCTTGATTTTGGGTGATTTCCATTCAACGGGTTCGATTGTTATAAAACCTGGATTTAAAGGTTGGGCTGGTCCAATGGATAGGAATATAAGTGTGGGCCGACTCTTAAGGGGATCCATAAAGTCGGGCCCCTTCAGAACTTCAACCCGTGTACAAAATGAAGACGTTACACACATGATTATATCACTCGCCAATTTGCTACATGAACCAACAAAAAAAAAACTTAACTTCATGTGCATATCAAAATCAAGTTATAACTATAAAGATATAAGTATAGTGAATATTGAGATGTTCTTTACAAACCTCATAAGTGTATCTGGATCAACGTTTTCCCAAGTGACCTTTTCGGTGATGTCAGCAACGTGTTTTATTCTTTGCTTAAATTTCTCATATTCAAGAAGATATAAATCTTGCCTTAAAAATGTTACATTAATATGAACACAAACCACTTATTTATTGCCAATGAAGTAATTTTTAATAATCACGATCCAAACTATCCATTAAAAACAAGTACAATTGTTGAAAAAGAACATCCTTCCTTAGTTAATGACTTCATTAACGCCTTTTTCAAGCCCAACTTGTCCATATAGAAATTGGCCAACCGTACATTATATAGAAAAAGGGTTTTGCTAACCATTGCCCTTAGCGCAATGGTTAAGGAAGGTTAAAATGATTAATGTATAAATTATGGAGCATAACTAATCAAAAATGGTTATTAAAATTTATGGGGGGTGGTTTTTATTAGTTAATTTACAATTACTTTATGCCAAAAAAAATTTCTTAACCATTGTCCTTAGGGCACTTGTTAGAATTTTCCTTATATTAAGGGTTTTGCTAACCATTGCCCTTAGTATAAAAAAGAAAAGGGTCACAGACTTAAAAAAAACCCGAATAAGTTTAATAATTATGAGTAAAATGATAGAAAAACATAAATATTTATAATTGTTTAGAAAATATGGGTAAAACTAAAGTGATATTTGATATGGGCCATTGGAAACAAAAAATATGATGCAACAACCAGACATCTGACCCTTGGGTTAATTGTGAGTGTCTTTCCACTCCAATAAAAACAAAATCCAACTCTTCAAAAACACATTATATAATATATATTATAAATTCTGGAAAACCTTAATTACCTCCGTTCCGTTTTATTAAAACCCCGTTTGATTTATAGTAACAAGTACTCCCTCCGTCCCACAAAAAACTTCCTATTTGAGATGTGCACAAGTTTTAAGGTGATAGTTAGTGGTGGGGTCATTGACAATAATTTTGATTAAAATATAAGATTGATTTGGAGAGAGAAAAATAGTTAGTGGATAGTTAGTGGTGGGGTCCTTAGTAATAATAGTATTTTATTGAAATGAGAAGTTTTTTGTGGGACAAAAATTTAGGGTGAAATGAGAAGTTTTTTGTGGGACGGAGGGAGTAATATTTAGCCCGTGCGTTATAGAAATTTGAAGGTTTTATTTTAAATTTGTCTATATTGGATTTAATTTTATTTCATTAACATTTTTATTGATAAATTTTTTAGAAAACAAATACTCCTTCCGTTCCATAAAAAAATTCTTATTTCTCCTATAAATTTTGTCCCACAAAAAAGTTCTCATTTATTAAATTTGAAGGGTCCACTTAATAAAATAATATTATTACTAATGATTCCACCACTAAAAAACTTTCTCTCTTCAATCTAACCTTATATATTAATCAAAATTATTATCAAGGATCCCACCACTATCTTTTAAAATCTTGTGCCCAAAAGAAATAAGAATTTTTTTTTATGAGACCGAGGGAGGGAGTATCTCGTTTCATATGACTAAACGTTAATTTACATTATGTTACTGTCTAGGCTCGAACCACTAACTTACTAACTAGCCGTTCAAAAAAAAAAAAAATTAAAAAATTCTTAGTAATTTATTAAAAAAAGAAGGGAGTAAAGTGTAAATCATACTATACTTCCGGAAACACCCCTACTACAGGGAATATTTATGGAAAATAAATAAATCATACTACCCAGTACCCATGTTGGTAAATGTTACTCCGTATGAGGTAAAATAAAATTCTCTCTATAAGAAGTCCGCTAAACAACAAAAACCTACAATACCGTTTTCCTCATTCCGTTTTGTTAACTCTGTTCCGTCAGATTCTAATGAACAATAATATTAGTATGGGAATTGTATATATAGGAAACTAGCTTCAAAGCCCGCCCGATTGGGCGGGTATGTTTCGAAAGATATGTAAAAAACTAAAAAAAATATTGATACAATTTAAATAACATAACAATTCATAATTATAAAGATAAATTGATACATTAATAAATGTTATAGGAAATTTAGAGACGAAATAAGACTTTTTTTATAACCGACATTTGCGTAAGATATGTTATAAGCATTACTACATTAAAAAGGTGTATTAATAGAGAGTCTAATTATTTACGCATATTGATACAAAAAAGATTATAACAATAATAAAAAGGGAAATAACAAAAAAAAAAAAAAAAGAAGTAAGAATTACTTTAGTGTTTGACAAAATTAAAAAAATTGGGCTTTAATAAATATGCGTTTTTATAATGACAGGCTGTCATTATGTACATAAAAAAATATACATTAATTTATGTGGAAGTAGTTCCTAAAATTCAGAAATTGATTACATGTATCAAAACCCAATAAATATTTTACATTGAATTTCTATTAGATTTTACGTTTTATATTCGATTGTTGGGCTAAAAGACAGCCCATTAATTTCACTCTCAGTATTAAATGAAAAGTATTTTACGGGCTTTAAAAGTTAACAGACATGAAGTCAAGGTGTAAATTGAAAAAAGACACAAGTAGATGAAGCCAACTCTAAATTAAAATACATTTCATCTTGTATCGAAGAAAACCTTTCCAATATAGGGCTTTCGTATGGGTTTTTGTTTGTGGGGAAATTTGTTCAGATCGATGTAGCAATCAAGGATGAAGCATACAAATGATGGTTTTATGGCGTATGGGAAATTTAATAAACTTCGAATTAGGTCTAAAATCTTTAAGCAACTTCAAACTCCGGTAGTGACGACGTCGGCGGACGACGGTGTTATATCTGATTAAAAGTATGGGTTGCAGAGGCGTCGACGGAGGGAGTAAAGGCGGAGGAATACGACCGGCGTCTAAGAATATGGTACAAAGCTTGAAGGAGATTGTAAACGATGGTACAACTACAAAGCTTGAAGGAGATTGTAAACGGAGTTCCGAAACTGAGATCTATTCCACGCCGAAAGAAATCAATTATGGACCTAACGAAGCCATTAATCGATTCCTTTATCAAGGTGAAATCAATTTTATTTATTGAAATGTGTTTTTTAATCTGGTGACTGTTTTAACCTAATTTTTTCCAATTGAGAATTTAATGAACGGTCAATTTGCTTATTGAAAGTCATCATTCTGCTCCAAATCAAGACTTTTATAATCCCATTTTCTACTAATTATAATAAACAATGATTGGAATACAACCGTAACCCTAACAAAAATCTAACAATGAACTTTTATACTTATTAAAAAGGCTAATTTCTTTTTTACTGCTTATTGAAATGTACGTTTGAATTTTAACAAAAAAATCAAACATCTTACAAAAAAACTTCAAAATTCGAATTAAATTGAATTTGTTAATAACTATCAACAAATTCTAATAAACAATAATTGGAATACAAAACTGGCGGATGAAGCCTACACTTATTTATGCAACATAAATATATAACAAATTGAATATGTTGATAATTTGCATTGGCTATCATGTAACAGCAGAATACAAATGCATACCAAATGTTTATGCAATACTGAAGCATCTTTCATCACTATAAATCCTCTATTAAAGATATTGCTGGCTTTTTGAAAAATTCACATATGTTGCACCTAAATAGCAGATTTATATGGTCCCAGAAATAAATTTCGGAGATTATACACAATATATATTACATAATTTAATTAGTTTTAAAAATTCTAAAATTCAAATATGTTGAACCTAAAACTCGCATAGTAATTGAAAATTAAAATATCATATTGCTGCCATTATTCAAATTGTCATAGTAACATTTTAAAAATATATTTTGTATATGCTTAAGAACGGCACAAAATCAAAATGAAATGTAATTGATTTTATGTTATGTAGTCTAAAAAAATAATATTTTCAAAATTATTTTGGTAGAATTGTGATAAACCACAACAAAATAAAACGATGAATGCATAATTTACCCATACTATTTTTTAAAATAAGAGTATTTGTTGATCATGTATTCATGTTAAATTATCCCTTGCTTTCATGTAAAAAAATGATAACTAACTGATGTTTGTTTAATTTTGCAGATTGGAGCCTTGCAATCAGAGATGAATAACAATGATACTAACTCATGTGTTATTCCTCACTGGACATAGATACTGAATTATTACTGGATCATTACTTATTCTTTGCGTTTGTGTTGATTGCTCAATGACTCTTAATTGTAACTTTTATCACTAATTACAATTAGTCATTTCTATTAAACTAAAGACATAAGACGAGTATTTAAGAATACTATTACTTTTGTTTTTGCTAGATATTGTTCGTGCAACATTTAGAACATATTCTAGTATTGCCTTTTTATATGATTCGGTAAACATAGGAGGATTGGAAAGTTACTCCTTTAGTTTCTTGAATCTATAAAACTTGCCTTGTAACTAAATCTCTTTTAGCTACTTGATTTGTAGAAATTCTTACTAGTTAAAGAAATTTCCTTAAATGATTAACTTGTTCACTGGAATGTGAACATCCTATTAGATATGCAATAATTAATCACAAGACTTGTGATCACGCTATTAGGTTTGCAATAATCTAGTTAATGATCATTTATTTCTCTTAACTCTTTGGCTAACGACTTGGTAAAACCTTGTTGTTAATGTCCTAACTAACTTTACTATATTCATTAGTACATCTAGTGAATATGTTAGTCATAGCTCCCACTAAATTTTATGGAAAATAAGCATTACCTAAACTATTACTTTTGACCTAGTCAAAACTTATAGTTTAATCCTTTAAGAATTAATCAATTATCAAAGTCATCCTTTGGATTTGCGAATATCCAACATTCCTGATAAGGAAATCATGACTCTCATTGATTACTGTATCTAACAAGTATGAAACACTTGAAATGATACTTCCAATTCTTAAGTGTATTAGTATCTTTTGAGAATCTTATTTAATGCCAAAGTCATTTCTTGGATTTGTCAAATATCCATTATTCCTATTATGGAATTATGACTTGATTAAATATTGTATTTATTACAAGTATAAAAGACTTGCAACAATACCTTTTAATTCTTAAATACTTTAATATAGTTCGTTCCTTTTAAGAGTTCATTTAATGTCTAAGTCATTTTACTTGGATTTTACGAATATCCAATTATTCCTATTAAGGAATTATGACTTCATTAAATTCCTTCATTACAAGTATTAAAGACTTGTAATAATACTCTTTAAAGTTTATCTTGATTATATCCAATATAATCATACTATATTAATACTAATATTTAAAACGTACTATCATAAGTAATCATTACTTAAGATGTTTTAAATAAGTTCAATGTACTTTGAACTTTATGCTTTCCATAAAATCTCTTAAATACTCTTTAGAAGAAAAACTTCTAATTTCTAGTATCTAAGTATTGAGCTTTTAAGACATTATCTATCATACAACGATCAAACAAGTATAAAACATGAAATATAAAGTAAATCAAAACTTGACTTACAATCTAGTCATAAACCTTGACTAGTGTAATTATCACATATGCACACAATATAATTCAACCATGGATTCTTATTAAAACCAAAGAAAAACTTGTTTTAATCATAATAAAAATTATCCAACAAAAAATGAAATTGTTTCACTGAATCCATAAACTATTGAATCATAAAAAACTTGGTGCTCGTGGGATCATCACCATCTCATACCGGTCATCATCACTTTCCATCTCCTCCTGCAATAAACGATTGCAAAAGTTAGATTACTCGTAATGTACTTTACAAGTATCTTAAAAGTGATTAAGAAGTGTGGTTGTGTTACCTGAGGAACTTGCGTTTCCTCCACCACCACTTGCACCCTTTGGACAATTCCTTTTCCAATGCCCAGCCTCACCACACTTGAAGCACCGATTCTCGGTCCTCGTTGTGTTAGGCTTAACATTCTTAACCTTATGTTTGATACCTTTACCATTAGGCACTTCTTGGCTAGGATTGGTTTTACCCTTTCCTTTACCACCATGCCCTTCTTCATCGCTATCATCAGTTGTGCGACTCCTTTTAGAATTGGTCTCAATATTCAACTCAACAGCCTCGAGCATGGATCGTAGCTCGGTAATGGAATTATCCATATTACGTTTGCTGTAGTTGGCTACAAAGACTTTGTAGTCATCTGATAATGAGTTGAGTACAGTGTCAATTGCTAACTGTAATGGCACGAGGTGACCAAGTCTAGTAAGGTGATCAATGTGCACTTTCATTTTCATGACGTGTGCACCTACTGATACTCCCTTAGCCACCTTGCAAGAAATCAACGACTTACAAGCGTAAAATGCTTGTCTTAGTTCATTCTTTGCATCTTCGGCAGGGGCTTTCAACACGTTTCTTTCTCGGTCAATCCTATCCCTCTCTTGTATGAGCATGATTTTAAAATCACGTCTCCAATTGAGGAAATTTGACCCAGTCAACTCTTTCTTTCCTAGAAAGAAACTTCGCGAGAGTTTGTTGTAGGTTATAATTGTGTTTGTTGCTGCCATATACAAATCAAACCCAGTTTAATTAGTAATCATCAATAAACATTCTCTAAAATACATTATAAACCCATAATTAATATTTTAGGCCTAGGATCCATATATCACATTCTCGCCGCAAGGTTTGGGCACTTCCCGACGAGACATGCTGTTTCTGGTAGGTAACATCCTTACCGATCGTATCAAGACTTGACACGATTCCTAGGGGTCGTAGAATCTTTATACTTATAATTTATTACAACTTTGTACAATCTAATTGTACATTTCTAAGTTAGTAATAAAGTCTAGTATGTTTATTCTACTCAAGTACTTTTTGGGCCGGGACTCCCGATTATCACCAAAGTAGATCAGACCATCTAAGACAGTGCGATGTTCTGCGCCGGGACTCCCGATTATCACAGAACCTTACGCACCCTAACACTCGCAATGATTTGAATCCATATCTAATGTTCTTTACCCTTACAATATGAATATCGTTGAACAAGTGAGGTGTTCCATTAGGTGGATAGTACTTAGATCTAAGATTTTCTTGGGTTTGTTTAAGTCTTGAACTAAACTTAAACCTTTATTCCAATCTTAATCCTTATTTAAAATGTGTGACTTGTGAATTCAAGAATTCTACAAGACACCTTTTTGAAACTTAAGAATTTTCCTCAAAACTTATAGTTTCAAGAATTTGCGCGTTTTATATGTATACCTAAAAACGAGGTGTACAAAACGTATCACTAGGTTTTGTGGAAAACCTTATCTAGAATAAAACTTACTTGTTTTATCTTTCTTGAAAAACTTAAAACTTATGTTAAACTTTTAATTCTTTTATAATTCATAAACTTGAATCATAAATCTAGTTTAACACACCTAGTTTTTCATACGTTTAATAATGAAATCAAACATTTGTTTTGACTTATTAGATTCGACCAAAACTTATGTCTTGACGACACATTTATAAACTTTGTGATTTTCTTGTGTAGCTCCCACTAGCTCCAACAACCATGATGGGACTTAAGCAAACACAATCACCGGTTTATACTTGGTGAAACTAATAAACTTGTTATATAAAGACTTTATATAATAATTCTTAGTTTGGTTAAACCTTTCTTATATCTAACTCAAACTAGTTAAATATAGGTTCCAAAGTTATTTTGTTATTAAACCTTGATCATTAATCTAGTATTTTACATGACTTGTAAAATACTTATATTGTAATTGTATAATTATCTAGTTATAATAACATATAACTTTATACACCTTATAATAATAATGTATAACTTTGTATATTTCTAGTTCATCATATAATCTCAACTTGTACAATTTCTAGTTATAATGGGATCATAACTTTGTACTTTCTAGTTTTAATTATATAGTTAACTTATACAATAACTAGTTATACTATTAATCTTTATGATCAAAGAATAACATTATCCTTTTAATTGTTCCATTTTATCTTGTATTTAATATATATACATATATATTTACTTTTAAAATAAACTTGTAACATTTTAACAAGAATATTACATCTAATTTATACGTATGTATTTTAACTTAATCTAATTAAAATACGTATAAACTACTTTATTTATTAAAACGAGGCAGCATGGCCCGTGCGATGCACGGGCTTTGTTCGTGATAAAACGGGGTGAGCTCCCCTCCAAATCCTCTTTAACACCGCCAAAGGGCGTTTTGCAACACCGCGTGTTCCGCCAAATGCCATTTCTCGGTGAGCATCACAGTACACCGAAAGGGTTTTCACTTTTACTGCTTGAAACCACTCCTGTTATTTCATTCCATATGTCACCAGGTACTATCTCGGTCTGCAAATCATTTTACCTTACAATATTCAAAACACTATTATTTGCACTTTGATAAAATATAAGTCTACTTCACATCTATATATCTATCTATTATAATAAAAGAAACATTCTACAATGCCATGTGTCCCTTCTTGGCTCTTACAACCCAGTCTTCGAATTTTCCAGCAATTAACTTATTTCCCAGCCATTTAATTAAATGTTAAATGTGCATGACTTATTTCCTTAAACCAACACCTATTTGCAGCAATTTACAGAAACTTCTAATAACAATTTTAAATTAATAAATTCTTAGTTAATGTATGGGGGGCATCAATAAATATATTATACAAATTTATTTCATAATTTAGTCAATATACAAACTAACGACTTATAATTCAAATTTTAAAATTCTTTCAAATTAGGAATACAAATTAAATTATTTTAAATATTGCATAATTTTATCCCTTAGCATATCAATTGAATAAGCTATATTTAATGTTTTTATTGCACAAATTTGCTGGGATTTCTTATTGAGAATAAATGTTTGAATAATAAGAGTCAAACTTAAATTTTTTTACAATAAAAAACTGATATTTTTTCTTCAACAACTTTTAAAAAGGTTAAATTTTTTTATGATATTTTATTTTCTGCATCATATAAAAGGTTAGTTTTTTTTTTTTAAATGTTAGACATTTTCAAGTATTTTTTAATTTTTTTTTACTACAATTTGAAATTCTGCATAATTCAATGTTATGTTAGGGTTAATTAAATTAGGGAAAACCATAATTTTATGAGGTGCAACTGTAAAATTATGGGGTTTTTTTCATCCAAATATTTATTAATAAAATTTGTTTTTTAAATAGTTTAATTGGCATCAAAAAGTCACATATGAGAGTCAATATGAAGAATTGAAATCATACCTATTAGTTCCATGATGCCGATTTGCGCTCTCAATATAGTATCGTACTGAAACATAAATATCGATCCTAAAACAACTCAATAACAATGGCAAACTAAATTAAAATACCAAAACAAACAATAACAAAAACGTCAAGATCAGTGGTTCAAAATTGTATAATTAACAATCTAATCTGCTATATCATCAGCAAGATTCAACGTGTGTGACTATAAATATATCTATAATACCACTGATCTGGGAAATTCATTTGGCCAAAGAAACAAAATTGAATTAGGAAATGAAGGAGATGTACGACATACCAGATTCAAAGTGTAAAAAGGGTTCCAACTTTTTTTCGTTTTTATAATGGGATGAAAGTGATGAGGCGGTTGAGCAATGGTGATTTTGATATGTATAGACAGTCGATCTGCTATTCAAAGGCCTTCAATCAGTAAATGACGGATTTTTTTTTTTTGGGTTAAATGTACAGTAAATGCAATCAAATGGTGGGTGTAAATAATGGGACCCCTTTTTTAAAGGCTGTTAATGCCAGGGTATTCAATAGGTTTTACTTTTTATTTTTGGTATTGAAAGGGCAATGGAAGTCGTAATGTCTAGGTAGTTTTTTAAGGCTGCTAATAAATTGTAATCAATAAACGGTGTTTAGCTTTTTATGGCTGTTAATGCAGGGGAAAAGAAAGGATTATGTAATGTTTAAAATTCAGTTACAAATAAATTGCTTCATATTTATATATTAATGCGTTATATAGGGATTAATGATAAGTAATAAATGCTACAGCGAAATTGAAACTCGTTTTTTATATATATATATAGATTCATTTTATCTTTTTAAATATTTAAAAAATCCGAAATATATAATATATATATATATATATAAATAAATACATCTTGTTAATTTCTTGAACTAAAAATTAACATTTCTTTTAATCCTTATTAATTAAACCCTAATCTTGTTTTTGATCAATCAAAACTAGGGTTTTGACTTTCTTGATCAAAGACATTATTAATTAAAAGATTAATTCTAATCAATCCTATTTAAACAATAAACTTTGTTTAAATTCTAAGATAGATTATAACCCTAATAAGTTTGTTTAAACTTTTTAATTTAAACCTTATAGACAATAAACTTTGTCTAGATCTCTAGCTTTAAAGAACTAGTTTCAATAAATCTATTAAAATAATAATTAAACCTATTAAACATAAACTTGTTTAATTATATAGGTTTTACATCATTAATCTAATTAATTCCTTTTAAACAATTAAACTCAAGTAGTTTAATGTTCTAGGGTTCTAGATTTCATGTAGGGTTTTTTTTCCGGAATATTCCTTAAAGTCTCGGAAACTTTTCCACCAATTAAACTAAGCTAGTTTAACAAACTTGGTGTCCAAGAAACCTCCTTGATTTCGAAATCTTTGATAAAAGGAAAGAATCTTTTTTGATCAATTAAACCAAAACTTGGTTTAACATACTTGATCCTAGATTTTGAAGATCAAACAATTAAGGAAAGAATCCTCTTGATCAAATTTTTTTGACATTCTTGATCCTAGGGTTCTATGATTTCCGAAAATTGCTAGGGTTAGGGAAAAAGAAGCCTTTTGATCAATTAAACAAATCTTGTTTAAAATACTTGATCCTAGGGTTCTTTGCCTCACACAAAATTTCTAGGGTTTTTCTAGAATCCTTTTGGACAATTAAACTTAACTAGTTTAACATACTTAGTCCTAGGGTTCTTACCCTATATCGAAATCTAAGAAGAAGAAGAAGAAGAAAAATTGGAACAAAAAAAACTTAATAAAAATTAAACAAACAATGTTAATCTAGATTAGATCTCTAAACCAACTCTCTGATACTACTGAAGGGTTTCATTGGCACTGATTGACCACTTGGGTCAACCTCTTAGAGTACTTGGTTCGAACCACACTGACCAAGAACATGAACTTGTTCTTGACCGGTTAAACCATCTAGCTAATTTAATCCCTAAAAGCGGAAGTGGGATTAGACTTAATCCTTAAACCCGAAAGGATTGGGATCTTGTAGATCTAGATTAGATTACCAATGGAAGAAAACTTGTACGAAAAACCCAAACATTCACAATGCTTGTGTGTTTCGTTCGACCATCACCAAGAACCCTAGGGTTCTTGGTGGTCGAATTCGGCCAAGAGGAGAAGAATGGAAAAAGGGTTTCCCAAAACATACCTTGTTGTTTGCTTAAGATAGATCCACTGATGATGAACAAATCGAGCGATCTTCTAGTTGATCTAAGCAATGAACTTGATCTTCAAGACTTGAAGAACACGAAGAACACGAAGAACGAAGAACGAAGAACACAATGCTTGTGTTCTTGGGGGTGTTCGGCCGAAGCCAAGGGGAGGAGGGGCTAGGTGTCACACCCCGCCAAAAATGAGTTTTACTTCATTTAAATTGTTTTGCGGAAGAACGGAGGTGTAACGTTCATGATTACATAGCAAAAATTAAGTAAACAAACAACCACGTAAATAACATAATGAGAATGGTTTACCTTCTAAAAATGGAAAGTTTCCAAAAATAGTAGTTACTAAAAATAGTAAGTTTTGAAAATGAGGTGATTGTTCATAAACTTAAATGTTCATTCATGGCTCACGACAAACCACTGCTCATATCCTCCAGTTCCACTGCACCTAATTAGCTGGAAAAACATAAGTAAAAGGTGGTCAACAAATAATGTTGAGTGAATCCACAGGGTTAAAGTAAAGAGTAAAGTAAAGTAAAGTAAAGTGTTTTGCTACTCAAAATGTTTGTTATGAAAATGGTTTATGACTGAAAAATGTATAAGGCTCAACACTCATATGATATGAGAAGTAAATATGAAAAGTGAAGTGTAATTGTAGAATATCTACAATTACTAGTTATGTTTATGAAAATGTGTTGAACAAGTTGTTATGTTTGACATCGCATGAACTGTTATCCCCAACAGGTAGCTAGTCTATTGAGTTAATATACCAACCCCTAAGTCCACAATCAACACTTCAACTCCAGTATGTTATGTTATTTTATGGATATACACTCCCGGAAATGTCTTGGATAAACCAAGTAATGATCAAACGTTGTTGGGAGGATGAGTGTCAGCCATAGTACTATCTGCATATACATGGTCTAGATCCACTAGCTAATGATTGCTGGTAACCTTAGTCCGGTATAATAATTGTTTGTCATGCCAATGCGATAATGAAAATGTATAGATGTTGTTGTACAGTCATAGTAAAAGAGTAGCAGTTGTGTTTATGTTTTCCACCCCAAAGTTTATAAAAACAGTAAAAAGAGTAAAAGGGGTCTGTGGACTCACCTGGCAAAGCTTAGCTCTCGATAAACCTCAAAGAATCTCTTCAAAGACTCCTAGCGCCTAAACGCAATAACGTTTCTAATTAGACTAAGCTAACACAGGCGATCTAATAATAATGATATATGATATGAAATTAATGTTATGTTTTATGTTTTGTGACATCGAATGAATTTGGGTTATTGGACCATAATAGGTCGAAATGAAATGAAATGAAATGAAATGAAATGGACTTCGAAATGAAATGAAATGGACTTCGAAATGAAATGAAATGGGCTTGGGATAGACTTAAATTGCCTAAATGGGCTTAATGGGCCTAGATGGGCTTAATGGGCCACTAGGTTGGGCCACTTGGGCCTCTTATTGGGCTTGGGTCCAATTAGATTGGGCCATGGATTGGGCTTGGGCCCAATTGGGTTCGGTTTGGTATAAGTGGGCCAAAGGTTTGGGCTTTGGTCCAAATGGGCTTGGATACTAATGGGCCAACTAAGGTTTGGGCCCGATAGACTAAGGTAGATCGATATGGGCCAAGTACGGGCCTTGGCCCGATTAGGTATTCGGGTTTGGGTCGATCGGTTGGGTCAAGATCCGGCCTTGACCCGGTTTGACTTATGGGTCAAAATTAGTCCATCCTAGAAGTCAACATTGGTCAAATTGTCAACAAAAGTCAACATTGGTCCACTAGATTTCGACTAAGGTTTGGTATTCGGATCTAGGGTTTAATCTAGCATAATATTTGGTCAACAAAGGTCAAATAGTCCACATGAGGTCAAATAGTCAACATACAAGTCAACTAGGGTTAGGGTTTGGTCTAGGGTTGGCCGAATGGCCAAACCCCATCGTGTTTGAGCTCTAGATTGGCTAGGTTCGGTTTTAGGTGCTAGATTTGGCATAGGTTCGGATCTAAGGACTAGTTCTAGGGTTAAACATGTCAAGTTCGAGATCTAAGGTTCAATCAAAGGGATCTAGCAAGCGAACAACAAATCAAGAACACCACACACACACATGAACCCGATCGGTTGAGAACATGCATGTGTGCTCGGTTTTCATGGCTAACCGAGACCATATGGCCTAGGGCCATGGTCTCGGGTTTGAAACAGTGATCAAGCAAGGACGAAACATGGAAAAACGAAGGTTAAAACATCATACCTTGATCGGAATGAAGAGAAATCGGCAAAAGGCTTCGGGTTGCTTGGATCGGACGAACGAACGAAGGGAGTATTTGGGTTGTGTATTGCGGCCGAATGGGAGAAACTCAGGAGTGTTTTGGGGGTGTATGGGACGAAATCAACAAGGGAAAAAATGGAGGCTTGTGGGTCTTATTTATAGTGTGGCTATCTAGGGTTTCATGTGAGAGTTTGAGTACAACTCAACTTGGTTTTAATTAAAGGAAAAGGATAATGATTAAGGAGATAAGTATTAAGCTTTAAACTCTAAATTGAAGATAACCACACCACCAAAGGTGGTTTGGACGAAATTAGGGAGGCCAAGAAAGAGGGTTCGGCCACTTGATGGTCGGGACAACAATTGATGTGTCGGTTTGGAATAAAATTCGTTACGAGTCACATTTCGTTAATTATTTTGATTAATTGATTAAGTATTACTTAAATAACATTATTAGAAATGTTTTTGAGTAAAAATATCACCACAAGTAATATAAGATGTTGTGTTGACTAAAATAGTCAAACACTGATGTATGGTGAAAATGTTAAATGTTCGGTGAACTAGTTTTATGTTTGGATGCCAAAAGTAGAAATGAAACTAAATGAGGAAAGTTTCTAAACATAGGAACTTCCTAAGTATAGAAATGATATGAAAGGAGGAAAGTTCCTAAAAATAGAAACTTTCTATAATTAGAAATAATAGGAAACGAGGACAGTTTCTAAAAATGGAAACTTTCTAAAATTAGAAATGTTACGAAATGAGAAAGTTTCTAAAAATAGAAACTTTCAAAATATAGAAAGTAAGAAATGAAAAATAGTAACATACCCAAAATGTCGAGTTGTCACATTCTCCCTTGGTTGAAGAAATTTCATCCCGAAATTTAAAACAAAGAACGAACATGAGAGACAACGAGAAATAGATGTGGATGATAGGCAGTACTCATATCGAGGCGAGTACCGAGAAAGTTTTGCAACGCTTGCCAAAAACGAAAAGTGAAACGAATGACGTGATTAGATATGATTGATATTGGCAGTCCATGCCGAGATAGGACTTCTTTCAAGTAGATTCTTGTCAGATTCTCCATTTGATCAGTTTCCTTAATAGGAATGAAATGAGCTGATTTGGTCAATCGATCAACAATTACCCAAATTGTGTCATGACCATTAGACGTTCGAGGCAATTTGGTTATGAAATCCATAGAGATTTCTTCCCAATTCCATTCAGGGATCTCTGGCTGTTGCAGAAGACCGGAAGGCTTCTGATTCTCTGCTTTCACTTTGGCACCAGTTAAACATTTGCTGACGTAAATTGCGATCTCTTTCTTCATGTTTGGCCACCAATATAATTCTTTGACATCTTTATACATCTTGTCAGCACCAGGATAAATAGAATATTTGGATCGATGAGCTTCATTCAAGATGACGTCGCGAACACTTCCATGATTAGGAACCCATAAACGATCCATGAAATTTTAGGGTTCCATCCACCTTTGCTTCTAGTTGCTTATCCAAAACACGTACGGCTTCCTTCTTCATGTTCTCTATCTCTAAGGCTTCAATTTGGAATTTATGAATTTGGGAGGATAGATTAGAAAGAATGGAAATTGGCAGGGTTCGAATACGACGAGGTTTGGGTTGCTCTTTCCGACTTGCGGTATCAGCTAAGACGTTAGCTTTACCAGAACGATACTTGATCTCGCAGTCATAATCATTCATAAAATCTACCCATCTGCGCTGTCTCATGTTGAGCTCTTTCTTGATTGAATATGTGTTGCAGAGTCTTGTGGTCAGTGAATATCATGCACTTGGTACCGTAGAGGTAATGTCTCCAAATCTTCAAAGCGAACACCACGACACCTGACTCGAGATCATGCGTTGTGTAGTTCTTTTCGTGAATCTTCAATTGTTGAGAGGCGTAGGCGATTACCTTTGTGCGAATCATCACAGAAAACTACGAAGTTGTCGGTTCCTTCAGGAAAAGATAGAATTTGCGCGGAAAATATTATGGATTGTAGGGTTTGGAAGGCCGATTCTTGTTTTTCGCCCCAGACAACTTCTCATCTTTTTGAGTCAACACCTTTAAATTTGTAGCTATCTTCGCGAAATTCTCGATGAATCTTCTTTAATAGCCAGCAAGACCAAGAAATTGTCTAATTCTGTTGGGGTCTTTGGAGCTTCCCAAATTTTAATAGCCTCGATCTTTGCAGAATCGATGACATGCCCTAGGTATTGTACTTCACGCAACCAGAATTCACACTTTGACGACTTGGGATACAACTTCTCTTTCTCCAACAACTCAAGAATAATTCATACGTGCTCTTCATGTTCTGCTCTTGTTCGCGAATAGATTAGAATATGATCTATGAAGACGAAGACGAATTTGTCGAGATATTGCTTGCACACTCTATTCAAGAGATCATTAAACACAGCAGGCGCATTGGTCAAACCACATAGCATAAACAAGAATTTGTATTGACCATAGCGAGTTCTGAATGTTGTCTTGGGTATATCTTCATCACGAACCTTAAATTAGTGATAGATTGAATGGAGATCGATCTTGGAGTAGAAACTCGATCCTTGGAGTAGGTCGAATAGATCATCAATACGGGAAAAAGGATAACGATTTATAATGGTAGCTTGTTCAATTCACAATAGTCAATGCACATACTCATTGAGCCGTTTTTATTTTTAACGAAAAGGGTCGGAGCTCCCTGAATGAGAAACTCTCTCGAATGAAACTAAGATCAAGAAGATCTTGTAACAGAGAAGAAAGTTCTTGCATTTCAGACGGTGCAAGAGTATAAGGAAAACGCGCAATAGGAGTAATTTTTGGAATCAAAACGATGCGGAATTCAACTTGTGTCTGAGGTGGCAGTCCATGCAATTCGCCAGGAAAACAATAGAAAAAAAAAATCACGAACGATAGGAATGTCCTCGATCTTACGATCTTTAGACTGCTTGTCAATGACATGAGCAAGAAAGGCTTGGCATTCTTTATGAAGATATTCTGTGCTTTCATAGCATTTATGATTTTGATATTTTTGTTTCTTTGTTCATCTTGAATTATTAATGTTTATATTTTTGTTAAAGGGATTCGAATTTGTTTGTTGTGGCATAATATATCAGCATAGTTTTTAGATAACCAATTAATCCCTATGACGATATCGAAACTACCTAGCTCTATAGGCATAAGGTCAAACTCAAATCTATGATTGTCTAGATTAAGCTAACAACTCTTAAGAAAATCTCACTAGACAAAATAACTTGCCATCTGCTAATTAAATCTCATATCTGACCTCTAAAGGCGATGATTCGATTTCCAAGAATCTTTTAAAGTCGGTCGATACAAAACTCAAATCGAAACTCGAATCAAATAAAATAGAAGCAAAATAAATGTCGATAATAAACGTACTGGTAACAGTATTGGGATCTTTGCGAGCTTCTTGAGCACCAATGACGAATTCTCGACCACGAATATTCTGACGATCGTCGTCGTTGTTGTTGTTGTTGTTCTGAAGCTTTGGACAATGGTTACGGTAGTGATTTGGATCACCACACTCGTAAAAGATGAGAATTTTGGGAGGAGTATAAGACGCACATTTGATGATATTGTGACCCCAACGGTCACATATATAAAACTTCTCACACTGATCATCATGATGTCAATTGCACTTGTTACACTTGGGATTGCTTCCAGCACATGGTTTTTCATCAGGGTTTCGACTGATCGTTGTTCTTCTGGTTGAATGCAACACAACTCTGGATTTTCTGATACTTGTTCCCTTTGTAGTTTTGCTGATTGTTGTTGTAGTAACGCTTCCCATTGTCTTTTCTAGAGTGTTCAGACGATTTGCTAGACACAACCAATTGGTCTTTAAACGATCCACTTCCAAAAGCATCATCTATCAGTCTTGTTGCTAGATTCACATCATCTTCAAAAGTTGTAGGCTGAGCGGCAGTGACGTGAGTACGAACGAGATCGTGTAGACCATAGACATATCTCAATTCACTTGAGCTCGGGGGAACCCATATGAGGAACAAGACGATAATGAAAATTCTAAAGAAAGAAATTTTTTTTTTTTATAGAGTAGACATAGTAGAAATATACGAAAAGAAATAGGGGAAAATAGATACAATAGTCGTAGTAGTAGTAGACGTAATAGTAGTAGTAGCAGACGTAATAGTAGTAGTAGTAGAAATCGCAAAATAAGGAAATTACTTATTATAGTATGAAATAAAAATTTTCAAATAACAAAATAAGATGATCTTTGTAAAGAAATAAAATAATACTTTTTCTAAAAATGTTTCCTAATGGTTAGGTTTGAAAAGAATGGCACATTCAGCCAAACAAGGTAAAAAAAAAAAAACTAATTAAAACAAAATTTTAAAATAGTTAAGAAAATAAAATAATTAAATAATTAAAGGTCGAATTTAGACGTGCGGCGACGATTCAACGCCTTCTTCTGGTTCATTCTCTGCTTCAAAGTCTTCTTCAGGCTCCGAATCGTCTTCTAGTTCTGATTCTGATATATGTTCTGGTTCTTGTCTTCGAGAGGTTCTTGGAACTATATTACGACGCGGCTTCGCATGCGTAGACACAAATAAAATAACGCCCTCAAACATACGAACCAAAATTTGACGTCTTCTTGGTTGTTGATGCCATAGAACAACTTGAGACGAAGAAATACTTCTAGGCGTAGCAGTACTCTGATCACTATCATATTCCGAGTCGGACGAAAATATAGATAACAGTCGATAACGAAATTCTGATAAATAAGTCGCATTACTGATAGAACATAAGATTAGGCACTCAGATGATACACTAAATAGTACTCTAAGGCAATACTAACTAAGTAAATGTTCTAATCTAAGAACAATGAAACTTCGGGATATGAGACTCAGCGTGCCATGAACATTTGTTTTGTAAAAGTTTTGTTTTTCCCAAAAATCTTTTGTAGTTATAGACTAGGCTTGCTAATTCACTATAACTTAAGCTCTGATACCATTCTGTCACACCCCGCCAAAAATGAGTTTTACTTCATTTAAAATGTTTTGCGGAAGAACGGAGGTGTAATGATCATGATTACATAGCAAAAATTAAGTAAACAAACAACCACGTAAATAGATAATTAGAATGGTTTACCTTCTAAAAATGGAAAGTTTCCAAAAATAGTAGTTACTAAAAATAGTAAGTTTTGAAAATGAAGTGATTGTTCATAAACTTAAATGTTCATTCATGGCTCACGAAAAACCACTGCTCATATCCTCCAGTTCCACTGCACCTAATTACCTGGAAAAACATAAGTAAAAGGGGGTCAACAAATAATGTTGAGTGAATCCACATGGTTAAAGTAAAGAGTAAAGTAAAGTAAAGTAAAGTAAAGTAAAGTGTTTTGCTACTCAAAATGTTTGTTATGAAAATGGTTTATGACTGAAAAATGTATAAGGCTCAACACTCATATGATATGAGAAGTAAATATGAAAAGTGAAGTGTAATTGTAGAATATCTACAATTACTAGTTATGTTTATGAAAATGTGTTGAACAAGTTGTTATGTTTGACATCGCATGAACTGTTATCCCCAACAGGTAGCTAGTCTATTGAGTTAATATACCAACCCCTAAGTCCACAATCAACACTTCAACTCCAGTATGTTATGTTATTTTATGGATATACACTCCCGGAAATGTCTTGGATAAACCAAGTAATGATCAGACGTTGTTGGGAGGATGAGTGTCAGCCATAGTACTATCTGCATATCCATGGTCTAGATCCACTAGCTAATGATTGCTGGTAACCTTAGTCCGGTATAATAATTGTTTGTCATGCCAATGCGATAATGAAAATGTATAGATGTTGTTGTACAATCATAGTGAAACAGTAGAAGTTGTGTTTATGTTTTCCACCCCAAAGTTTATAAAAACAGTAAAAAGAGTAAAAGGGGTCTGTGGACTCACCTGGCAAAGCTTAGCTCTCGATAAACCTCAAAGAATCTCTTCAAAGACTCCTAGCGCCTAAACGCAATAACGTTTCTAATTAGACTAAGCTAACACAGGCGATCTAATAATAATGATATATGATATGAAATTAATGTTATGTTTTATGTTTTGTGACATCGAATGAATTTGGGTTATTGGAATAGGTCGAAATGAAACGAAATGAAATGAAATGAAATGGACTTCGAAATGAAATGAAATTAAATGAAATGGACTTCGAAATGAAATGAAATGGGCTTGGGATAGACTTAAAGGGCCTAAATGGGCTTAATGGGCCTAGATGGGCTTAATGGGCCACTAGGTTGGGCCACTTGGGCCTCTTATTGGGCTTAGGTCCAATTAGATTGGGCCATGGATTGGGCTTGGGCCCAATTGGGTTCGGTTTGGTATAAGTGGGCCAAAGGTTTGGGCTTTGGTCCAAATGGGCTTGGATACTAATGGGCCAACTAAGGTTTGGGCCCGATAGACTAAGGTAGATCGATATGGGCCAAGTACGGGCCTTGGCCCGATTAGGTATTCGGGTTTGGGTCGATCGGTTGGGTCAAGATCCGGCCTTGACCCGGTTTGACTTATGGGTCAAAATTAGTCCATCCTAGAAGTGAACATTGGTCAAATTGTCAACAAAAGTCAACATTGGTCCACTAGGTTTCGACTAAGGTTTGGTATTCGGATCTAGGGTTTAATCTAGCATAATATTTGGTCAACAAAGGTCAAATAGTCCACATAAGGTCAAATAGTCAACATACAAGTCAACTAGGGTTAGGGTTTGGTCTAGGGTTGGCCGAATGGCCAAACCCCATCGGGTTTGAGCTCTAGATTGGCTAGGTTCGGTTTTAGGTGCTAGATTTGGCATAGGTTCGGATCTAAGGACTTGTTCTAGGGTTAAACATGTCAAGTTCGAGATCTAAGGTTCAATCAAAGGGATCTAGCAAGCAAACAACAAATCAAGAACACCACACACACACATGAACCCGATCGGTTGAGAACATGCATGTGTGCTCGGTTTTCATGGCTAACCGAGACCATATGGCCTAGGGCCATGGTCTCGGGTTTGAAACAGTGATCAAGCAAGGACGAAACATGGAAAAACCAAGGTCAAAACATCATACCTTGATCGGAATGAAGAGAAATCGGCAAAAGGCTTCGGGTTGCTTGGATCGGACGAACGAACGAAGGGAGTATTTGGGTTGTGTATTGCGGCCGAATGGGAGAAACTCGGGACTGTTTTGGGGGTGTATGGGACGAAATCAACAAGGGAAAAAATGGAGGCTTGTGGGTCTTATTTATAGTGTGGCTATCTAGGGTTTCATGTGAGAGTTTGAGTACAACTCAACTTGGTTTTAATTCAAGGAAAAGGATAATGATTAAGGAGATAAGGATTAAGCTTTAAACTCTAAATTGAAGATAACCACACAACCAAAGGTGGTTTGGACGAAATTAGGGAGGCCAAGAAGGAGGGTTCGGCCACTTGATGGTCGGGACAACAATTGATGTGTCGGTTTGGAATAAAATTCGTTACGAGTCACATTTCGTTAATTATTTTGATTAATTGATTAAGTATTACTTAAATATCATTATTAGAAATGTTTTTGAGTAAAAATATCACCACAAGTAATATAAGATGTTGTGTTGACTAAAATAGGTAAACACTGATGTATGGTGAAAATGTTAAATGTTCAGTGAACTAGTTTTATGTTTGGATGCCAAAAGTAGAAATGAAACTAAATGAGGAAAGTTTCTAAACATAGGAACTTCCTAAGTATAGAAATGATATGAAAGGAGGAAAGTTTCTAAAAATAGAAACTTTCTATAATTAGAAATAATAGGAAACGAGGACAGTTTCTAAAAATGGAAACTTTCTAAAATTAGAAATGTTACGAAATGAGAAAGTTTCTAAAAATAGAAACTTTCTAAATATAGAAAGTAAGAAATGAAAAATAGTAACATACCCAAAATGTCGAGTTGTCACATTCTCCCCTGGTTGAAGAAATTTCATCCCGAAATTTAAAACAAAGAACGAACATGAGAGACAACGAGAAATAGATGTGGATGATAGGCAGTACTCATATCGAGGCGAGTACCGAGAAAGTTTTGCAACGCTTGCCAAAAACGAAAAGTGAAACGAATGACGTGATTAGATATGATCGATATTGGCAGTCCATGCCGAGATAGGACTTCTTTCAAGTAGATTCTTGTCAGATTCTCCATTTAATCAGTTTCCTTAATAGGAATGAAATGAGCTGATTTGGTCAATCGATCAACAATTACCCAAATTGTGTCATGACCATTAGACGTTCGAGGCAATTTGGTTATGAAATCCATAGAGATTTCTTCCCAATTCCATTCAGGGATCTCTGGCTGTTGCAGAAGACCGGAAGGCTTCTGATTCTCTGCTTTCACTTTGGCACCAACTAAACATTTGCTGACGTAAATTGCGATCTCTTTCTTCATGTTTGGCCACCAATATAATTCTTTGACATCTTTATACATCCTGTTAGCACCAGGATAAATAGAATATTTGGATCGATGAGCTTCATTCAAGATGACGTCGCGAACACTTCCATGATTAGGAACCCATAAACGATCCATGAAATTTTAGGGTTCCATCCACCTTTGCTTCTAGTTGCTTATCCAAAACGCGTACGGCTTCCTTCTTCATGTTCTCTATCTCTAAGGCTTCAATTTGGAATTTATGAATTTGGGAGGATAGATTAGAAAGAATGGAAATTGGCAGGGTTCGAATACGACGAGGTTTGGGTTGCTCTTTCCGACTTACGGTATCAGCTAAGACGTTAGCTTTACCAGAATGATACTTGATCTCGCAGTCATAATCATTCATCAAATCTACCCATCTGCGCTGTCTCATGTTGAGCTCTTTCTTGATTGAATATGTGTTGCAGAGTCTTGTGGTCGGTGAATATCATGCACTTGGTACCGTAGAGGTAATGTCTCCAAATCTTCAAAGCGAACACCACGACAGCTGACTCGAGATCATGCGTTGTGTAGTTCTTTTCGTGAATCTTCAATTGTTGAGAGGCGTAGGCGATTACCTTTGTGCGAATCATCACAGAAAACTACGAAGTTGTCGGTTCCTTCAGGAAAAGATAGAATTTGCGCGGAAAATATTATGGATTGTAGGGTTTGGAAGGCCGATTCTTGTTTTTCGCCCCAGACAACTTCTCATCTTTTTGCGTCAACACCTTTAAATTTGTAGCTATCTTCGCGAAATTCTCGATGAATCTTCTTTAATAGCCAGCAAGACCAAGAAATTGTCTAATTCTGTTGGGGTCTTTGGAGCTTCCCAATTTTTAATAGCCTCGATCTTTGCAGAATCGATGTCGATTCCTTCTTTGCTAATGACATGCCCTAGGTATTGTACTTCACGCAACCAGAATTCACACTTTGCCGACTTGGGATACAACTTCTCTTTCTCCAACAACTCAAGAATAATTCATAAGTGCTCTTCATGTTCTGCTCTTGTTCGCGAATAGATTAGAATATGATCTATGAAGACGAAGACGAATTTGTCGAGATATTGCTTGCACACTCTATTCAAGAGATCCTTAAACACAGCAGGCGCATTGGTCAAACCACATAGCATAAACAAGAATTTGTATTGACCATAGCTAGTTCTGAATGTTGTCTTGGGTATATCTTCATCACGAACCTTAAATTAGTGATAGATTGAATGGAGATCGATCTTGGAGTAGAAACTCGATCCTTGGAGTAGGTCGAATAGATCATCAATACGGGAAAAAGGATAACGATTTATAATGGTAGCTTGTTCAATTCACAATAGTCAATGCACATACTCATTGAGCCGTTTTTATTTTTAACGAAAAGGGTCGGAGCTCCCTGAATGAGAAACTCTCTCGAATGAAACTAAGATCAAGAAGTTCTTGTAACAGAGAAGAAAGTTCTTGCATTTCAGACGGTGCAAGAGGATAAGGAAAACGCGCAATAGGAGTAATTTTTGGAATCAAAACGATGCGGAATTCAACTTGTCTCTGAGGTGGCAGTCCAGGCAATTCGCCAGGAAAACAATAGAAAAAAAAATCACGAACGATAGGAATGTCCTCGATCTTACGATCTTTAGACTGCTTGTCAATGACATGAGCAAGAAAGGCTTGTCATTCTTTATGAAGATATTCTGTGCTTTCATATCATTTATGATTTTGATATTTTTGTTTCTTTGTTCACCTTGAATTATTAATGTTTATATTTTTGTTAAAGGGATTCGAATTTGTTTGTTGTGGCATAATATATCAGCATAGTTTTTAGATAACCAATTAATCCCTATGACGATATCGAAACTACCTAGCTCTATAGGCATAAGGTCAAACTCGAATCTATGATTGTCTAGATTAAGCTAACAACTCTTAAGAAAATCTCACTAGACAAAATAACTTGCCATCTGCTAATTAAATCTCATATCTGACCTCTAAAGGCGATGATTCGATTTCCAAGAATCTTTTAAAGTCGGTCGATACAAAACTCAAATCCAAACTCGAATAAAATAAAATAGAAGCAAAATAAATGTCGATAATAAACGTACTGGTAACAGTATTGGGATCTTTGCGAGCTTCTTGAGCACCAATGACGAATTCTCGACCACGAATATTCTGACGATCGTCGTTGTTGTTGTTGTTGTTGTTGTTGTTGTTGTTGTTGTTCTGAAGCTTTGGACAATGGTTACGGTAGTGATTTGGATCACCACACTCGTAAAAGACGAGAATTTTGGGAGGAGTATAAGACGCACATTTTATGAAATTGTGACCCCAACGGTCACATATATAAAACTTCTCACACTGATCATCATGATGTCAATTGCACTTGTTACACTTGGGATTGCTTCCAGCACACGGTTTTTCATCAGGGTTTCGACTGATCGTTGTTCTTCTGGTTGAATGCAGCATAACTCTGGATTTTCTGATACTTGTTCCCTTTGTAGTTTTGCTGATTGTTGTTGTAGTAACGCTTCCCATTGTCTTTGCTAGAGTGTTCAGGCGATTTGCTAGACACAACCAATTGGTCTTTAAACGATCCACTTCCAAAAGCATCATCTATCAGTCTTGTTGCTAGATTCACATCATCTTCAAAAGTCGTAGGCTGAGCGGCAGTGACGTGAGTACGAACGAGATCGTGTAGACCGTAGACATATCTCAATTCACTTGAACTCGGGGGAACCCATATGAGGAACAAGACGATAATGAAAATTCTAAAGAAAGAATTTTTTTATTTTTTTTTTATAGAGTAGACATAGTAGAAATATACGAAAAGAAATAGGGGAAAATAGATACAATAGTCGTAGTAGTAGTAGTAGACGTAATAGTAGTAGTAGCAGACGTAATAGTAGTAGTAGTAGAAATCGCAAAATAAGGAAATTACTTATTATAGTATGAAATAAAAATTTTCAAATAACAAAATAAGATGATCTTTGTAAAGAAATAAAATAATACTTTTATTAAAAATGTTTCTTAATGGTTAAGTTTTGAAAAGAATGGCACATTCAGCCAAACAAGGTAAAAAAAAAAAAAACTAATTAAAACAAAATTTAAAAATAGTTAAGAAAATAAAATAATTAAATAATTAAAGGTAGAATTTAGACGTGCGGCGACGATTCAACGCCTTCTTCTGGTTCATTCTCTGCTTCAAAGTCTTCTTCAGGCTCCGAATCGTCTTCTAGTTCTGATTCTGATATATGTTCTGGTTCTTGTCTTCGAGAGGTTCTTGGAACTATATTACGACGCGGCTTCGCATGCGTAGACACAAATAAAAGAACGCCCTCAAACATACAAACCAAAATTTGACGTCTTCTTGGTTGTTGATGCCATAGAACAACTTGAGACGAAGAAATACTTCTAGGCGTAGCAGTACTCTGATCACTATCATATTCCGAGTCGGACGAAAATATAGATAACAGTCGATAACGACATTCTGATAAATAAGTCGCATTACTGATAGAACATAAGATTAGGCACTCAGACGATACGCTAAATAGTACTCTAAGGCAATACTAACTAAGGAAATGTTCTAATCTAAGAACAATGAAACTTCGGGATATGAGACTCAGCGTGCCATGAACATTTGTTTCGTAAAAGTTTTGTTTTTCCCAAAAATCTTTTGTAGTTATAGACTAGGCTTGCTAATTCACTATAACTTAAGCTCTGATACCATTCTGTCACACCCCGCCAAAAATGAGTTTTACTTCATTTAAAATATTTTGCGGAAGAACGGAGGTGTAACGTTCATGATTACATAGCAAAAATTAAGTAAACAAACAACCACGTAAATAACATAATGGAATGGTTTACCTTCTAAAAATGGAAAGTTTCCAAAAATAGTAGTTACTAAAAATAGTAAGTTTTGAAAATGAAGTGATTGTTCATAAACTTAAATGTTCATTCATGGCTCACGACAAACCACTGCTCATATCCTCCAGTTCCACTGCACCTAATTACCTGGAAAAACATAAGTAAAAAGGGGGTCAACAAATAATGTTGAGTGAATCCACAGGGTTAAAGTAAAGAGTAAAGTAAAGTAAAGTAAAGTGTTTTGCTACTCAAAATGTTTGTTATGAAAATGGTTTATGACTGAAAAATGTATAAGGCTCAACACTCATATGATATGAGAAGTAAATATGAAAAGTGAAGTGTAATTGTAGAATATCTACAATTACTAGTTATGTTTATGAAAATGTGTTGAACAAGTTGTTATGTTTGACATCGCATGAACTGTTATCCCCAACAGGTAGCTAGTTTATTGAGTTAATATACCAACCCCTAAGTCCACAATCAACACTTCAACTCCAATATGTTATGTTATTTTATGGATATACACTCCCGGAAATGTCTTGGATAAACTAAGTAATGATCAAACGTTGTTGGGAGGATGAGTGTCAGCCAATAGTACTATCTGCATATCCATGGTCTAGATCCACTAGCTAATGATTGCTGGTAACCTTAGTCCGGTATAATAATTGTTTGTCATGCAAATGCGATAATGAAAATGTATAGATGTTGTTGTACAGTCATAGTAAAAGAGTAGCAGTTGTGTTTATGTTTTCCACCCCAAAGTTTATAAAAACAGTAAAAAGAGTAAAAGGGGTCTGTGGACTCACCTGGCAAAGCTTAGCTCTCGATAAACCTCAAAGAATCTCTTCAAAGACTCCTAGCGCCTAAACGCAATAACGTTTCTAATTAGACTAAGCTAACACAGGCGATCTAATAATAATGATATATGATATGAAATTAATGTTATGTTTTATGTTTTGTGACATCGAATGAATTTGGGTTATTGGACCATAATAGGTCGAAATGAAATGAAATGAAATGAAATGGACTTCGAAATGAAATGAAATTAAATGAAATGGACTTCGAAATGAAATGAAATGAAATGGGCTTGGGATAGACTTAAAGGGCCTAAATGGGCTTAATGGGCATAGATGGGCTTCATGGGCCACTTGGGCCTCTTATTGGGCTTAGGTCCAATTAGATTGGGCCATGGATTGGGATTGGGCCCAATTGGGTTCGGTTTGGTATAAGTGGGCCAAAGGTTTGGGCTTTGGTCCAAATGGGCTTGGATACTAATGGGCCAACTAAGGTTTGGGCCCGATAGACTAAGGTAGATCGATATGGGCCAAGTACGGGCCTTGGCCCGATTAGGTATTCGGGTTTGGGTCGATCGGTTGGGTCAAGATCCGGCCTTGACCCGGTTTGACTTATGGGTCAAAATTAGTCCATCCTAGAAGTCAACATTGGTCAAATTGGTCCACTAGATTTCGACTAAGGTTTGGTATTCGGATCTAGGGTTTAATCTAGCATAATATTTGGTCAACAAAGGTCAAATAGTCCACATAAGGTCAAATAGTCAACATACAAGTCAACTAGGGTTAGGGTTTGGTCTAGGGTTGGCCGAATGGCCAAACCCCATCGGGTTTGAGCTCTAGATTGGCTAGGTTCGGTTTTAGGTGCTAGATTTGGCATAGGTTCGGATCTAAGGACTAGTTCTAGGGTTAAACATGTCATGTTCGAGATCTAAGGTTCAATCAAAGGGATCTAGCAAGCAAACAACAAATCAAGAACACCACACACACACATGAACCCGATCGGTTGAGAACATGCATGTGTGCTCGGTTTTCATGGCTAACCGAGACCATATGGCCTAGGGCCATGGTCTCGGGTTTGAAACAGTGATCAAGCAAGGACGAAACATGGAAAAACGAAGGTTAAAACATCATACCTTGATCGGAATGAAGAGAAATCGGCAAAAGGCTTCGGGTTGCTTGGATCGGACGAACGAACGAAGGGAGTATTTGGGTTGTGTATTGCGGCCGAATGGGAGAAACTCGGGACTGTTTTGGGGGTGTATGGGACGAAATCAACAAGGGAAAAAATGGAGGCTTGTGGGTCTTATTTATAGTGTGGCTATCTAGGGTTTCATGTGAGAGTTTGAGTACAACTCAACTTGGTTTTAATTCAAGGAAAAGGATAATGATTAAGGAGATAAGGATTAAGCTTTAAACTCTAAATTGAAGATAACCACACCACCAAAGGTGGTTTGGACGAAATTAGGGAGGCCAAGAAGGAGGGTTCGGCCACTTGATGGTCGGGACAACAATTGATGTGTCGGTTTGGAATAAAATTCGTTACGAGTCACATTTCGTTAATTATTTTGATTAATTGATTAAGTATTACTTAAATATCATTATTAGAAATGTTTTTGAGTAAAAATATCACCACAAGTAATATAAGATGTTGTGTTGACTAAAATAGTCAAACACTGATGTATGGTGAAAATGTTAAATGTTCGGTGAACTAGTTTTATGTTTGGATGCCAAAAGTAGATATGAAACTAAATGAGGAAAGTTTCTAAACATAGGAATAAAAGTCTCTTTATTCAAAAAGATATAAATCCGTGACTACTCATCTTGGTGGGAACTTTGATGGGACGTTAACGTCATCGCGGTATTTGGTGGTAGATTCGAAAGTTCTTCGAAGATAGCTACACAAGTTTTTGTGTAAACCAAATATCGGGGATATTCTGTTGGAGCTCAACGAATATTGGATTGACCACCGTGATATTACGTCGTGGTTGAAAAGTTCAAAAGTATTATTCACTAGGATTGTCCTTAAGCCTGAGCTATTTGGTTTATGATACAATGGCTAATGTACTTTGGTTCGTCTTAGACAAGCCTGAAATATGGTTGTCATATGAGGCTTTGCTGGGTACAAAGGAGGTTGTATCATGAATCGAAATATAACAAGATGGTAATTGCACCTCCTTCTTAGGAGAGATATTTATGGGTCCCTTGACATGATGAAAACTGACAAGTGCATGGCCATGCCCAAAAAGCGAACTGATTCGTTCTTTGTCGTTTATCACAACAGTTTAAATCAAGTAGTCAAGAAATGAATTCGAGTACAGGAGTTGATAATTTCTACCATGCTCGTATTCGTTGTCACAAATATCATGCTGGAAGGGATGAACCTAACAACGTTACCCAATAAGTAAAGACGGAGTGTTCTTAACTAGGCAACGCTATTAAAGGAGTTTCTCAAAAAATTATACCTGGGTTACATAAGCTGTTTTTATGGGGTTGGTTACCTACATGCTCATTTAGAAGGCCACTGTAGCTCGTGTCATCAAGCTAAGGTTACGAACTTGCACAAGTGGGAGTCTGATGGATTTATGTGCACATTTAGTCAACCTATGGTGATACATCCATGCCTACGAAACACTTAAGGGTCACACCGGTGAGTGCATGTAATACGAGTATGATATGTAATGATACTTGGAAGAGGATTGATTCATAATAGTCATTTATGAATCAAGTTAAGTACTAAGTTAAGTTCAACTTATTACTAGATTAATTTATCTAACTAATTAATACAAGTATTTGTACATTTACTAGTTGAGTAAATATACAATGTGTTAATTATAGATTAGTGATAATATGATTTAAAAGCAATTAAATCATATAGTAATTGGATAATATTATTGTGTAAATTATATAAAGGTTATTATATAATTAATTATTAAAAGTATAAATACAAGGATAATATTTCGTGTATGTATATATACCGAAATATTAAGTGTATTAATACTAGATATTAATAATTAAGTGCAACAATAATAACTAGTTAAACTATAAGGTAAAGAAACGTAAAAAGGAAAGGTTAATTATAGAATTGATCTTAATTAAACTAGAGGGTCCTAAGCGCAACTTATTTATCTATAAATAAGAAGCTTAGGGTAACTCTAATTCCCCTTGCTTGTACACGAATCCACTCCCTCTCCCCCTCCTTGTTTTCGGCCGAACACACCCCAAGAGACAAGCATTGTGTTCTTTGTTCTTCGTGTTCTTCACAGTTCTTGAAGATCAAGATCATTACAAGGATCGACTAGAAGATCACTCGTCGTGTTCATCATCAGTGGAATTACTTAAGCTAGATTAAGGTATGATTTGGGAAACCCTTTTTCCTCCTTCTCCCTCTTGTTCGATCGACACACCAAGAACCCTAGGGTTTTTAGTTGGCCGTCGAATACACACAAGCATGTGTGTGTGTTCGAGTTTTTTGTACAAGGTTTCTTTCTTGTTGATCTAGTCTAGATTTCCAACATCCCAATCCTTTAGGGTTTAAGGATTAAGTTTAATCTCAGTTCGCTTTAGGGATTAAACTAGCTAGTTGGTTTAACCGACAAAAGTCATGTTCTTGTCAGTATGGTCGAACCAAGCATACTAGGAGGTTGACACAAGTGGTCAATTAGTGTTATGAAACCTTTCAATAAGCTCATTATATTACTCTATCTCCATCCACGAATGGAATACCCGGAAAGGCGATGGTGAAGGATTTATGTGCACAGATAAGTACACGTGTCACCGTGTCCAATTTTGTAAGGCACTAAAGGGTCACACCACTACACATCTAATAATGGACAACCGAATAAAGTAAGTTGTGTGGAATAATTAACTACTTAAGTTAATTATAAAGAAGAGAATAAATAATAATAAGTTGATTATTATTTAAGAGGAAAGTTAAATATTAAGTTAAATATTTAACGGACAGTTAATTAATAGTTAATTAATTAACTTGTAAAAGTCCAAGAGTTTAAAGTGTTAATAGGAAGTTTAATCATGATATTAATCATAATTAAACTCCAAGGACTAAACTGTAACATGAAGCCTTATAAATAAGGGACTTATGTAAGGGTTTAGAGGCTAATCACTTTACACACTCAAAACCCTAATACTCCCTCCCCTTCTTTGGCCGTACGAACGAGAGAAAGAACGCTAGGGTTCTTTCGGTTTCTTCTTCGAGTTCGACCGAACTCACACACACACAAGCCTTTGTGTGTTACTTTATTGGTACAACGCGGTCTTGCAGCGTGTTCAGGTGGTGCAGTAGAGGTGGATCATTCTTTAGCAATCTAAAGGTAATGTTCTTCATCTTATTCTTCTTGTGATCTCATTGACTAGTAGAGATCCGGTATGTGTGATTCAAGTTCCGCCATGTGAATCCTACAAGGTTTTCCTACAGTGGTATCAGAGCTTCCTACTAATCTCAATGAGATTCGGTTGAGTTTCTTTTGTTTAGCAAAAAGAACCCTTGGAAATTTAATCCAAGAAAATTGTTCAAGTTTATGAATAATTGGATTGAATAGGGTTCTAGATAAAAGAAATTAGGTTTCTTTTTCCCTTCTTTGCTTTTTACGATTTTCGTATATATGTATATATATTATTAAGTTTTTTTATCTTAAAAAGAAACCTAGTAAGTTTGATCCAAGAACATTGTTCAAGTTTATGAACAATTGGATTGAATAGGTTTCAGGATAAAAGAAATTAGTTTTCCTTTTTTTTGTCTAGTAAAAGAAACCCTAAAAAAATTAGTCCAAGTAATTGATTAACCAACATTTGGTAAATCAATGGACAAATTAGGCTTTAGACAAATTAAGGAAAGTTGTGTTATTCTTAGTATTAGAATAACACATTTATTTATTTATTTGTTATTATTATTATAATTTTCGGTACATAAAAAGAAGGGTAAAGGGTTCGACCGAACCGAGTAAGACCGAACCACGGTCGAACTCAAGTTCGGACGAACGGGCCGAACGGGCGAGCCGAACCGAGCCACGGTTCGGTCTTCGTCTAATCGATCCAGTTTTTTCCCTCGTTGTGTATTTGATCCAGTTTCATTAACCTAACGCTCAGTTTCGGGCAAATGGGTACGCGGGATCAAATCAGGTGTCAAAAGTTTACTTTTTTGACAAGTTTTATTATTTATTCGTTTATTATAATAAAGACATTAACGTCTAAATTAAAACTAATTTTAATAAGGGTTATTAAAATCATGATAATCATTAAATTAAGGGGGAAATAAGAAACCAGTTTATAGGTAATTTATTAATTATCAGTTTGATAATTTAAATTATCAGTTTATTTAATTAATTAGTATGACATAACCCAAAAGAATTGACATTGTGTTTATTTTATATTTTTCGAAATTTTTATAATTTTTCGGAAATTTTATAAAGTTTTTTATTTTAAATATACAAAACACATAACCAAGTCTTTGGGGTTATGGCATAGCAATTCTCGAAATTGCATTATTTTTATTTCATTTATTTATTATATTTGGAATAAAAAGATGGTAGTTATAAACACTTAGTTTATAATACCAAGGTTTTAATAATTGATAATGGTAATTATAAACAGTTTGTTTAAAAAAACCAAGGTATAATTAATAATGGTAATTATAAACAGTTTGTTTAGAAAATCAAACTTTAAAATTAATAATGGTAATTATAAACAGTTTGTTTAGAAAACCAATCTTTAAAATTAATAATGGTAAAGTAAACAGTTTGTTTATAAACCAAGTTTTATAAAGACAAATTTTAAAAGTGGAATTTATAAACAGTTAGTTTATAAAACCAAGTAATTAAAAACTGGCTAACATTTTTCGTACAAAGGAAAATCTTTTTTTGAAAATCTTAGATCAGAGTGCAACCCACCTAATGGAACACCTCACTTGTTCAACGATATTAACATTGTAAGGAGAAAGAACCTTATATGTGGATTCAAATCATTGCGAGTGTTTGGGTGCGTAGGGTCTTGTGATAATCGGGAGTCCCGGCGCAAGGCATCGCACTGTCTTAGGTGGTATGATCTATTTTGGTGATAATCGGGAGTCTCGGCCCAAAATGCACTATAGGGATTAAAACATGTACACGTTTTTAGTTCAACTTGATATCCCGAACATTTAGGAATCGTTTCTAGTTCAAGAGGCGATCGGTATGGCTATACCTACCAGAAATAGCGTGGCTCTAATGGGAAGTGCCCATACCTTGCATTAGAGGGCGTGATATATGGATCCTAGTCTAACTATTATTCTTAAAAGGTAATAATGTTAGAAGTTATTTACTTATCTAATCATACTAACCGTTTGTTGTTTTTCTTATAGATGTCTGTATTGTCAGAAATTCCGTTTTACTCACCGATTGAATCGTGAAGGCTCATCACTGGAAAATGGAAGCTTACTGGTCCAAACTACAAAGTTTGGAATGTGCATTTTAGGAACTTCCTAAAGGCACAAGATCTACTGTACGTGATAGACGACGTGCCCAAGGGACAACCAGGGCAAGATGCCCAGGATGATGAGCTTGACGCTTATTATCAGTATCTGGCAGATGAATAACAAGTTATGTCGATTCTCATTCTTACTTCATTATCAGAGCTTACTGATAATCTACGTAAGAAACCAAGCTATGAGTTTGTCCAGTATCTTGAGGAGACGTTTAAAGATAGTACTGAAGAAAGTAAGTATTCCGTTTTGCAAGAAATCTTTTCGTCAAAGATGAAGGATGATCAACCATTGAGTGACCATCTTATTAACATAAGAAGGTTACTAGATTGTCTCACCCTGGTTACTAGAACATCAAACCAGCAAGAACAAGTCTTGTTCCTGTTTGGATCTCTCACTCAGTACTATCAGGATAAGGTAGTACGTTTAGTTGGAAACTTTGATTTGACTATCGCAGGTCTACACGAGAATCTCTTGTGTATACGTGATGTTCAAAGGCTAGAGGAAGAATCTCTCCCTGAGATTCAGCAGGATGATTTCGATGATTGGTTGAAGAACTTTGCTGATTTGTGTTGCCCAACTTGTGGCAGCAAGGATATTTGCGAGCACACGTCCGATGTGGGACTGTTGGACACTATTTTTTTCAGTGATTCAGGTATCTTTATGATTGATTGTCTCGTTACTTCTAGTGAATCCGGGGTATTGGATACCGGATGTGGTCATCACATTTGCAATCACTTGCAGGGATTTAAGAAGAACAAGAGGCTGGGACGAGGGGATGTTGAACTACGAGTAGGTGAAGGTTCCAAGGTTGGAGCCGAAGCCGTAGGAACATATCTTCTCAAATTGCCTTCAGGAAGAGTCTTGGAACTTAAAGATTGTTATTATGTTCCTAGACTTATTAAAAATGTTATTTCGTTTGATTTACTTATAGACAGTGGTTTTTATTATGAGTTTTGTGGAAAAATGATTTCTTGTTTGAAAGATGACATTTTATATTTTAAAGCAAATTCTCATAATGGTCTATACACGTTAAATCTAAATAACATAGAACGAGACGTTTATCATATAAGTAAAAGATCCAAGAGTAACTTGAATCAAACTTATCTTTGGCATTGTCGTTTTGGTAATATAAACGAGACTCACATTAAGAAGCTCCACGACGATGGAGTTCTAGAGCCATTTGATTTGGAATCATATGCCATATGCGAATCATGTTCATCTGGCAAAATGACAAAAGACCCTTTCAATCACTACAATGAAAGGGCAGGCGAGTTGTTAGGGATCATACACAGTGACGTGTGTGGACCCTTCTGAAGGGTTTTGATAGATACTGATTGACCACTTGGGTCAACCTCCTAGTCACTTGGTTCGAACCATACTGACCAAGAACATGAACTTGTTCTTGACCGGTTAAAACCAACTAGCTAATTTAATCCCTAATGCGGAACTGAGATTAAACTTGATCCTTAAACCCTAAAGGATTGGGATCTTGGAAATCTAGATTAGATTAACAATGAAAGAAACCTTGTACGAAATCCCAAACACACACACACACACTTGTGTGTGTTTTGACCAACACCAAAGAACCCTAGCGTTCTTTGGTTGAAATCGTCCAAGAGGGGAGAAGAGAGAAAAGAGTTTTCTCAAAACATACCTTGTTGTTTGCTTAAGATAGATCCAGTGATGATGAGCAAATCGAGCGATCTTCTAGTTGATCTAAGCAATGAACTTGATCTTCGAATCTTCAAAACTTGAAGAACACGAAGAACACGAAGAACGAAGAACACCAAGCTTGGTGTTCTTGGGAGTGTTCGGCCGAAAAGGGACAGGGAGGGGGCAAGGTATTCGTGTGATGGTGTAAGGGGTTTTAGGGTTACCCTAAGCCTCTTATTTATAGATAAATAAGTTGCGCTTAGAACCCTCTAGTTTAATTAATATTAGATCTTTAATTAAACTTCCTTTTAACACTTCCAACCCTTATAGTTTAACTAGTTTATTATTGTTTCAGTTAACTATTAAATGTCTAGTATTAATACACTAATAATTCGGTACCCATATACACGAATTATATATACTTGTATTTATACTTTTAATAATTAATTATATAATAACCTTTATATAATTTATACAACAATATTATCCAATTTACTATATGATTTAATAGTTTATAAATCATATTATGGATAATCTATAATTAACACATTGTATATTTACTTAACTAGTAAATGTACAAATACTTGTATTAATTAGTTAGTTAAACTAATCTAGTAATAAGTTAAACTTAACTTAATACTTAACTTGATTCATAATGACTATTATGAATCACTCCTCTTCGTTGTGTCATTGCTTATCTTGCTCGTATTACATGCACTCACTGGTGTGACCCTTAAGTGTTTCGTAGGCATGGATGTATCATCATAGGTTGACCAACTGTGCACATAAATCCTTCAGACTCCCACTTGTGCAAGTTTGTATCCTTTGTCTTAATGATACGAGCTACAGTGGCCTTCTAGATGGGCATGTAGGTAACCAACCCCATAAAAACAGCTTACGTAACCCAAGTATAGTTTCTTGAAAAACTCTTTAATAGCGTCTCCTAGTAAAGAACACTCTGTCTTTACTTCTTGGGCAACTATGTTAGGTTCATCCCTTGCATCACGATATTTGTGATAACGAATACGAGAATGGTAGAATATATCAACTTCTGTATTCGAAATCATTTAATGACTTCTTGATTCAAACTGTTGTGATAAACGACAAAGAACAAATCAGTTCGTTTGGGCATGGCCATGCACTTTCCAGTTATCATCATGTCAAAGGACCCATAAATATCTCTCCTAAAAAGGAGGTGCAATTGCCATCTTGTTATATTTCGATTCAAAATACAAATTCCTTTGTACCCAGTAAAGCCTCGTATGACAACCATATTTCAGAATTGTCTAAGACGAACCAAAGTACATTAGTCAGTGTATCCCAAACCAAATACCTCAGGCTTAAGGATAATCCTAGTGAATAATACTTTTGAACTTTTCAACCACGAAGTATTATCACGGTGGTCAATCCAATATTCGTCGAGCTCCAACAGAATATCACCGATATTTTGTTTACACAAAACTTGCATAACTATCTTCGAAGAACTTCGAATCTACCACCAAATACCGCGATGACGTTAACGTCCCATCGAGGTTCCCACCAAGACGAGTAGTCACGGATTTATATCTTTTTGAATAAATAGACTTTTATTCATGGATATTGTAAAACATACAAATTCTGAATAATAATGATACTAACTCATGTATTATTCCTCACTGGACATAGATACTGAATTATTACTGGATCATTACTTATTCTATGCGTTTGTGTTGATCACTTCAATAAATCTTAATTGTAACTTTTATCACTAATTACAATTAGTCATTTCTATTAAACTAAAGACATAAGACGAGTATTAAGAATACTATTACTTTTGTCTTTGCTAGATATTGTTCGTGCAACATTTAGAACATATTCTAGTCTTGCCTTTTTATATGATTCGGTAAACGTAGGAGGATTGGAAAAATTACTCCTTTAGTTTCTTGAATCTTATAAAACTTGCCTTGTAACTAAATCTCTTTTAGCTACTTGATTTGTAGATATTCTTACTAGTTAAAGAAATTTCCTTAAATGTTTAACTTGTTCACTGGATTGTGAACATCCTATTAGATATGCAATAATTAATCACAAGACTTGTGATCACGCTATTAGGTTTGCAATAATCTAATTACTGATCATTTATTTCTCTTAACTCTTTGGCTAACGACTTGGTAACTTCTTGTTGTTAATGTCCTAACTAACTTACTATATTCATTAGTACCTTTAGTGAATATGTTAGTCATAGCTCCCACTAAATTTTATGGAAAATAAGCATTACTTAAACTACTACTTTTGACCTAGTCAAAACTTATAGTTTAACCCTTTAAGAATTAATCAATCATCAGAGTCATCCTTTGGATTTGCGAATATCCAACATTCCTGATAAGGGAATCATGATTCTCATTGATTACTGTATCTAACAAGTATAAGACACTTGAAACGATACTTCCAATTCTTAAGTGTATAAGTATCTTTTAAAAATCTTATTTAATGCCAAAGTCATTTCTTGGATTTCTCAAATATCCATTATTCCTATCAGGAAATTATGACTTGATTAAATATTGTATTTATTACAAGTATAAAAGACTTGCAATAATACCCTTTTTATTCTTAAATACTTTAATATAGTTTTATCCTTTTTAAGAGTTCATTTAATGTCTAAGTCACTTTACTTGGATTATACGAATATCCAATTATTCCTATTAAGGAACTATGACCTCATTAAATTCCTTTATTACAAGTGTAAAATACTTGCAATAATGCTCTTTAAAGTCTATCTTGATTATATCCAATATAATCATACTACATTTATACTAACACTTTGAAACTTACTATCATAAGTAACCATTACTTAAGATGTTTCAACTAGGTTCAATAACTTTTAAACCTTATGCTTTTCATAAAATCTCTTAAATACTTTAGAAGAAAAACTTCTAATTTCTAGTGTCTAAGTGTTGAGCTTCTAAAACATTACTCATACAACAATCAAACAAGTATAAAACATGAAATATAAAGTAAATCAAAACTTGACTTACAATATAGTCATAAAACCTTGACTAGTGTAATCATCACACATGCACACACATAGTATAATTCAAACATGGATTCTTTATTAAAACCAAATAAAAACTTGTTTTAATCATAAAATAAAAATTATCCAAACAATAAAATAAAATTGTTTTTACTGAATCCATAAAAACTGAATTATAAAATCTTGGTGCTTGTGGAATCACCATCTCATGCTGGTCATCATCACTTTCCATCTCCTCCTGCAATAAATGATTGCAAAAGTTAGATTACTCGTAATGTACTTTACAAGTATCTAAAAGTGATTAAGAAGTGTGGTTGTGTTACCTGAGGAACTTGCGTTTCCTCCACTACCACTTGCACCCTTTGGACAATTCTTTTTCCAATGCCCAGCCTCACCACACTTGAAGCACCGATTCTCGGTCCTCGCTGTGTTAGGCTTAAACTTCTTGACCTTTTGTTTGACACTTTTACCATTTGGCACTCCTTGGTTAGGATTGGTTTTACCCTTTCCTTTGCCACCATGCCCTCGTCTCTTCTTGCCACCACCACTGCTATTACCGATCATTAGAACATCCTTAGATTTGGTCCCCAAACTTAATTCAGCTGTCTTGAGCATGGAATGTAGCTCAGCGATGGATTTCTCCATATTATGCATATTGTAGTTGACCACAAAAGGCTTGTAGTCATCAGACAATGAATTGAGTATAGTATCTGTTGCCATTTGCAACGGTATGGGGTGACCAAGTCTAGCCAAGTGATCCATGTGTCCTTTCATTTTCATGACGTGGGCACTCACCGGCGTTCCTTTGACCATCTTGCAAGAGTTGAAGGCTCGATTGATGTCGAACCTCTCAGTGCGAGCTTGCTCTTGAAATGAATCCCTAAGTTGCTGGATCATCTCAAATGCAGGCACATCCATAAGTCCTGTTTGTAATTCTGGACTCATGGTTGCGATCATTAAACAGCTCACATCGAGCGCATCACTGACATGCTTATCATAAGCTTGCCTTGCTTCAGCTCTAGCATTAGCGGCAGGGACATTAGGTACTGCTCTTTCCAAGACATACCACTTTCTCTCATGCCTGAGCACAATGCGAAGATTGCACTCCCAGTTGAGAAAGTTTGACCCAGTCAACTTGTCTTTTTCGAGGATTGAGCGAAGTGAGAGATTGTTGGTACTTGTCGTTGTGGTTGTTGCTGCCATCTACAAATCAAACCCAGTTTAATTAGTAATCATCAATAAACATTCTCTAAAATATATTATAAACCCAGAATTAATATTTTAGGCCTAGGATCCATATATCACATTCTCGCCGCAAGGTTTGGGCACTTCCCGACGAGACAAGCTATTTCTGGTAGGTAACATCCTTACCGATCGTATCAAGACTTGACACGATTCCTAGGGGTCGTAGAATCTTTAGACTTATAACTTATTACAACTTTGTACAATTTAATTGTACATTTCTAAGTTAGTAATAAAGTCTAGTATGTTTGTTCTACTCAAGTACTTTTTGGGCCGAGACTCCCAATTATCACCAAAGTAGATCATACCATCTAAGACAGTGTGATGTTCTGCACCGGGACTCCCGATTATCACAGAACCTTACGCACCCTAACACTCGCAATGATTTGAATCCATATCTAAGGTTCTTTATCCTTACAATATGAATATCGTTGAACAAGTGAGGTGTTCCATTAGGTGGATAGTACTTAGATCTAAGATTTTCTTGGGTTTGTTTAAGTCTTGAACTAAACTTAAACCTTATTCCAATCTTAATCCTTGTTTAAAATATGTGACTTGTGAATTCAAGATTTCAACAAGACATCCCTTTTAAACTTTAAGAACTTTCTTTAAAACTTATAGTTTCAAGAATTTGCGCGTTTTATATGTATACCTAAAAATGAGGTGTACAAAACGTATTACTAGGTTTTGTGGGAAAAACCTTATCTAGAATAAAAACTTACTTGTTTTTATCTTTCTTGAAAAACTTAAAACTTATGTTAAACTTTTAATCCTTTTACGATTCATATACTTGAATCATAAATCTAGTTTAACACACCTAGTTTTTCATATGTTTAATAATGAAATCAAACAATAATTTGTTTTGACTTATTAGATTCGACTAAAACTTATGTCTTAACGACACATTCATAAACTTTGTGATTTTCTTGTGTAGCTCCCACTAGCTCCAACAATCATGATGGAACTTAAGTTAACACAATCACCGGTTTATAATTGGTGAAACTAATAAACTTATTATATAAAGACTATATATAATAATTCTTAGTTTGTTTAAACCTTTCTTACATTTAACTTAAACTAGTTAAATATAGGTTCTTTGTTATTTATACTTGATCATTAATCTAGTATGTTACATGACTTGTAAAATACTCATATTATACTTGTATAATTACTAGTTATAATAACTTATAACTTTATACACCTTATAATATTAATATATAACTTTGTATATTTCTAGTTCACTATATAATCTCAACTTGTACAATTTCTAGTTATAATGGAATCATAACTTTGTACTTTCTAGTTTTAATTATATAATTAACTTATAAAATTACTAGATATATTATTATATCTCTAAAGATCAAAATAACATTATTTTAATGTTCCATTTAATCTTGTATTTAATTTACATACATATATATTTCTTTTATAAAATGAACTTGTAATCATTCTAATAAGAATATTACATCTAATTTATATGTATTTTAACTTGTACTAATTAAAATACGTATAAACTACTTTATTTATTAAAATTCATTTTATCCTTTTTTAAATATTTAAAATTTAAAATACAATACATAAATAAATAAATACATCTTGTTAATTTCTTGAACTAGAAATTAACACTTCTTTTAATTCTCATTAATTAGTCTAACCCTAATCTTGTTTTTGATCAACCAAAACTAGGGTTTTGACTTTCTTGATCAAAGACATTATTTAATTAAATATTAATTCTAATCAACCCTATTTAAACAATAAACTTTGTTTAAATTCTAAGATGGATTATAACCCTAATAAATTTATTTAAACTTTTTAATTCAAACCTTTTAGACAATAAACTTTGTCTAGATTTCTAGGTTTAAAGAACTAGTTTCAATAAATCTATTAACATAATAATTAAACCTATTAAACATAAACTTGTTTAATTATCTAGGTTTTAGATTATCATCCTAATTAATCCTTTAAACAATTAAACTCAACTAGTTTAATGTTCTAGGGTTCTAGATCGCATCTAGGGTTTTTCGGAAAAATCCTTAAAGTCTAGGAAACTTTTCCACCAATTAAACTAGGCTAGTTTAACAAAAATTGGTGTCCAAGATACTCTTTGATCATGAAATCTTAAGAAAAGGAAGGAATCCTTTTTGATCAATTAAACCAAATCTTGGTTTAACATACTTGATCCTAGATTTGGAAGATCATACAATTAAGGAAAGAATCATCTTGATCAAGATTTTTGACAATCTTGATCCTAGGGTTCTAGATTTCAAAAAAATAGCTAGGGTTAGGGAAAAGAAGCCTTTTGATCAATTAAACAAATCTTGTTTAACATACTTGATCCTAGGGTTGTTTGCCTCACACGAATTTTCTAGGGTTTTCTAGAATCCTTTTGACCAATTAAACTTAACTAGTTTAACATGCTTGGTCCTAGGGTTCTAACCCTAATTCGTAAATTAAGAAGAGGAAGAAGAAGTTGGAACAAAAAAAACTTAATAAAAAATAAACAAACAAACTTTGTTAATCTAGTTTAGATCTCTAAACCAACGCTCTGATACCACTGAAGGGTTTTGATAGATACTGATTGACCACTTGGGTCAACCACCTAGTCACTTGGTTCGAACCATACTGACCAAGAACATGAACTTGTTCTTGACCGGTTAAAACCAACTAGCTAATTTAATCCCTAATGCGGAACTGAGATTAAACTTGATCCTTAAACCCTAAAGGATTGGGATCTTGGAAATCTAGATTAGATTAACAATGGAAGAAACCTTGTACAAAATCCCAAACACACACACACGTGTGTGTGTTTCGACCAACACCAAAGAACCCTAGGGTTCTTTGGTCGAAATCGTCCAAGAGGGGAGAAGAGAGAAAAGGGTTTTCTCAAAACATACCTTGTTGTTTGCTTAAGATAGATCCACTGATGATGAGCAAATCGAGCGATCTTCTAGTTGATCTAAGCAATGAACTTGATCTTCGAATCTTCAAGACTTGAAGAACACGAAGAACACCAAGCTTGGTGTTCTTGGGAGTGTTCGGCCGAAAAGGGACAAGGAGGGGGCAAGGGATTCGTGTGATGGTGTAAGGGGTTTTAGGGTTACCCTAAGCCTCTTATTTATAGATAAATAAGTTGCGCTTAGAACCCTCTAGTTTAATTAATATTAGATCTTTAATTAAACTTCCTTTTAACACTTCCAACCCTTATAGTTTAACTAGTTTATAATTGTTGCACTTAACTATTAAATGTCTAGTATTAATACACTAATAATTCGGTAGCCATATACACGAATTATATATACTTGTATTTATACTTTTAATAATTAATTATATAATAACCTTTATATAATTTATACAACAATATTATCCAATTTATATATGATTTAATAGTTTTTAAATCATATTATGGATAATCTATAATTAACACATTGTATATTTACTTAACTAGTAAATGTACAAATACTTGTATTAATTAGTTAGTTAAACTAATCTAGTAATAAGTTAAACTTAATACTTAACTTGATTCATAATGACTATTATGAATCACTCCTCTTCGTTGTGTCATTGCTTATCTTGCTCGTATTACATGCACTCACCGGTGTGACCCTTAAGTGTTTCGTAGGCATGGATGTATCATCATAGGTTGACCAACTGTGCACATAAATCCTTCACCTTCACTCCAGAAGCCAGAGGTGGATACCGCTACTTCATTACCTTTACTGACGACTTCAGTAGGTATGGTTATGTCTTTCATATGAGACTAAAGTCTGAAAGCTTTGACAAGTTCAAAGAATATCATAGGGAAGTAGAAAACCAACTGGGCAAGAAAATAAAGCCAATTCGGTCGGACCGAGGAGGCGAATATTTGAGCCAAGAGTTCGACGATCATTTGAAGGAATGTGGGATTGTTTCACAACTCACACCTACGTATACACCTCAGATGAAGGGTGTATCAGAAAGGAGAATCACACCTTGTTAGACATGGTACGTTCAATGATGTGTCGCGCCCCACTACCACTATCATTTTGGGGGCATGCACTCGAGACTGCATCATTCACACTGAATAGGGTCCCGACCAAGTCAGTAGAAGAGACTCCGTTCGAGCACTGGACGGGGAGAAAGCCAAGATTGTATTTTCTCAAGATTTGGGGTTGTGAAGCATACGTAAGATGTAACTTCACAGATAAACTAAACCCCAAGTCAGATAAGTGCATCTTCGTTGGATATCCAAGGGAAACCTTAGGATATTATTTCTATCATCAAGAAGACAACAAAATTTTTGTTGCTCGGAAAGGTGTCTTCTTGGAGGAGAAGTTTATAGGAACTGAAACTCCAAGAAAAGAAATAGAACTTCAAGAAATTGAAGAGACCGAAGATCCACCTATAACTTTTGTCGAACCAGTAGCTCAACAAAGAATTGTTGATCCCCAACCAGACCCACCGGTTGAGGAAGAAAAAACACGCAACCCTCGTAGGTCCAGTAGACCACACCAAGAACCAGTTAGGTATCTTGGATTCATGATCGATGAAGATGATGGAAGTCTACTAGAACCATTGACCTACAGCGAGGCTGCTGATGGCGTGGAGTCTGAAAGATGGCTCGAGGCTATGGAAGCAGAGATGCAATCCATGTATGACAACCAAGTTTGGGTGTTATCAGACTTGCCACCACAGTCACGTGCTGTTGGATGCAAGTGGGTTTTCAAGAAGAAAACTGACATGGATGGGAAAGTGAATACTTACAAAGCACGATTTGTCGCGAAGGGTTTCACGCAAACACGTGGTGTGGATTATTCTGAAACCTACTCGCCAGTCGCCATGCTTAAGTCTATCGGAATTCTTATGGCCATATCAGCATATTACGACTATGAGATATGGCAAATGGATGTTAAAACCGCCTTCCTTAACGTGGAGTTGAATGAGGACGTTTTCATGATACAACCGGATGGTTTTACTGATCCAAAGAATCCTGATAAAGTATGCAAATTGCTAAAATCCATTTATGGATTGAAGCAAGCATCTAGAAGTTGGAACTTGCACTTTGACAAAAGAATCAAAGAATTTGGTTTTGTCAAGAGTGAGTTCGAGGCGTGTGTCTACACAAAATTCATTGGGAGCATAGTAATCTTCCTAGTCTTGTATGTTGATGACATAGTGCTCATAGGAAACGATATACCAGCATTACAAGGAGTAAAATCCTGGTTAGGTAAATGTTTCCAGATGAAAGACTTGGGAGAAGCCGCATTTATACTGGGTATAAAGATCTACAGAGATAGATCTAGGCGGCTTATTGGACTTAGTCAAAGTACCTACATTGATAAATGTTAGGTCACAACAACCCTGGTTTATAATGTTAATTGATAGATTATTATACTTAGAGAAATATTAGAGTGATAACACAAGAATATAGTCAATGTATAAATCCACTAAGTGTGGTATGCTGCGGAAAAGCAATACCACTGATCAATTACAAAAGATGTGAATGTGTAAAGTAAATTGGTAAGTACTCCTTTGCAAGATGATCTCTATTTATAATGTTATAGAGATCTTACATAATGAGCAAAGGAGTAACCGAAGGACTAAGTAAAGAAAATGACTAAGATCAAGGGATTTGATCTTAGTCCGTTACTATACTGAGTATCACTCAGTCCTTCTACTCAGTATCACTATCTGATACTGAGTACTGATACTGAGTTCCAATACTGATCACTCAGTATCAGACCTAAACTTAGCTATATTATTCTACATATTAATCAAAGCTAGTCTAGGTTGTTTTGTTATCTTAAGATCTAAAGGGGCAAGGCTTTTTGCCTTAACAATCTCCCCCTATCTAATGATAACAAAACAATTTACAAAGAGATAAACAAAAATTACAACAGCATAGGTAACAATATCTTCTTCTTCATTTGCTGTTGATGGCTTCATTCTCATAGAAGACTTCTTGTTTGATGTGGACAAACTCTTCTCTGCTTTTGAGTTCATCCCTTCTGCTATTCAGTACTGCAACAATCTTCTTTCTGAACCAAGAGTCTTCTTTCTTGGTGATCATCCATTTCAGTCCAACAAGGTGACTGATTTGAGCTCTTGGTAGATCTTCTTCAGAAATGAAGCACTCTCTATCCTCTGAGTCAGTATACATATATCCAGAAGTTGGATATATGACACTCTTTTGATCCTGAAATACAAGGTTAGGAGGAAGAGGGTACTTTCTAAGATACTTGTATGTATGGAGGCATTCTGGTCTGTTGTTTGAGTAAGCCTCAGTCATCACACTGAGTGTTCTGTACTCTATTTCATGAAGTAAGTCCTTCTCATAACATACTGCAGCTACATCACAGATCTCATCCAAGACTATTTGATCATAGGTTGATTTCTTTGGAAGCTCTTTGATCAGTCTTGTGATCTTCACCCAGTCTTGAAGACCAATTCTTTGAATGTCATGAATAAATATCTTCATGGGGGGACTGGTTAAGCCAGTACAAGTGATAGTAATTCTTCCTTCTTTGAGCTTCACTTTTACTTTATTAACATCCAGATTTAACCAATGTATCCCCCTTACATTTTGAAATGTTTTGGTCCTCAAGAACTCCTTTCTTTGTTCCTTATACTGAGTCCTAGCAGCAACCATATTCCAATAATGTTGAATATGGTCTGGACCCTTTCTTGAGATTCTATGTGAAGGACCAGGAGTATCAGTATCTGGGTCAGATTCTGGTTCAGTTTTGACTCCCAACTCTTGCTCATATAAAAATCTTTCTTGTTCTGCCCAGAGTTGTTGAGGAGTCAGTCTTGGAGCCTGCTCGGTATCACTGTCCCTTGTAAGAACAGGTCTTCTTTGTCTTGTTACCAGAGGAGCAGATTCCTCACTTGATTCAGAAGAAGTGAGAACAGCATTGATAGGTCTTCTTGATAAGGAACTCCTTCTTCTAATCACCAGATTTTCTGGTTCTTCATCATCCGAGGATGATGATGAAGAACTTTCTTGTTCTACCAGATTTAGTGCATAGTTTACTAAATCTGGTTCTTCATCTTCATCATCAGCAATAGGCCAGATGAAAGGCCTATAGACCACAATTTGTAAATTATTCTCTTCAAAAGTTTGCTGTGGTTGGTCAGTATGAGTCTCCCCCTGAGCAGATGGCTCAAGTGGGTCTTGAACTTGTAATTCTGACCTTGTTCTTTGTCTTCTTCTCTCATACTGAATGCGAAATGGCTCAGTATGAGGGCTTTGCTGATGTTGTTGTTGTGGAGGTTGATCTTCATTCAATCTTCTTCTTTTCTCCCCCTGAGCAGAAGGCTCAGTTTGATCAACCTCAGTATCTCTTTGTCTCTTCTCCCCCTTTTTGTTATCATTTGATGAGGAGGGAAGAGGATCAGTATCACCACCCATGTCCCCTTCAGGTTGTTCAAGAGTAGGGGAGGGCATGGGCTCAGTTGCAGCATCAGTATCACCAGCACCTCCTTCTCCTTCTCCTTCTTCATTGTGGTCACCATGTGAACCTGGTGGAGTTTGTGGAGGCTGCTGTGGTTGTTGAAGGAGTGATACTGACTGTTTTATTAGATCAATATCACCACTCATCTTGTCCATTCTGGCTAGTATTACATTTTGAGTTTGTTGGATGGCCAGAATGTGCTGCATGATTGCTTGCAGAGTCACTTGGTCTGCTGCAGCTTGAGATGCCTGAATACCCTGCACAGTTGGTGCTAAAGAAACAAAAATGTAAAACTGGTTAGAAAGAGAGGTTTATCAAATAGAATTGTGGTGTTGTTTAATTCTACAATCATATAAACAGAGTTTGTGAAGTCTGTATTTCATCTGGTATAGGATGAAATATTGTGGACTTGTGCATAGCATGTGTAAGAAGATTTTAGTAAAGGTGAGTGTGAAAATTTAAGTAGCTCAGTATAGGATAAGTCACATTTACTAAAAGGTTTGGGTGTGGGAATTCGAAGCCTGGGATGTGCTTCTTGTTATTTTCAATGTTTATCACTCGGTATGAGAGTGATAACAGAAATGTGGCTAAACCCCATTGGATATTTTTGGATTTTGTGGCTTAAGGGTTTGGGATCATTTCTTGAATGATGCTACCCAACTCAAAAATAAGTTGTACATTATTCAAGCAGCACCAGTGGGTGTCAGTATGACATCAACCACCATTGTCTCTTTAAATGTTGAGACAACTGTAGACTGACAATGATCAATTTAGTGTGCTCAGTATATGAATTTTGCATAGCAGCAGTGGGCTAGCTATGTTGGCCATAAGAGGATATATATTTGAAAGATCGTTTGAGACTTTGGTCAGTATTGAGTTGGTACTGGCCAATACTTAGTCTCTATTTGGGAATGAAATATATATATATAAGTTTAAGGCTTTTTAGAAATTCATACCTGAGACTCTGTCAGATTCCCTTCGAGCATCTGCAGAGGTCGGTGCAGGATCATGTGTTTGTTGATGTGCAGCACCAACATCTTCAATACCGACCCCTCTGTCATGCTGAGCACCTTCCAGTGCAGTTTGTGCATATTGAATCTCCACATCAAGAGGAACATGAGGTTCCTCAATTGGTTGAGCAGGTGGAGCTTGTTCTGGACCTGGAAGGTCAGCGGTGGCTGCAATAAAGCTTTGGGCTTGAATAGATGCAGTTAATGATGGAACATTTGCAGGCTGCACCTCCTCAGATGATAAGTTGCCCATAATGATAGGAGAAACATTCGTTCTTCTTCTTCGAAGGACCAGTGGTGTGTCTTCTGAGGACTCAGTTTCAAGAATGTTTTCAAAAAGAGGAGCAGCAAGATCATGTGCAGGTGGAGAGATATGTTGTTGAGTCGGTTCTTGAACTTGTGAAACATCCTGCATCTCAATATCTGGACCAGCCTGTGCTCCATTACCACTATCATCGTCATTATCATCATCATCATCATTGTCTGACTCAGTATCAGACATGTGTTCTACATCATCAATGTGTTCTTGAACAATGGCCCACATAGGAGGACTTAGAAGAGGTTCTCCTTCTCTTGGTCTGTAAAAGAAAATCTTCTCACTGAGTGGAGGAAGATCAACTCTTGGGCTGTGAAATTCATCATAAATGTGTGTGGGCATTGAGTGTTGAAATATGAGTGATAGAAATCTGCAGAAAGGGACATTGCATTCCCTTGTGTTTGCTCGGACCAGAGTAGCTAATTCATTGAAGATTAGGCGAGCAAAATCAATGTTTCTTCCATAGTACAGAGCATGTACTATTTGCATCCCAAATTCGTTTATTTGGTCCAAAGCTCCCGTCTTGTGGGTCATACATCGAATTATTGTTGTGATAAGAATACCCCACATAGGACCAAATTCATTTCTTTTGATTGTGCCCGTTGTTCCTCTTCGACCCAGAAAAGGCAGGACAGAGCGTGCCTCTGATCGATCAACAAATGGGTCATACTGAGCTTGGGCGGGAAGTCTCAGTGCTTCACGAATGATTGCAGTAGAAACAAATGCCCTTCTTTGATCTCTAATTACCCACCCAGCAATCATATCTGGAGAATCGAGTGTAGCAGAGTACCAAAACTCGCATAACATTTCTGGGTAGATTGCTCGAGGAGATAATGTCAGTGCACGAGCAATTGGGAAATGCTTCATAAAAGTGACGATGTTCGTGAATTCTTGGCATACCCAAGCTTGAGGAATATTGAAATTTGCTGTGATGTTGTTCCTCGCAAACCTGGGTACTTCATTATTTCGGAATTGGATTTCCGATTGAACTTCTGGAGCAACAAAAGTGTAATTCGCCATCTGTGATTTTGATTTGAAAGAATTTGCTTGCTAAGAGAAAGTGAAATCGTTAATCGCAGAGAGGATTGAAAATGAAAGAAAGAAATAACAGTTAAAAAAAAATCCAAAGATTTTTTTCTTTGGGATACCAAAGACCCAGGTTAGGAGTACCTGTAAGATATCTAAAGATGCGCTTAACTGCTTTCATGTGTGATTCTTTAGGATCATCCTGATACCGAGCACACAAACATGTGGCAAACATGATATCAGGCCTACTAGCAGTTAGGTAAAGTAAGGAACCAATCATACCTCGGTATGTGGATTGACATACTGGTTTACCAGTTTCATCCTTACTTATCTTATCCTGAGTACCCATAGGAGTGTGCATGGAAGATAAATTTTCAAATTTGTATTTCTTTAACATGTCATGCACATACTTACTTTGATTTATAAAAGTGCCATCAGGCTTTTGTTCAACTTGTAAACCAAGAAAGTAAGTAAGTTCTCCCATCATACTCATCTGATACTGAGTTGACATTATCTTAGCAAACCAGTCACACATTGACTTGTCAGTGGAACCAAAGATAATATCATCAACATATATCTGAATGAGTAAGATGTCAGACCCTTTCCTTTTTGAAAATAATGTTTTATCAATTTTACCTCTTGTAAACTTATTTTCAATAAGATACTCAGACAAGGTGTCATACCAGGCTCTTGGAGCTTGTTTGAGCCCATATAGAGCTTTATCAAGCTTGAAAACATAATGAGGAAATTTGGGATCAACAAAACCTGGAGGTTGTTTAATATAAACTTCTTCTTGTAGTTTTCCATTTAGAAAAGCACTTTTGACATCCATCTGATAAACTTTGAAGTTCTTAAAGGCTGCATATGCAAGATACAACCTAATAGCTTCAATTCTTGCAACTGGTGCAAAAGTTTCATCATAGTCAATGCCTTATTCTTGCCTGTAACCTTGAGCAACTAACCTTGCTTTGTTTCTGATTACAACACCATCCTTGTCCATCTTGTTTCTGAACACCCACTTAGTACCAATAATAGTTTTGCCAGAAGGAGGTGGTACTAAGTTCCAAACTTTGTTTCTTTCAAACTCTGTGAGCTCTTCTTGCATAGCCTCTACCCAATCTTCATCTAATAAAGCTTCATCAGCTTTCTTTGGTTCAATGGTAGATAGAAAACTTGAGAAGAAACAAAAGTTTGCAGTTGCTTGGGTTGGAAATTCTAATTTTCTTCTTGTTTGGACACCTTCTTCAATAGGACCAATAATGTTTGAATGTGGATGGTCTCTGTGTTCCCTTAAATTGTTTCCTAAGGGAGCATTTGAAATAGGATCAACAATATCTTGTTGATTTGGTGTGTTGTGTGTCTGATACTGAGTGGAATTCTGATCAGTATTAGACAGTGCAGGTTGCTGTTCATCTTCATTTTGCAGAGTTGATGTGGATTCTTGTGAAGTGTTGGATGTTTCACCTTCTTCATAAATAGAGTGGTTCAGATCATTAGTTGGAAACTCAGTATGGAGGTCCTCTGTTATGGGAACCTCAGTATTAGTCTCATTTGAGTGATACTGAGTTTGAACTTGATCAGTTTCATTAAATTTATTAGGAATAAAGTGTGGATGAAACTTAGGCTGTTCAGCAATGGAGTGTTCTGGATTGCATAGAATATCTATGCCACTTATTTCTTCACTTGCTGAGGTAGAATTTTCATTCTGATCTTCATCGAATGTGACATGAATGGATTCTACAATCATCTTGGTTGAGATGATATACACTCTGAAAGCTTTAGAGTGTGGAGAGTAGCCCATGAACACACCTTCATTTGCTTTGGGAGCAAATTTATTGAGATTTTGTTTTGTACTGAGTACAAAACATTTACTCCCAAAGATGTGGAAATATTCCACATTAGGAATCTTGCCATTGTATAACTCATATGGAGTCTTCAGATGTCTTTGGACTATAGTGGCTCTATTCTGAGTGAAGTTTGCACAGTTTACATCTTCAGCCCAGAAACTCAGTGCCAGTCCAGCATGGCATAATAAAGTTCTTGCAGCTTCAATCAGTGTTCTGTTCTTTCTTTCTACAACACCATTTTGTTGTGGTGTGTAGGCTGCAGAGAAGTTTTGAATGATTCCTTTTTCTTCACAGAAATCTGCTAATACTGAGTTCTTAAACTCAGTACCATGGTCACTTCTAAGTTGCTTGACCTTGTTGCCTTTTTGAAGTTCCTCTCTTTTTATAAAGGCAATGATTTCTGTTGTTGCATCTGACTTAGTCTTGAGGAAGATGACCCAAGTATATCTTGAAAATTCATCAACTAAGACTAGAGTATAGATCTTTTTGGCCAAAGATGGTGTGCTGATGGGGCCAAAAAGATCCATATGTATCATAGTAAGAGGTTCATTGATGGAATGATTGACTTTAGATTTGAATGAACTCTTCTTCTGCTTGCCCATTTCACATGCTGAGCATAACTTATCTTTTGAATAAGTAATTGTGGGCAAGCCTCTCACCAGTTTCTTCATACTGAGCTCGTTGATATTTCTAAAATTGATGTGAGAGAGTTTCTTGTGCCATAGCCAATGTAATTCTGGCTTGACTTTAGAGAGCAGGCATACGCGAATAGTTGGGTCTATTTCAGATAGGTTGACCACATATACGTCTTTTTCTCTTCTAGAAATGAGTACAGGCTGCCCTTTATCATTGTAGATGATTCCTGCAACCTTTCTGAATCGAGCTTCATTGTCATCATCACACATCTGGCTGATACTGAGCAGATTGTGTTTAAGACCCTCTACATAGGCAACTCTTTTAAAAGTTATGTTGCCTGCCTTGATCACACCATAACCTCTTGTCTTTCCCACCGAGTCATCTCCAAACTTGACAGAAGGACCCTTCTCTGGAGTATAATTGAGAAGGTATTCCATACTGCCTGTCATGTGTCTTGAGCAGCCACTATCTAAGTACCACTTTCTGTCACCCTGCACAAGACACAAAATAAGAGTTAGTTCTTTTTAGGAACCCATTTTTGAATGGGACCTTTGGTGGGATAAACACAATTTGACTTGATCTCTTTATGTGGAGAGATCGGTATCACTTCAGGGGTAACTTTAGAAGTTTTCTTTGGTGATATTGACTTAGTTTCTCTCCTTTTCTTTGGTACTGAGTACCTAGGACTTGAGAGATCAGTCCAGCATTCATCTCCCTTATGACCAGTATGATGACATCTATAACATTTTCTAGGTCTATTTCTAAACATATTTTCATATGGTATTTTAGAAAAATGTTTCACTTTTGGTAGGTTAGTATTAACGAGTTTTGCAAATTGTTTACTTAAAGATTTAACCTGATCACCAAGTGTTTTTAAAATGTTAATTTTGTTATTTCTAATAGATGTATTACCATTGTTTTTAACTGGTTTAGGAGATGGAGGATCTGGTTGCTTATTTTTATTTGACAGAGAAGTCTTTCTAATTTTATTAGTGGTAGACTTCTTGTCTTTGCCAAACAAAGACCTAGTTGAAGTTGTCTTTTGTTTATCATGTTTTGAAGAAACAACTTTAACAGGTTCTTTAGATGTCTCAGTATATAATGTTTCTGTTCCTGCAACTTCTGTATTTGATGAAACATGTGAGATACAAGTTGTTTTATTATCATTATATAATTCAAAAGTTGTTGTATTAAATAATAATTCAAAAGGTGGAACAGCAGAAGTGTCATACTGAACTATTGGTAGCTCGGTATCAGAAATTTCTGTTATTTGAAATTCAATACTGAGTTCTTGTAGCTCAGTATAGCACTTTGAGCAGATGGAAGGACCAATAGGTTTTTCTAAAATTTCATTTTCTTCATCATCTGACTCAGTTTGACATCCAACTTCACATAAAGTTTTAGCTTTTACAAAATTAATAGGGTTCATAGTAGAAAACTCTTCAAATAAATCAGCAAAATTGTTCCTGTTTTTAAATTGAGGATCAACACCAAGTGCAGCCCTCACATTTTCTGGAAATTGTTCATTTAAACATTTATTTAATTTTATTGAAGCATTTCCCCAAGATTTACACTGTTTTTCAAATTTCTCTTTTTCAAGTTTGTGTAAATGAGCTTTATCAGCTAATCTTTGGTTAATGTCTTTTAAATCTGAAAAGTTTAGTTCTAAATCTTTATATTTTGCTAATTTATCCAAGTTTTCATTATTTACCCTTTCAAGTTCTTTAATTGTTAATTTTAAAGCTTTTTCTTTTTGTACAGAAGTTTTAAGATCAACAAGCATATACTCAAAAATCTTGGTTTTTTCATTCACTGAATAAGTTTGAAAGGAACTTACCTTGTACAACTGAGTGGAATCCCAATCAGTATGAACACTCATCCTCTCAGCCTCTTTGATATCCTTTTCAAAGGAACTCTTCAAATCATCTTCAGTGAAAGCCATAAAGGCTTTATTCTCAATCTCTTCTTCATCATCACTTAACTCTTCATCCATCCAGGCTTCTGAGTAAAGTGCTTGATGAGGTGCTCCATTTCCTTCTGCCCTCTTTCCCTTGCTCCAATTCTTTAGCTTGACATATTTGTCTCTATATCTTTTTGCTCGGTATGCAATCTTGTCATTTTGGTCAGTCTCAGAAGACTTAGTATGACAATTTGCAGCAATATGTCCAGGCTTTCCACACCTATAGCACAGACCTGATCTAGGGTCAGTATTAGAAGAGCTAACACCAAGCCTCTTCTTCTTCAACTGATCCAGCTTCATAGACATGAGAGCCATTTGAGTTTCAAGCTCTTCTGCCTCAGCATCAGCAAGATCAACTTCTGGTTCATCTGGCTCAGTCACAGTATAGGCCTGTTGCACAACTAGAGCCATACCAGTGGAAGACTTGTCAGTTTTCTTCCAGTTGATCAGTCTTGCAGCATTATTCTCCTCATGATTCAGCATTAAACCATACAAAGTTTGAAGAGTGTATGACTCAATGTTGTTAGCAGCATTGACAGAGTTTGTCATGTCAAGAAATTGTTGAGGAAGGCTATCCAGAAACTTTTGAACAAGATCTCCTTCCTCTTTCACAATGCCTACACTGATTAAATCATGGATAACAATATTGAACCTGTTATAGAGAGTGGTGATGTCTTCATTTGGAGTTGAAAAGAAATTTTCATATTTCCTTCTCATGTTGCTTTTTCTTTGCAACTTCACTTTTGCTGTACCTTCATAGGTGACTGATAGACTATCCCACATAGCCTTTGCTGTTGGCAATTTCATAATTGCATTAAGTATCTCTTTGGTAACAGCATTACCAATCACCCCTTTAGCTCTGGAGTCTAAAGCATACAACTGACGGTCAGTATCAGTCCAGTTGTGCTTTAGTTTAGGTACAGATCTTATGCCCTTAGGAGCATCATCAGTAGCAGCAACAGGCTCCACAGTTTGTGGAATGATGGGACCATCATTTAGCACAGTGAGCATCTCATGATGAATAGATTCAAGATACCACTGAGCTTTGAGCTTCCCTTGATGAAAGTCTTTTCCATCAAAGATGGGTACTCCCTTTCCAGACATAATTGGTGCAACAATTGTAGACATTTCGGATTTTTGAGTGTTGGAGGGATAGATGTAGGAAATGGCTGCCAGGGTTATAGATCGACTAAATAAGAGATTATTTAGCATGCTCTGATACCAGTTGTTAGGTCACAACAACCCTGGTTTATAATGTTAATTGATATATTATTATACTTAGAGAAATATTAGAGTGATAACACAAGAATATAGTCAATGTATAAATCCACTAACTGTGGTATGCTGCGGAAAAGCAATACCACTGATCAATTACAAAAGATGTGAATGTGTAAAGTAAATTGGTAAGTACTCCTTTGCAAGATGATCTCTATTTATAATGTTATAGAGATCTTACATAATGAGCAAAGGAGTAACCGAAGGACTAAGTAAAGAAAATGACTAAGATCAAGGGATTTGATCTTAGTCCGTTACTATACTGAGTATCACTCAGTCCTTCTACTCAGTATCACTATCTGATACTGAGTACTGATACTGAGTCCAATACTGATCACTCAGTATCAGACCTAAACTTAGCTATATTATTCTACATATTACTCAAAGCTAGTCTAGGTTGTTTTGTTATCTTAAGATCTAAAGGGGCAAGGCTTTTTGCCTTAACAATAAAGTACTGAAGACATTCAGTATGAGTGATTCCAAGAGAGGTCTCATTCCAATGACACATGGCATTACACTGAGCAAAGCTCAGAGTCCTACATCTAGCAAGGAAATAGCTAGGATGAGTTTGGTACCATATGCTTCGGCAATTGGATCAATAATGCATGCCATGTTATGTACTAGTGAGGCCCATTGGGTGGCTGTCAAGAACATTCTCAAGTATTTGCGAAGGACGAAAGAAATGTTCTTGGTCTTTGGAGGTTCGATGAAAGAATTGCGTGTAACTGGTTACACAGATGCAAGCTTCCAAACCGACATAGACGATTACAAATCACAATCGGGATTTGTATTCACACTAAACGGAGGAGCTATATCTTGGAAGAGTTAGAAACAAGATACGATAGCAGATTCGACTACAGAGGCTGAGTACATTGCGGCAAATGATGCTGGAAAGGAAGCCATGTGGCTTAAGAATTTTATCGAGGATCTTAGAGTTATTGCTAGTATCTCTAGACACATCGAAATATTCTGTGATAATAGTGGAAAAATAGCGCAAGCTGTTGAACCAAGAGAGCATCAAAAGACCAGGCATGTGCGCAGAAAATATCACCTCATACGTGAGTATGTTAGAGAAGGTGATATTACAATTAAGAAAATACCAACGGATGACAACGTTGCTGACCCGTTGACAAAACCACTGGCTGGACCAAAGCATGAGAAACATGCGAACGCTATAGGCATGCAGTACCTAAATATTGGTAGCTAGTAATTTTGATAAGATTCATAGACATATTTGAAATCGATACATTATGTAATAACATTTCGTGGGATTGAAATACGAGGTTTTACGTAATATTTTCAAATTGTCTATTCTTAGCATGTTTTAAACCTATCCTTGATACACAAAGTTTTGAGTATCTAAATGTCTGTGGTTGCTTGAATTTAGTGGGAGCTATATTCAGGAGTTAATACCATTATGAATGTTTATCTATTCATAGTTATTGAATAGAGAAACAAGTGTTGTTAAAATAAATATTCATAGATGTTTACAGAATTTGCTAAACATTAGACGTGACCAAAAGATCGAGATTACTTCATGGAGCCCAAGCATGAGTAATTTCGAGTAGATATCCTCTGACCTGAGACATTTGGTTTGAGACGCGACAACTTCTGATCTTTAGCATTTATCTAACGTCACACCGTAAAAGGGTGATCATAAGGAACCTGACTAAGACATCGGAAGTCGTGGGCAAGATAACGCAAATTGTCAAGATGGAATTTGCAACTTCTTTAACTAGAAGAGATATTTCATGGCCGCTCGACGATTAAGACTACTGAAATGCGTGGCCGCGCTCGGAGAATGATTAGATCATTCGGTAATCCGTTACTGCAGAAAGTCGAAATCAGTGTCGAGAACATTCGAGTATATAGAACAAGATCCCTGCTCCATGTCTATTACTCAAATTAAGAAATATCATGATGCGAAAGGAAAATCTGTTAGTGTTATTCATTTATGAATATTATCTCTGGATGTAAGAGTTCTTATAATGTGGTTATCCTAAATGTCTAGCTAGGGACCGCTTTAGGCCAACGATGATCAGTAAGTGATACTTAACTTGCACAAGTGGGAGTCTGAAGGATTTATGTGCTCGTAATCTACTTCATTAGAAGATAAAAGAATCGGAATATGGTCCGAGAACTTTCTCTCTAACGCTACAACTTTCAAATTTGGATCATTAGACATTACCGATTCTGAAATAAGAAATCTATCCAGTTTGCATTTTTGAACCCGACTTATTCATCCACGTAAACTTCCTTCCCCCAATATCTAAAACAATTAGATCACAATTATCAATAAATTGATTAAACATCACCGCCCCGGATAAATTAAAAACAGAGACCAATCTTTCCGACTCATACTGAACTTCATTGAAATCACCAAAACCCACAAATTTACCTTGGTTTTCCGACATATACTCACGTAAATCTTCCCAAATAACTTCGCGCTCCGCTACATCTTGTGGCATATAAACGTTCACCAAATGCATTTTCTCTGAACTCCCCACCCATTTACCTTCTACTATCACATAGTTTCTACCGCAGATAATGTCTTCTTTCAAGAATACTGTCGTATCCCAAATAGAAACAATGCCACCCGAGTCACCACGAGTTGAGCTACACGCGAAGTCAAACTGATAATTTCCCCAAATAGATTTAAACCAAAACAGATTTGGTTTGGTCATCATCGTTTCTTGAACCCCTAAAAATGACACACCATTTTGATATCAAAGGTTCTTAATCCACGATCTCTTTTCCACGTTACCTAGCCCTCTCGCATTAAATGAAAGGATACTCAACATTTAAAAGTTTCTTATCACCAATACTTTCCTCATATTTCTCCATTCTTTTACCACCAACATATGATCCAAAAAGAGTACCACAACTCATTGCATGTCTTGTTCCAACCCCATGCAAACTCTCCTTTTCAAACCTTTTATTAAAAAACTCAAAACCCGAAGGGTGACTCATTGAGCCACCCGAGTCACTTTGTTACTGTTCGATATTCTTACCCTTCACATTTTCATCTCTAATTTGATCATCGTCTTTTCCCAATTGTACCAACACCTTCTGGGTTTCCTGAATAATTGTTTCTGTCGTGGACTTTAAATCACCAATCTCAGCCTCTAGTTGGTTCTCCAGCTATTGAGCTATCTCATCATCTTCTACACTAACGAGATCATCCTCATCAAGATTTTCATTTTCAATCTCCGATTCATCTTCACTCATGTTTTTTTGAATTCTAAATCTCCATATCCACCACAAATTCATTATCAGTTGATAATTTGACCCTAATATTGAAATTAAGGTGATTTCTTAATATAGACCAAATAAAACTTAATTTCCCCTAAAAAAGTCTTGGATTTTCAATTCTTATCAAAATATACCGTTCGACTAAGTGTGTCTAAGATCCTCGTGCAACTCAAATAGAACGCAGCCATGTGTCCAAGTTAGTATTGCTTAACCTTGTTACTACTGCCCAACCTTGTTACTACTGCTCTCAAACTTGTTACTACTGCTCTCAACCTTGTTACTACTGCTCGTTAGTACTGCTCAACCTGTTACTACTGCTCGTTAGTATTGCTCAACACTTAGTGCTGCTCAAAGTTAGTGCTGCTTTATGGAGTCGCGCAGTCGCACAGGGTATTTTGGGAAGATTGAAGTCTATCAGTCCTATATGGGAATTGAACAAGTCGCACGGTCTAAACTAGTAATTATTTCTTGAAATTATGCTCATATAATGCACATTGTAAATTTTCACCGGATACTGCACATTATACAATAATTGCATAACCGTTTATTCTTTTTATTCTAATTAGGGTTACACTAACTGCACATTATATGATGACATGATATAGTCTTTTTTCTATATTTTTCTCATTAGAGTTGCAATGAAAACATTATTGATTTCTAAATCTCCATATCCACCACCAAGTCGCAAAGCCAATCACCTTTATATTGATTTCATGTTTCCACCTCATTGGGGCCGTTTCACATCTGTTGAACCAATCTTCAATTGAATTGCCAAAAAAATCATCCATATTGCACAACTTACTTACAACCCTCCATATAAGTGTCGAATTGGCACAAGAGAAGAAAACATGATCCATTGTCTCCACCCCTATACGACACACTGGACACAATATACAATCAATCTCCATTCCTCTACGCGATATATTATATCGGGTTGGAAGATGATCCAATTGAAGCCGCCACAAAAATATATTAACTTTGCTTGGCACCTGTTTAAACCACCGAGTAACCGAATTATATCCCGGATGAAGATTTTTATCAATATATCTTTTTGCCCCCGCTACCGTGAATTCCACTTGGTTCTCAACATCCCAATAGACCTTATCCGAACCTTCAACAATATTAACATGATTAAGCATCTCGGTTAACAAATAAATTGTTCACTTTCTATACCTCCTCTTAAGGGACGTCTCCAATTCCATCTCCATCAATTATCCCTCCATTTCTCTGTCACTAGACATTTATCTTCCAAATCCAGTCTATATAGTCGAGTGAATATATCACAAAGCGGTATATGATTGACCCACTTATCAGTCCGGAACTTAATCTTGTCACCACCCACAAGATCATATCGAATAGACTCATATCTAATTATTTCTTTATCGTGAAGGAAATTCATAGAACCCATAATTCTCGACCATATACCTTTAAAACTAGAGTTCGAATTCCTTTGCAAGTTTGCATGATACAACCATCTTCACCATAAATAGATTTAATAACCCGCCACCATAAAGAGTTGGACTCCGTGTAAAATCTCCATCTCCATTTAATAAGAAAAGCCAAATTTATAGCTTGTAAACTAGCTATACCAAGCCCATCATTTTCTTTAGATGCAAGAATGTTTTTCCATGCAATCCAATGAATTTTATTCTCACGATCAGCACCCCCCCAAAAACATTTTGCTCTCAGCTGTTCCAATTATACAAAATAGATTGTGGCATTCTAAACAACGACATCCAATAAATACCTACACTACCCGACACTGATTTTAAAAGTGTTAACCGTCCACCAATAGAAATCATTTTTACCTTCCAATTTGAAAGCCTCTTTTTAAAAGCATCCACAACACAATCCCACGACAACGCCTTCACCATATTCCCAGCCGTAAGGATCCCTAAGTACCTGAATGGCAACTAACCTGCTGCACATCCCGAATGACGTGACATCTCTGAAATCTCGGCTTCACCAACTCCTATTCCATATAAATTGGACTTGTGGATATTAAACTTCAACTCCGAATTATCAAAAAATTCATCTAGGACAGCAACAATATACTCAATCTCCTGAGCATTCCACTCTGAGACAAAAATTACATCATCTGCATAAAAAATGAGAGATATTCAAGTTATTAGAACCAATACACGCCCATTTATGCGATGTTCTTCCTTTGCTAGATCAATTGATAAATGTAACCCCTCCATGGGAATAATAAAAAAGGAAGGGAGATAACGGATCTCCTTGACGAAGACCCCGGAACATGGAGAACTCTTCCGTAGGGCTACCATTTACCAAAACCGATAACCTAGCAGAAGAAAGACAAGATTTTATCCAACTTCACCATCTCGGGCCGAACCCCATTTTCAACATAATGTAATCTAGGTATTCCCAACTCAAAGAATCGTACGCTTTTTCAAAGTCAACTTTAAAGAGAAGTAATTTTCTATGCTTCTTTTTATACCATTCGATAATCTCATTCACCATTAACGGACTATCGAGAATTTGACGACCTTTAATAAATGTGGATTGTTCAATACTCACCACTTTATCCACTACTTTCGCCAATCGAAGCGCCAATAATTTCGCTATAACTTTATATTGAATTCCAATGAGGGAAATCGGTCTATAATCTTTAACTAATGACGGATTATGTACCTTGGGAATTAAAGTAATAAAGGATGCATTACAACATTTAGGTATGATACCCGTAACTAGAAATTCTTCCACCGAATGCAAAATATCAAATTTCAAAAGGTTCCAAATATTTTTCACAAATTAAAAACTAAAACCGTCCGGACCTGGGGTTTTCTCACTACCACAACTCCAAACCACCGTTTTTAGTTCCTCCATCAAACATGATTTCTCCAACTCCATAATTTGGTCAGCATTAAGTCTATTAAATCGGTTTAAATTAAGATTTGGGGCCGATGTATCGATTTCCTCAAACTTGGATTTATAATAGTTAAAAAAAAAACCGATTTCACCTTAACCGGGTTTGAATGCCATTCGCCTTCTTCCATCACACCTTGAACCATTTGTTTCCATCTCCTTTGGTTTATTAAACCATGAAAAAAGCGGAGTTCTCATCACCTTCAACATTCCATTTAATTTTAAGTTTTTGCATAACATCAAGGTTTGAAGATCTCTCCAACTCGGCAATTCGTTTTAACAAATTAATTTTACTATTAACTTCTTCTACAGTAGCAACACCCAAATCCATTCTATCCTCTACACAAATAACCTGCTGTTTTAAAGACTTCACATGGCCCCCTCATTTTTCATTAAATGGTTTAGCCCTTTCCTTATTTTTGGCTTTTAAAAACTTGAATTTATCTTCCAAATTCACCAAATGAGACTGATTTGAAGCACAAGAGAATTCCAAGTAATATTTCTTAATAAGCTCATTATATTCCTCTATCTCCATCCACGAATGGAATACCCGGAAAGGCGTTGGCCCGTAATCTACTTTATTAGAAGACAAAAGAATCGGAATATAGTCCGAGAACTTTCTCTCTAACGCTACAACTTTCAAATTTGGATCATTAGACATTACCGATTCCGAAATAAGAAATCTATCCAGTTTGCATTTTGAACCCGGCTTATTCATCCACGTAAACTTCCTTCCCCCAATATCTAAAACAATTAGATCACAACTGTCAATAAACTGATTAAACATCACCGCCCCGGATAAATTAAAAACAGAGACCAATCTTTCCGACTCATACCGAACTTCATTGAAATCACCAAAAACTACAAATTTACCTTGGTTTTCCGACATATACTCACGTAAATCTTCCCAAATAACTTCGCGCTCTGCTACATCTTGTGGCATATAAACGTTCACCAAATGCATTTTCTCTGAACTCCCCACCCATTTACCTTCTACTATCACATAGTTTCTACCGCAAATAATGTCTTCTTTAATGAATACTGTCGTATCCCAAATAGAAACAATGCCACCCGAGTGACCACGAGTTGAGCTACACGCGAAGTCAAACTGATAATTTCCCCAAATAGATTTAAACCAAAACAGATTTGGGTTGGTCATCATCGTTTCTTGAACCCCCAAAAATGACACACCATTTTGATAGCAAAGGTTCTTAATCCACGACCTTTTTTCCACATTACCTAGCCCTCACGCATTAAATGAAAGGACACCCAACATTTAAAAGTTTCTTATGACCAATACTTTCCTCGCGTTTCTCCATTCTTTTACCACCAACATATGATCCAAAAAGAGTACCACAACTCACTGCATGTCTTGTTCCAACCCCATGCAAACTCTCCTTTTCAAACCTTTTTGTAAAACTCAAAACCCGGAGGGCAACTCATTGAGCTACCCGAGTCACTTTGTTGTTGTTCGATATTCTTACCCTTCACATTTTCATCTCTAATTTGATCATCATCTTTTCCCAATTGTACCAACACCTCGTGGGTTTCCTGAATAATTGTTTATGTCGTGGACTTTAAATCACCAATCTCAGCCTCTAGTTGGTTCTCAAACTCTTGAGCTATCTCGTCATCTTCTACACTAACGAGATCATCCTCGTTAAGATTTTCATTTTCAAACTCCGATTCATCTTCACTCATGTTTTTTTTGAATTCTAAACCTCCATATCCACCACCAATTCATTATTAATTGATAATTGCATTAACTGCATTCCATTTGACCCTAATATTGAAATTAAGGTGATTTCTTAATATAGACCAAATAAAACTTAATTTCCCCCTTTCAATTCTTATCAAAATATACCGTCTGATTAAGTGTGTCTAAGATCCTCGTGCTACTCTAATAGAACGCATCCACATGTCCGACATTTCATCAAAGAACATAAACTTTCCCCACAATTCACCAATTTTTTTATATACTTCAGAATTCCATGCACATAACGGAAGACCTTCCACCTCGATCCATACCATTCTTTCGCTAACAACAAAATTTCTCTGCACTTGTCTAACTTCTGCAAAAATTGCGGAAGCATCTTTGTTTTTTAACCTAGAACACGATTTGGAGTTCTTGAATTCCATCCATACCCAAAGACCTCCAATATGGTGAATATCAACATCCTCAAAACCTTCACTTTCTAAATGCATATACAAATTCAACAGCAGATTCACTTCTCGTACCTTAGCAAGAACTACAGAATTAGTGTCATCAAGCTTTTATAAATGTTTATCATGGAGGACACTTTTTTTCATAGAAGATTGTTCACAGTCCGAACTCTTCTCCCCTAACACCCCATCATCCTTCTTCTTATCTCTGGCTACCACCGATGCAAAAGACCTTCCCACATTTGAATTTGTATTAACCGACTTAGGGTTTTCAACCTCGTTCTTCAGTGATTTTGAGCGGTTAAAACGAGCCACTGAAACAAAAATATGGAAGGAACCCATCCATTGTTGCGACAACCTGCGAGCAAACCCTTGCTCATCATGAATTCCCACGAAACGAATAAAACCAAAACGCTTCCCGAGCTTCTTAACCTTTTTGGGTATAAAAACATCTACAACCTTCCTGAAACCCTTGCACCATTCCCATAAAGATTTCACATTCACAGAATTCGGAAAATTGGTAATGAAGAACGATGTTGCAATTCTCTCCACTGAATTCTGATACGGATTTACAATCTGTTTCTCCCGATCTCCTGATATATCTCCTTTTCATTTACCAACTCGCCAAATCCACCCATCTGAATCCGTTCGCTGTTTAATCGCCATCTAGCGATCTGACTAACTCACTTGAAAAACAAACCGAACCCTAACGATACAATGAACCTGCACAAACAATACCGAACCCTATGGGTTCAAGATACCAAACCTGTAACAACGCTCGTGAAGCGAGAAATCTCAATTTATCTCTCACAATAACAGGGAAGCTTGCAAGTTTATTAATCAAGAACGGTACTAGATCGGCATGTATGCATGTTCTTCCTGGAAAAATCGCCTAGGGCCAACTGTTGAGAAATTTTAGAAAGGTAGGGCATGAAGAGTTGTAAGATCTTCTTGTTCAACAAACCCATCTTCAATCATATTCCAAAGATCTTGTGATTCAAACAAAACCTTCATTTGAATACTCCATTGATGGTAATTTTTCCCAACAAATTTGGGAATCAGGGATTGCACACCATTTAAATTTGTTGATGTCATCAGAATTGTGATTTTCGACACCCACAAAACCTTGCTTTGATACCACTTGTTGGAGTTAAAACACATCAACATCCAAATAATATTGTTGGCAGTGGAAGTAATTCACAAATTACAAAGAAGATGAACACACTGATCCCATGTTGGGTTTAATTTATGAAACACAGAAGAATTAATTTTATTGCTATAATATTTTCTTAACAAAGACAACTATTATTCATGATACATAGCGTAACATATACATACACAATTGAAGAGTTGCACCCCTTAACTAACCGATGCAACTGCAATCTTTAACCATAAATAACTACCTAATTTAATAACTAACCATCTTTACAATAATTACAAATAACACCCTAAAGTTTAACTTAATTTCAACATTCCCCCGTAAGTTAAATCTTTCATTAGAATTTAGACCTCTAATCTTGAAGTCTTAAATCACCGATCTTTTATGGCAATCCAATCTAGTCGATATTCTGCAGAAAATCAACCTCAAAAGAAGCCAAAACATCATCCTGAATCTTTTCATTCAACCAACATTCATGCAATCATCGTCCACGACTTTAGCATCATCATCCTTCACGTTGTTTCTTTTCACAAGGCCATCATCATCAACGTCAATAACATCGATCTTTAAAACATCATCGCCCCAAGTCTTTTCATTGAGACGGAAACACAATCACCATAAAATCGTCTTACCAATTATATTAAAAGTTATGTAATATAAAATTTCCTTTTTTTTGTAAGTTAACAAAAACGTGTAGACATATTTTGGGAAATACAAAACATTCAACGTTTCACTGTGGGAAAACAAAACGCTTTGTTTTTTCAATTTGGGGGAAAACACCACCGTTACCACTCTCCTCCATTTCTCTTTCTCTATCTGTTCGTACTTCGGCCGTTTCTTCTTGTTTCCTTCGGACGTTTTCATTCAGCCGTTTCAGGAAATTAACACACTTAAGTGTGTGTATTTTCCCCTTTTCTCTCTCGTTCGTCTTCTATTGTTTTGTCTCTCTCGTTTGATTTTCAGCGGCATTTTTTTTATTCAGTTACTAACGGTGGTTCCGTCGATGGTTTATGGCGGTGCCGGTTTCAATTGGTCGAACTATTAACTATGATTGATTCTTCTCTGTTCGTTTTTTTCTTGGGCGATGAAGTTTTTGTGCCCTAATTTTCGAGGCAGCGGTAGCCCCTCCGTTTGCCGGTCGCCAGAATCCGGTTGTCTTCTCCGATAAAGGTAAGTCTCTTCTTTTATCGGTGGGTTATTGGCTCTGATACCACTTGTTGGATCAAACCAGAAAGCAAAAGAAAATACACAATGCATAAACTATTGAATATATGTATTGATATCTTGAAGAACACAATTGGTACACATAATAATGTTTATTAATAAATGTCAGAGAGTACAAGATTTTGTTTACACATACACGCCTATATATAATATGTACAGTTTTCATCAACCGTTGTGTCCTTTCACTTGCAGCTTTTTGTGAAGGCAACTTTTCGGATGCATTATAACCGCCATTAACTTCGCTGGCAGTCTGTTTCAGACATGCGGCGGCGATTTCTGGCGGTTTAATTTCAGATATGTGGTGGTAGTTTCCTTTTGATTTATTTCAGATCTGCAGCGGTTTCCGGCGATTTGTTTCAGATATGTGACTGTTTGAAAAAGACCATGTGCATCTGACGTCCATCCGATGGTTGAAGATAATACAGTCAGGTTGTACATTTTATTATTATCGTTTTCTTATTGCACATCAAATCTATGAGTCAAAATTTGTATATATCTGTAATTGAAAATAACATGCAGGATAAACATCGGATGGCGATTGATAAATTGATGAAGTAGCACAAATTAATGGAGACAGTGGGTAATTTATTGAACCAATGTGTACTGGAGCTGACATGGATGTGGTAAATGACGTTGTTGTTAATGATACCTCACTGCATGTTGCTGATTCAGATGATTCTCATGGCCTGGCAACTGATGTATGGCTAAAGCATTACATACATCAATGTATTGAAAATTTTACAGTCATGTATCTCTTAATAAATACAATACATAAATGTAAATATGAAGGTTGTCAATGAAAATCATACACACATGTAATTAACCTTTCAATAAGAATATCGATACATCGATGTATTAATGAATGTATGTTTATTAAATTACATCAATGTATAATAATACATACATGAATGATATGGTTGTATATGAGACTAGGGTTGTTTTACGTTGTTTTATGCAATCTGCTATGTTCTTAGAAAATGGTTTTTTAGCAATACAATATTAACACATAAATGTATAGTTGTATATGATACTATGGTTTTTAACCATAAGTTGTTCATACGAAACTCATGAAGCAGTTGATGATTTGATGATATTTGATGATATACAATATCATAACCCTATCGCATACAACATGTGTGTAATGTTGATATTCTTATTTAATTCAAGAAACCAGTCAATCGAAATTAATTAATATCAAATATAAAACATGCATAAATATAGATTTTACATAATAAGAATTAAACACATGGAATATAGAAAGAAAAAGAAAAACGATTTTGTTAGATTAATTAGAGATATAATAATGATTCAAAATAGGCTAATTTTTAGGAAGTGATACTGTGAAATTCGGTTACCATATATAGTGGTGGTCTTCTCAATTGTCTATTTTGCCCCATACGATATTAATATTAATAGAAATAATAATTATAATTTTCTTAAATCTGATTGGTTGGATTATAGTTCTGTCGGTTCTGCTTCTAATTTGGTTCTGTATATAAAGCATCCCTATATATATATATATATATATATATATATATATATATATATATATATATATATATATATATATATATATATATATATATATATATATATATATATAAGTGGGATCATGTGAGGACACAAATGAACATCTTTGAAATGTAAAAAGTAAATGTTTTGAATAAATCGTGGAATCTTGATATATGAATGTTCGTGATCCAATGCTACTAAGACTTATGCTTCAACTTAGTTACGCGAAAAATATATGTAAAATGATTAAAAAATATTGTTGAGTGAATCCACAGGTTTATATTTTGTTTTGACATCCAAAGTTTTATGTATGCCAACAATAGCATAAAATCTAAAAGTCAGAAGAGAACACTGTGCAAAGGGTACGCGACCACAACACAGTGTTGTCCCTTTTTTTCTTTATTTTTCTTCGCACTAGGAGTAGCTGTAACTTAGCAATTCGATGGTACTCAGATCGAACATGGGAATGAATGTAAGTGTGCTCTCTGGGCCATACTTATTGATGACTGGTCTACATTCTCAGCTAATGACATTGAATGATTTGAGGACGCTGGGTAACACTTCCTCTTATAATGATATAGTGTCTGAAAATGATTTAAAGTCCAAAGTATTCATGTGCCAACCATGACATCAATTGTGTGATGAAATAATGTTTGAAAATGATTTGCCACCACTGGCTGTAATATGATAATAATTGAATTGATGAAATATTGAAACATATAAGTTTGTAGAAAAAGCATGACTGATATCCCAAAAGGTTTGCAAGGTCTTCGAGTTAAAATGCCGACCCCAAGCCCATAATCAAAACTCCAACTCTAATGATGATGAATCTAAGATATGCACTCCCTGATTTTCAAAGTTGTGGGAGGAAGAGTCTTAGCCAATAGTACTATCTACATATCGAGGGTCTAGTAGCAACTAGCTAATGATTATGGTATGTAAGCATAAACGAACTTCCATGCACTACATCTAAACTTAGTCCGAGCATACACATTGATTGTCATAGTTTAAGATATATTTCACCAAAAGCAAAATAAATAGTCACAATAGCCTTTACTGGAACACAATGATAGATAATGTAAACATTTATAAAAACAGTTGATATGTTTTTCACCCCAATACAATATAAAAATGTAGTTAAATGGGATTGTGAACTCATCTGATGTAAAGCTGTCAAAATGCAAGTAATGAAGTGCAATTTCCAACCAAAAAACTCCCAGCGTCCTAAATGCATAGAAGTAAACTATGAGTGATACGTTGTTGACTATATTGAATTGATCTCATATCTTAAATACGATGATTTGTATTTTATTATTTTTGGTAAAGTTGTTCGTTTTGATAAAATAAAATAACACGTTGTCATAAAATAGGTAATTATTTAAATAAATTAAATTTAAATAGTTATAAATAATAAATTAAAATTAATTTAGTAATTATTAAATAAATAATTTAATATCATTTAAAACTTAATTAGATCTAATTTTATACTACCTTCGTATCACAATAAGTGATACATTTGAGGTTTCACGATTTTTAAGAGAAAAAATTAAAATGATGGTTAAAAGATATTAAAGTAGATAGTTACTGGAGATGAGTCCCACTTTTTTGTAATAAAGTGATAGTAATGAGTTCTAAAAGTAAAAGTAAGGGTATAATTATAATTTCACTTTATTAAAGTGGATAGTTAGTGGATAATGAGTCCCATATTTTTACTAAATAAGGTAACTTTTGAAGTGTATCACTTATTTTGAAACAACCATAAATAGAAAGTGTAGCACTTATTGTGATACAGAGGTAGTATAAAAGGAAAAAAGATAAGACCTTGGGCTTGGAATAAATCGAATTTGGCTCACATGGAAGTATTGGGCTCGTGTGTTGGTCAGAGCATGAAAGCTGGCAGGCCAAATAGAATACCATTGGGACGTATTAAGGAAATAGTTGGATGCTGGGCTTTGGCTATCACTTACTCACATTTTCTTCCCAAATCATAGCCGAGTTACTATCACAAACTATAATGTAACCAAAAAAGATAATTTATATTCCATATCTCAAATCACAGAAGACTTACGAATCATAGCCAAGTTAGAAGAAAAAATGATTTTTCAACAGGTAATCTAACATACATAATTTTCATACTTTTTTCCTTTTTATAAAACATCTAATTTATAATATCTAATGTTTTTCTATATACAGGTTGAAGATTCTGAATATATTAGTGGTGGAGAATCTGATCAAAAGAATAAGGATGGGCTACATGAAACAAGTGACAACATTACACCATTATCTACATACAGCTACAAGTCTTAATATAAAATTGGCAATACCATCAATGTTAAAAAGAAATATAGACGATTGCTATGATGTAGATGAAAATGAAATACTTTTGAGTTCAATAGACAGGAAGATGTTGGCTCAGGGAGTTAAAGAACATGAAGAGCTTTTGATTCCAAAACTCGAGAAGTGATGATTTGGACTTTTATTTTGGTGGATTGTTACATAAATTCAAGGCAATTATTTAATTTTAGCTTCTTTTTTAATTAAGATATCTATATACAAAACTAAATTTTTTTTGGATATTTTGTTTCTACGACAACTATTTGTTATTGGTTATTTATCCTTCTACTTTCATATAGTGCAAATGTATCACTTATTTTGAATCATCCAAAAAGAAAAAATGTATCACTTTTTTTTAATGGAGAAAGTATTAATAAAAGATTAATAAACATAGAAATTATGTTGACTTTTTCATCATTAAGGTGCTTCAAGAAGCTTACAAGATTCTAAGTGATATCGAGAAGCGTTAAGCATATGACAAAAATAGGAAAGGAGGACCAAAATATGCATATTCCATTAAATAATTTTAATTTTATAAGTATCCATTTATATAATCATACTAGCTTCATAACCCGCCCGATGGGCGGGTATGCTTCAAAATTTAGTATGTAGAAAAATACCAACAAAGATAAATAATTTTAAAAAATGAAATAATAATGATGTAGCTGTAATGATGAATTGGTATAAAAATCGATACATGAACAGATGTTACATAAAATTTACAAACGAAATAAGACTTCTTTGTAAACGACATTTGTTGTTGAATTAGTGTAATTCCCATCTATGTCACAACAAATGACCTTCAATCCGTTCTTGTTCTTAACTCGTGATACAGCCACATAAAGCTGACCATGTGAGAATACCGGTTTTAAAATACTGTTTTTACTGTTATAACTGTTTTTACTGTTTGACTTAAAATGTCAAACTGTGAATTATACGTTTTTATTAGTAAACCAATCAAACTGTTTGACTGGGTTGCAGTCAAACAAATGCTACTTTTAAAGTCAAAATTTTTTAAAACAATCATGCAGTAACAGAAATTAAGTTTATTAAAAAACATTATAATAACAGTTTTAAAATACTGTTTTTACTGTTATAACTGTTTTTACTGTTTGACTTAAAAGGTCAAACTGTGAATTATACGTTTTTATTAGTAAACCAATCAAAATAGGGTTTATTAATTAAACTTGTTTGACTGGGTTGCAGTCAAACAAATGCTACTTTTAAAGTAAATTTTTTTTAAAACAATCATGCAGTAACAGAAATTAAGTTTATTAAAAAACATTATAATAACAATTTTAAAATACTGTTTTTAATGTTATAACTGTTTATATTGTTTGACTTAAAAGGTCAAACTGTGAATTATACGTTTTAATTAGTAAACCAATCAAAATAGGGTTTATTTATTAAACTGTTTGACTGGGTTACAGTCAAACTTTTTGACTATTAAAATCAAAATTTTTTAAAACAATCATGCAGTAATAAAAATCGGGTTTATAAACCCGAACTATTATTTTGGAGTTTTAAAGTCAACATAAAAATTAATTTTATTAAAAAACAGTATAATAACAGTTTTAAACAACTGTTTTTACTGTTTTAAAAACAGTTTATGTACCAATCATTATATTAAAGTCAAAAGTTTGTAAAAGTGTTATAAAATCCGTAGTATTGTTTAAAGAATTTTAATCTATATTGATAATGGAGTAAAAATAAAAAACGACAATAGGGTTTCAGTACCATTGTTTGACTGGGTTGCAGTCATACTTTTTGACTATGAAAGTAAAATTTTTTTAAAAAAATCAATGCAGTAATAGAACCAAATTTTTTTAAAAGTTTATAAGTTACCTTTCAATTGAAGATCTGTTTGTCTTTTAGATTTCAGTTTTCCTGCAAGGTCATACAAATAGATGATTAAAAGCAATCATACATAAACCAAAACATTTGTTAATGCAGACGTGTTGATTTGGTATGGAAGATATAACCAAAAATTTTATGTCTGCGTATGCGGTATTTTGAGAATATGAACATGTACCTTAAACTGTTGCCGTCTTCTAATTGCAGGGGGTAAACTTTTAAGGGTTTCGTATGGTATGCAACGTTTATATAGTGGAGGATGCTTATTGACATTTAAATTCCGGAATAAGGTAAGTACTTTTCCGTTGAAAAAGGAATATATTATGTGGGATATATCAAACTTCGATATTTTAGTTGAGACAATCAAGGGAAATCGAATCCTTATTCAGGAATTTCAAATATGCCTTAATTATCTTCCGTTATTGATATTCTATATTGTAGGTAATTAATTGGGATGGAATTAATCGAAAAAACATGCTGAAAATAAGGATTCGATTTGCCTGCTGTATATTGCTGAATTTTTGGGTGAAAATTAACTCCTTTGGCAGCGTTAAGTGTAGTTTGTGAATAAGGATTGGGCCAATGAATGATTTACACGTGGCATTTGCGTCCAATGAGAATGCATCGTTTTGATGAGATGTCATGATGGAATCATATGTAGCTTCATATATAGGGGAGGATTCTAAATGACATAATAATATAAGGGGATTTATTTGTTATGGTATTTGATAGTAACAAGCGTAATAGTGCTCGCACTTCGTTGCGAGTTTATGTTGCTTTAATCTATTATTTATCCATCTAATTGCGAGATTTAAAAAATAAAAATATATGTAGTATTAATTTATATTTCTACATCCCTTTTAGTTTTGGATTTTATTTTTATATATTGCTTATGCTTATGTTAATGTTACACACATAATAACATTACATTTGGAAATAAATAAAAGATATAAAAAGAAGCCTCCTTTTTCGTCCTACAATGAATTTATTCAAGCTTTCTTTTTAAAAATATTAATATAATAATATATATTTTTATATATTGCTTATGCTTATGTTAATGTTACACACATAATAACATTACATTTGGAAATAAATAGAAGATATAAAAAGAAGCCTCTTTTTTCATCCTACAATGAATTTATTCAAGCTTTCTTTTTAAAAATATTAATATAATAATATAAATAAAATTGACCAATCATAGACTTGTGAATAGTGTTCATAGAATCACAATTGTATAATAGATACAACTTATTTGTTAGGGTAAATTACAGTTTTTGTCCCTGAGCTTTTCCGGATTCGGGGTTTTGTCCCTAAACTTTTTTATTCTGTTTTTTTGTCCTTTATGTTTTTAAATTCTGCATATTTGTCCTTCCGTCTATTTTTGGCCGTTAAGTGACCTCAAATGCAAAAAATATGAGGGCATTTTAGTCTTTTTTCCTTTTCTTTTTCTATTTTAATTTTTTCTTTTTTCATCTTCTTCCCCAACACCACAAACCCTAAACCCAACACCACCACCCTCGTTTCTTCACTAACCTGCATCATCATCAACAACAAACGAATGATAAAATGTAAAACAAACCCACAACATTGATAAAACTTCCCAAATTCCCAATTGATTCACTGTTTTAACTAATCAAAAGTAAAAGTTTTGATTTTTCTCAAACTACCTAAAATGAGAACGACGTAGTGAATTGTTAGGGTTCTTCAAAATCACACACAATTTGGTCTGCAAAATCACAGATGATGGATGGTTTGTGTTTCGAGAGGGTTAGAGTTTGAAGAGAGATGACGAGAGTCACCTGCAACAGGAGAAGTCATCCTTTAATCATCTTCTCCGGTCAATTCTCTGAACATCGTAGGTGCATTAGCGCCGCCGCCGGGTACTGCAACAGAGCAACGATCGATTTCTCTGAAACCCTAGCTTTCTGCGGGAAAATCACGAGAATCGATGGAGGTTTCAGTTCGATTCTGAGGGAGAAATCTTCATCAACCATCATCATCTCGCCTCAACCTTTTCTTCTCCGATGAGATCTGCACATAGCCATCGAACCTCCGCCTGCCTCTGCACCACCGCCATTTTTCCATCAGATTTGTGGTGTTAATTTCAGATCTGATTTAAAAATGATATCTCCTCTAGTGTTTACGTTTATGGTTCTTCAAAAGGGGGCAATGTAAAGTTTGCTTACGTGAGAGTTCTGATGTCTATAATCTTGCATCTTTTGAAGAATTAGCGTCAATTATGAGTGATTTTAGAATTAGGGTTTAATTGGGGAAGAACAAATAAATGAGGAAGATGATGATAGGGGTAATTCGGGGAAATTGACAAAACAATCGCCAGTTAACGGTCAAAAATAGACGGAAGGACAAATATGCAGAATTTTAAAAACATAAAGGACAAAAAAACAGAAGAAAAAAGTTTAGGGACAAAAACCCTGAATCCGGAAAAGGTCAGGGACAAAAACTGTAATTTACCCTATTTGTTAATATGGAAGCAATAGTGGACCCTGCAGTTATTTTTGGTATGGTATATGGACTATGGTAGTGATTTATTTGAGGAGATTTATATGGTTTGTATACCGACTGTTGAGCTTGAAGATGATCAAAAGATCAAGTTAAAAGGACAAATATTCAGGAGAAAATGAAGGTATTTATTTAACCCAAATGCGTGGGTTGGGTTACGGGGCGGGTTGAGTTATGTTGCAAGGAAGAGTTTTTTTGTAGAGGAAAGTTTCGAACAAAGGTAAAACTATATATCCTAAATTTGATACTCCCTCCGTTCCTTAATAAAGTTCCCATTTCTCTTGGGCACATGTTTTAGGATATAGTTAGTGGTGGGTCCTTGGTAACAAATTTGATTAAAATAAAGGGTTTTTTGGAGAGGGAAAGTGTTTTTAGAAGATAGTTAGTGATGGAGTATATATGGTAATAATATTATTTTATTGAGTGGGTCCCTCCAATTTGAGAAATGAGAACTTTATTTTGGGACAAACATGTTAGGCAAAATGAGAACTTTATTAAGGGACCGAGGGAGTACTTTGTTAGTGTACTCATTTGACGTGTTAGAGATCAACATACCATAAATGGACCAATTTGTTAGTTAATGGGTTGTAAATGCCACCTTTTAATCAAATAAATTTTAAAACTTCTTTTCATTTTTGGTTTTACAGGTATTACAAAAGAGAATTAATTTGTGTACCAGATTTTTTTATGCATACACTACACATTACAAGTATTCCTGTACAAACACATAATGCAAGTATTATGATGTATAGATTAAAAAATGCACCACGTTTTACAAAAGGAGAGAGAAGCGTGTACTAGACCAACTGAATCTGCTCGGAATCACTCAAAAGATACATAATTCTGTGATTGAAATGGGACGTAAACATGTCAGAGAAATGGATTTAACTAATTCATGGCTACACTGAAAATATTAATTTAAAATGCAAATAATACTTCCTCCGTCCCACAAAAAACTTCTCATTTCACATATTTGATGGGTTCCACACAATAAAAACTATTATTACTAAAGACCCCACCACTAATATCTATTAACAATCTTTCTCTATCCAATCCAATCTTATATTTTAATTAAAAGTATTATCAATGACCCCACCACTAACTATCACCTAAAAACTTGTGCAAAAGCCAAATGGAAAGTTTTTTGTGGGACGGAGGGAGTATATAGTAGTATAACTTTAATGTTTGCAGCAATGCATTCAATAGTAATATACGTTAGAGCATTAGGTGTGGTGGCTTAAGTTGGAGTGCCACCTCGACGCTACCTATGCGCCACATCACAATTTCACATTTCACATTTAAAACCTCCAACTACCCCCTCTACCATCACTTAAGCCATTTGGGCCCCCACCACTTTTTTTTTCCTTTTTTCAAACAACTTTATATTTCATTAAAACAAAAATTACAAACAAGAAATAAAAAATTACAAATACAAAAAAAAAAAAAAAACCGGAAAAATTAAAAAGAATTACCGATTTTTTTTTTTAAAATTACTGAAAATTACATACGATTTTCTTGATTTGTTGCCAAATATGGTCCATAATATTTCGCTGGAGTGATTCGTGTCTACGTTTATCGCGTAATTCTCTGGATTTCAGCGCACTTCACACCTCTTGATCCAAGTACGTTGTATATTATGTTGTGGCCTAACAATCTAACATACAACTCGTTCACATCGCTTATGGCAAAGCTTGCCCATTGTGGGTAAATAGCTTCAGGATCTCGAAAGATTGGCACTCGGGTCCGTGATGTTTGAGCTTGTTGGTGTTGCATGTACTGATGCGGTTGAGTAAGAAAAAAATATGTCTCATCGTCGATATTAGATGAATAACTTTCGGGGTCCATCAAATTTCGGCGCATGTTGGACCAAGAGTTGTGTGGAAAATGTTGTGTGAAAAGGTTTTGTTTGAGAAATGGTGAGAAATGTTGTGTGAAAACTTGTATAAAAGGGTGTTGTATTTATAAGGGTTTAAGTTTTATTTAAAAAAAACAAAAAATAAATAAAATAAAATTTTCGAATTACAGTTGTTGCCCAATGACTAGTACACGTGTCCACCCCCCCCCCCCCTTCCATTCGTCCGCTGCTCTCGTCGAAAGTCCGGCGCATCGCCCCACTTGCGTAACGCGGGGTGTGGTGGCGAGGTTGACGAGCCTATGTGGCGTCTGGCGATGCCCGCCCCCCCTCGTTACTACACCGTACCCTCTTAGGGTGATGATTTTAATTCTTTAAGGAAAAGTGCTGAAAATGATACGATGAAAACTAGTGAGGATATACTTTGAAGTTTATAGCATACCTCCTTGATAAAAGTAAGTCTCATCATAAAGTAAGGTGTTATTTATTGTAATTATGTGCACAGTTAGTCAACATATGGTGATACATTCATGCGTACGCAAAACTTAAAGGTCACACCGGTGAGTGCATGTAATACGAGTAAGATATGTAATGATACTTGGAAGAGGAACGATTCATAATAAGTCATTTATGAATCAGTTAAGTATTAAGTTAAGTTTAACAAATTACTAGATTAGTTTAGCTAACTAATTAATACAAGTATTTGTGCATTTACTAGTTGAGTAAATATACAATGTTATAGTTATAGATTATCCATAATACGATTTAAAGTAATTAAATCATATGGTGTTTGGATAATATTATTGATTAAATTATATAAAGCTTATTATATAAATAATTATTAAAAGTATTAATACAAACATATATTTCGTGTAAATATATAAGTGTATAAATACTAGACATTTAATAATTAAGTGGAAGAATAATAACTAATTAAACTATAAGGGTTTAATGTGTAAAAGGATAAGTTTAATTAAGTATTAAACTGAATTAAACTAGAAGGGCTCTAAGTGAAAGTCCTTCTATTATATATAGAAGGCTTGGGGTTCCTTGTTTGGTTTGCTCATTACACACGAAACCCTAGCCCCTCCCTTGTCCCCTTGTTCGGCCGAATAGAACAAGAACACAAGTTCTTGTGTTCTTCGTTCGTTCTTCGTGTTCTTCAAGCATTGAAGTACAAGATCGTTACAAGTGATCAACTAGAGGATCACTCGTCGTGTTCATCATCAGTGTACTAACTTAAGCAAGTTAAGGTATGATTTGGAAAACCCTTTTTTTCCCTTTTTCCCTTTGTACGAATTCGGCACCAAGAACCCTTGGGTTCTTGGTGATTAGTAGAATACACACAAGTATGTGTGTGTGTTCGAGTTTTTCGTACAAGCTTTTCTTTCTTGTTAATCTAGTCTAGATTTCCAACATCCCAATCCTTTAGGGTTTAAGGATTAAGTTTAATCTCAGTTCCGCTTTTAGGGATTAAACTAGCTAGTTGGTTTAACTGGCAAGAATAATGTTCTTGTCAGTATGGTCGAACCAAGTAAACTAGGTGGTTGACCCAAGTGGTCGATCAGGTTATGTGAAACCCTTCATTGTTTGGTAAGCCTCTTTATGATTTAGTTAATTAAGATGTCTGTCTCTTAATCAGACAGATTCATAGTGTTTGGTAAGACCTCTTAATCAGCTTCTGAATCAATAATTCAACATGTTCTGCCTCTTAATCAGACAGATGTCAGGGGAAGACCTCTACGCCACATCATTATTTCACATTTCACATTCAAAACCCCCAAATACTCCATCTCACATCAGTTAAGCCATCTGCGCCCCGCCCCCTTTTTTTTCTTTTTCCTTTTTTCAAAACAACTTAATATTTCATTAAAATAAAAATTACAAACTACAAATAAAAAATTACAAATACCGAAAAATAGAAAAATAAAAATATCGAAAAATAAAAAAAAATTACCGAAAATTTTTAAAAAAATTCCGAAAATTACATACGATTTTCTTGATATCGTAGCCAAATATGTTCCATAATATTTCGTTGGAATGATTCGTGTGTACGTTTATCACACAATTCTCTGGATCTGAGTGGTTGCACTTCACACCTCTCGATCCAAGTACGTTGTATATTATGTTTTGGGCTAACATACAAGTCGTTGATATCGCTTATGGCAAAGTTTTGATCTTTTACAATCAGGTTATGCAATATGATGCACGTATACATGGTTCTACGTTGCTTGTAGACAGTCCACGAACGAGACGGTTGGCGAATAATTCCCCAACGCCCCTGTAAGACACCAAGTGTACGTTCTACGTCTTTCCTTGCACCTTTTTTTCGTCGCTTGAAGTAAGAACGTTTTTCATCTCGTGCAACCGTAAATGATTTGACAAAGCTTGCCCATTGTGGGTAAATACCATCAGCAAGGTAATACCCGTTCGGACAAGTCACTCCATTTACAACAAAAGGGACCACATGAGCAATATCGTCAATAAGGTTATCAAACAAGGGTGAGCTATTTTAACACAGTGAGGTCGTTATTGGCACCCGCAACCCAAAAAAATGCGTGCCAAATCCATAAATCTTGCGATACCACATCTTTTAGTATTATAGTTGGGTATTTTTTATCACCTCTACCATATTGGCCGTGCCATGCTTTTGGACAGTTGGTCCACTCCCAATGCATACAATCTATACTACCAAGTAAGTCAGGAAACCCATGAGCGTTCTCATGTTTTGAATATAAGTTTTGAACGTCATGGATATCGGGTTTCCTTAAATACTCAGCGATATATAAATCTATAATACATTTGGTTAAATGATTTAGACAATCACGTGCATAATGTTCACCAATTTGTAAGTATTCGTCAAGAGAATCAGGTGTTATGCCATAAGCCAATTGGCGAATGGCAGACGTGCATTTCATAATAACACTAAAACTCATTAGACCTGTAAAATCGGGTCGTACTTTAAAAAATTCCAAATGCTTGGGAAGAGGCTCAGCAGTATAGTTAGAAACACCTTCAACTATTTCTAAAAATAGTTTCATGCTCATACGAAATCGACGTCGAAAATACATCTCAAGGTATTTAGGATTCTCACCAAAGTAGTCATCCAATAAACGTTTCTCGGTAGCTGCACGATCTCGAAAGCTTGGCACTCGGGTCTATGATGTTTGAGCTTGTTGTTGTTGCATGTACAGACGCGCATGATTAAAAAAAAATCATCTGTGTCATCGTCGACATCAGATGAATAACTTTCGGTGTCCATCAAATTTCGATGCATTTTGGAAGAAGGTTTAGGTTGAGAAATGTTGTGTTAAAAGGTTTAGGTTGAGAAATGTTGTGTGAAAATTTATATAAAATTGTGTGGTATTTATAAGGGTTTAAAGTTTATTAAAAAAAAATACAATTTTCAAATTCCAGTCGTTGCCCAACGACTACTACACGTGGCATTACCTCATTGGCTCACCGGCCTCGTCGAGCTTCCGGCGCACAACACCACTCACGTAATGAGCGGTGTGGTGGCGAACCCGGCCCGCCGAAGCGGCGTCCGGCGTACACCACCCCTCGTTACCACACACCTTCCTCTAAAATGATATTGTTTTTTATATAATTTTTTTTAGTTTCTTTCAATGTAATTTTTTTTTTTACTTTTTAAACTGTGATAGGTCAATCATAGCTATATCCTCATGGAATGACAAAGGGCAAAAGCAATTTGTGCATGACGGATGGATGCTATCTAAATCTTCATGGGATGAATTATCTTTAAAGTGGCCAAAAGCATATCATTTTATGTTAATTTTATTATATTTGTTATAAATTAGATATGATTATGATCCTATTAGCACTTCATCAAAGAACTTGCTACATCTATAACAAGAACATAAGATGAAGAACAATAACTAGAAAGAAGAGAGGAAGAGAAGTATGTAAACACTTATGAAAGTGTTGAGGTGCATTTTATTCATCCATCTCATGGGGTATTTATACTAAAAGTTTTACCCTTGCATTACATGTACATACAAATGAAAGGTAAATAAGTAGACATAGATTTGATGGAGAAGACATGAAGGGTTGAAAATGTGGCAATCCATTTAATGGTTTTGTCTTGCATATTCATAATACTCCCCCTTGATGACACATTTTCCAACTACTACTGCCTCGTTAAAAACCTTTGCTAAAGAAAACCCAGTGGGAAAAAACTTTAGCGAAGGGAAAAAGAGTGTAGTGCATAGTTTACTCCCCCTCATTTATGTAATCACTATTCTTCACATGCTATGCACATGTCGCAATCCGATACCCGATACATGCTTTCTAAAGATTGCAGTGGGAAGTGCCTTCGTGAAAAGATCTGCTGCATTGTTACTGGATTGAACATACTTTATCTCAACTTCATGATTCTTTATAAGCTCTTGAGTGTATTCGAAAAACTTTGGAGGAATATGTTTTGTCCTGTCGCTCTTGATATATCCTTCTTTCATTTGATTAACACATGCCGCGTTATCTTCATATATTAAAGTTGGGACTTTATCATTATCCAGTCCACATGAAGTTAGTATGAGTTGCGTCATTGATCTTAACCATGCACATTCTCTGCTTGCTTCATTTAGTGCTATTACTTCAGCATGATTTGAAGATGTGGCAAACAGTGTTTGCTTTTGAGAACGCCAGGAAATTGCAGTACCTCCATTCATAAAGACATATCCAGTTTGAGATCTTGCTTTATGAGGATCAGACAAATACCCTGCATCTGCATAACCAATCAATCCTTGTTTTGAATCATTAGGATAAAATAATCCTAAGTCACTAGTTCCTCGAAGGTATCGGAATATGTGCTTGATCCCGTTCCAATGCCTTTTTGTCAGTGATGAACTGAACCTAAGTCACTAGTTCCTCGAAGAAATGTCAGGTCTGGTACAATTAGTAAGATACATTAGGGCACCTATTGCATTAAGGTATGGTACTTCTGGACCAAGAACCTCCTCATTTTCTTCGCATGGGCGAAATGGATCTTTGTCAATATTTAGTGATCTAACAACCATTGGAGTACTTAAAGATTTGGCTTCGTTCATATTGAAACGCTTCAAGATCTTTTCTGTATAATTCGATTGATGTACAAGTATTCCATTAGGCAAATGTTCAATTTGTAATCCAAGACAATACTTGGTTTTCCCAAGATCTTTCATTTCAAATTCTTTCTTTAAAAGTTCAATAACTTCAAGAATTTCTTTATTAATTCCAATGATGTTTAGATCATCAACATATACAGCTATGATCACATATCCAGATGTTGTTCTTTTAATAAATACGCATGGACAAATAGTATTATTTTTGTAACCTTTACTTGTCAAGTAATCGCTTAAACGATTATACCACATGCGTCCAGATTGTTTTAACCCATATAAAGATCTTTGTAGTTTAATTGAATACATTTCTTTAGGTTTTGTATTCAATGCTTCAGGCATTTTAAATCCTTCAGGAATTTTCATATATATATCACTATCAAGTGATCATATAAGTAAGAAGTAACAACATCCATAAGACGCATCTCTAACTTTTTAGAGACTGCAAGGCTGATTAAATACCTAAAAGTGATTGCATCCATAACTGGAGAATATGTTTCCTCATAATCAATTCCAGGTCGTTGAGAAAAACCTTGTGCTACAAGTCTAGCTTTGTATCTTACAATTTCGTCTTTCTCATTTCTCTTTCGAACAAAAATCCATCTATACCCTAATGGTTTCACAACTCCAGGTGTCATAATAATAGGTCCAAATACCTTTCTCTTGTTGAGAGAATTCAGTTCAGCTTGTATAGCTTCTTTCCATTTAACTCAATCATGTCTATTTTGACATTCATTAACAGATTGTGGTTCAGAATCATCATTCATAATATCACATGCGACAGCATAAGAAAATTTCTCATCAATATTTTCTATAACATTACTTTCCTCAACCGGAGGATTGTTTTGTGTTTCTTCAGGAACACTTTCCTCATGATCAATTGCATTTTCTGTTGGTTTTCTTTTTCGAGGATTTTTATCCTTTGAACCAATTGGTCTTCCACGCTTCAAGCGTGTCTTAGATTCTTGAGTGAATTTATCATCAGATTGCCTATTTGGAATTTCAATTCAAACTGGAGTATTAACAGCTGGTATATATGATTTAGTCACTCTTTTTGTATCAGTAAATGCATCTGGCAATTGATTAGCTATTTCTTGGAAATGCATTATCTTTTGAACTTCAGTTTCACATTGTTTTGTGCGAGGATCAAGATATGACAAAGAAGGTTCATTCCATGAGACATTCTTTTCTTGGTTTTTCGTTTCTGCACCTAATGGTGGAAAAACTGATTCATTGAATTGACAATCAGCAAGACGTGCTGTAAAAACATCATTTGTTAAAGGTTCAATATATCTTATAATAGACTTTGTCTCATATCCAACATATATACCCAACCTTCTTTGGGGACCCATCTTTGTACGTTGTGGTGGTGCAATAGGAACGTATACGGCACATCCAAATATTCTAAGATGAGAAATATTTGGTTCTTGACAAAAAGCAAGTTGTAAGGGAGAGTATGCATTATATGAACTTGGCCTTATGCGAATTAATGATGCAGCATGTAATATTGCATGACCCCATATGGAAACAGGAAGTTTGGTTTGCATTATTAATGGTCTAGCTATTAGCTGTAGACGTTTAATTAATGATTCAGCTAAACCATTTTGTGTGTGTACATGAGCTACTGGATGTTCAACAACAATCCCAACAGACATGCAATAGTCATTGAATGCTTGGGAAGTAAATTCACCAGCATTGTCCAGTCTTACTCTTTTTACTGTATAATCAGGGAAATGTGCTCTAAGTTTAATGATTTGAGCAAGAAATTTTGCAAATGCCATATTACGAGATGATAATAGGCAAACATGAGACCATTTGCTAGATGCATCTATCAAGACCATAAAGTATCTAAATGGTCCAGATGGTGGATGAATTGGTCCACATATATCACCTTGAATTCTTTCAAGAAATCTAGGTGATTCCTTGTCAACTTTCATTGGTGAAGGTCTTATAATTAATTTTCCAAGGGAACAAGACGTACATGGTTTCATATTACTTGTTTGAGGGAAATTCTGGTCCTTCAATGGATGACCATGTGTATTCTCAATTATTCTTCGCATCATTGTTAATCCTGGATGACCTAACCTGTCATGCCATAAACTAAATATCCCAAGATCACAATGTTTTTCTTTAACCACCATATTTGATTCTACTTTATTTATATATGTATGGTGTAAATTGGAATCAAATTTGGGTAGTTTCTCCAACACTCGATTGTCATTTATAATAAGCATAAATTTCTTATTATCTATTGTTTTGGTTTGCGTGTCATATCCGTTAAGATATATATCACCAAAACTCAATAGATTTCTGCTTGACTTTGGAGAAAATAAGACATTATCTATTTGGAATTTTGTACCATTAGGTAATATGAAATTAGCTTTTCCAGTTCCCTCAATCAAGTCTACAGGACCCGATATAGTACGTATTGAACCCTTTGTTGGGTTTATTTTGGAGAAGTATTTCTTTGATTTCAAGATAGTATGTGTAGTACCACTATCTGCTATTAAAAGATCTCCAATATTTCCTTGATGTTGTGCTCCATTTTAACTCATATTGAACTTCACATATGAAAAACAAATAATGAGGTTATTATAAAGAAACTTCATTTATTGAAGGAAATATATTACATAACACAGACTTCATTTGCTGAAAGGAAATATATTACATAAGACACACTTTATTTGCTGAAAGGAAATATATTACATACGACAGACTTCATTTGCTGAAGGGAAATATATCACATAAGACAGAAAGCAAGTAAAAACAGGCTACAACAAACCACTGATTTCCTTAATCAATGTCTTCCATGTCATTGCAGAAATCGAGAGTACTGAGGTTGGTAATATCATCAATGTTGAATTCCATGTTGTTAGTTTCAACATTATCAACGATTTACTTCTTTTCCCCTTCCTTTGAGGGAAGCTTGGTAAAGTTCACATAGATGTGCAGGTGTGCGGCATGTCCTAGACCAATGGTCCGCGCAACCACATGTATAACAACAACTCTCAGTATTCTTTGATTTACCAGCATCATACCTTGCCCCTTTGGCCTTATCTTGTGTTTGGACATTGTTCTTTTTAGTGGAATTATAATCATTATTTTTATAAACACGACCACGACCACGATTATAATAATTGCCTTTTCCACGACCATTGTTATGGTTTGGATTTCGATTAAAATGCCCACGGCCTCGTCCATAACCACGACCACGTCCTCGTCCACGTGTATTGTTTCTAGGACCATTAGTATTAGTAGCATTTGCTTCAGGAATTGCTACTGATCCCATTGGACGAGATTCATGGTTATTCATTAAGAGCTCATTATTTTGCTCCGCAACAAGGAGACAAGTATTCAGTTCAGAATACCTCTTGAACTTTTGCAATCGATATTGTTGCATTAAGTTTATGTTTGATGCATGGAATGTGAAGTATGTTTTCTCCAATATATCTTCGTCAGTAATCGTTTGCCCACAAAATTTAAGTTGGCAACAGATTCTGAACAAAGCAGAGTTATACTCAGTTACTTCTTTAAAGTCCTGGAACCTCAGATTTCGGCATTCATCTTTGGCACTTGGAAGTATAACTTCCTTTTGATGATCAAATCTTTCTTTTAAAGACATCCAAAGAACACATGGATCAGTGACATCAAGATATTCAAATTTTAACATGTCATCAATGTGTTTACGAAGAAACACTTGTGCCTTTGCCTTGTCTTGGGATGAGCATTCATTGTTTTCATTTATAGTTTCATGAACGCCCATCGATTCAAGAATTAGTAAAACATCGATGGTCCATTGCATATAGTTTTTCCCAGTAACTTCAAGTGCATCTAGCTCACACTTTACAATACTAGACATTTTGAAACTATATATTTTGAACAAAAAACAATTTTAAAAATTAGAATCCATATATATCAATATGAAGTGCACAAAATAGCAGTGGGAGAACAATCATCTCATACATGAACAAATAAGGATAAAATACATCAGGAGGGAGATTACTAATTAGGATGCCAAGTGCTAAAACTAATACAATTACGAAAATCAAAAGCGGGTGAATCATTCTTGATCTTGATTTTGAAGATGAGAGAAATTATTTTGTGGTATAAAGAAGTGTGGATGATGTGTTTATTTATAGTGTAAAAATATATAGCCGTTGTAAATTTTTAATATTAAAATATAATTTTTTTTACCGTTATATATATAGCCGTTATATATATATATATATATATATATATATATATATATATATATATATATATATATATATATATATATATATATATATATATATATATATATATATATATGTATATATATATATATATATATATAATTTTCTTTTAATAATGAGAATAAATTAAAGAAATAAATTACATAAACATATTTGTAAAAATATTAGTGAATGTTAAATGAATTAGTAACTAAAAATTGCATAAATAAACGTTAGTATACATAAATGAATGTAGTAACATAAATAAATGTTAGTAACATAAATAAAAGTTAGATGCTATAAAAGTAAGTGTTAGTTTGTATAATTAAAAGTTAGAAGACATAAATATAAATGTTAGTTTGCATAAATTAAAAGGGTTAGTAAACATAAGAATAAAATTAGTACAATAATAAATGTAGGTATGTTAGTAGTCCCAAGATTAGTAGTCGAAATGTCATCATAATGTCCTTGATAGAATGTGTTTGGTTTCATTTAGTTTATTACGATAATTATATTATAATTTTATGTTAAGAAAATATTTACCTTATGTAATTAACTTGATTAATTGAATGTACCTTGTGATTGAGTTGATCTTCCTCGATTAAGAACTCTCGTGCTGATAACGTGTTATAAATTAGATATGATTATGACCCTATTAGCACTTCATCAAAGAACTTGCTACATCTATAACAAGAACATAAGATGAAGAACAATAACTAGAAAGAAGAGAGGAAGAGAAGTATGTAAACACTTATGAAAGTGTTGAGGTGCATTTTATTCATCCATCTCATGGGGTATTTATACTAAAAGTTTTACCCTTGCATTACATGTACATACAAATAAAAGGTAAATAAGTAGACATAGATTTGATGGAGAAGACATGAAGGGTTGAAAATGTGGCAATCCATTTAATGGTTTTGTCTTGCATATTCATAATAATATTATATTATTAATTTAATTTTTCTAATTATCTCCAAAGTGACCTGTTTACCGTGATTGGGTCGTGTTATATCTCAAATGGGTCAATTGTTTTTTAGGTTTCATTGTGATTGTATTGTGTGTTTGAAACTTATAGGTTATATCGAAGATCTACACAGGAGGTCCAGTCACAAAAGTTTGATGAAGTCGTTAAATCACAAACGTCGTTGTAGCTAAACTTAAGCACTATCGTGTCCAAAAAGTACAAATGCTATTCGTCAAATTTAAGATGTAATTCGAGGTTGTCAATAGTCTTTTAGTTGAATATTGAAAACTTTATACTTTTGTAATTGTATTGAAATTTGATGACATATGGCATTATTAGTTTATGTAATATACAATTTCTTTTAAATATTTGCTTTGACAATTCCATTTTCTGGTTTGTTAGGTTTGTGTTTTTATATTTATTATTATAATTAGGGATCAGATGCAAAAAAAAAAAAAAACAAAACAAAAAAAAAAAAAAACAAATTGATATTTTTTTGAATATACTGACATTTTTATCGACATGAATAACGACTTTTGACAAAAAAAAGTAGTGACATTTTAGCGACTTTTGATAAAAATTAATGACATCTTTTGCAGCATGAATAGCGTCTTTTGAAAAAAAGTGAAATTTTTAGCGACATGAATTGTAACTTCTGAATAAAAATAGTGACATCTTTGGCGAGATGAATAACGACTTTTGATTACAAAGAAAAAGACATCTTTAGCGACATAAAATAGACTTTTGATAAAAATAGTGACATCTTTGACATAAATATAGACTTTTGATAAAAATAGTGACATCTTTAGCGATATGAATAACGACTTTTGATAAAAATATTGAGATATTTAGCAACATGAATATATACTTTTGATAAAAATAATAACATCTTTAGTGAAATGAATTGTGACTTTTGTTAAAAATATTGATATATTTAGCGACATAAATAGCGACTTTTAATAAAAATAGTGACATCTTTAATGGACATCACTATAAACGTCTCTAATATTAGAGACACAATGGTGGATGTCACTAAATCAGCGACTTCTAAGTATTTACTCTCTGGCTGATGTCACTATGAGCGTCACTGCCTTTAACATCACAACTTTTTTTGTAGTGAGTCTTATATTATTAATATTAATAATTTACTATACAGAGCAAGAGATGGCTCTTCGAGGTATAGCTACTCCAACCTTTATTTTCGTTTTAACGAGTCATAAATTTCCAAAGTAACAAATTATATAATTTTTTTTACCAAAATTTTTTTGGTTGCCATGAGTATTACACACTCCTAAACAAAATAAAAATAAACGAAACACCGTAACTCAAAACACAAACAAATCAACCAAATAAGAGTTTTAATTCTACTTGGGTTTGTATGCTCGGATGCGGACGCAACACGCTGACTTTGAACTTTCTTGTTTATTATCAATCATGCATAATTCATAACTGCATAGTCTCATTGAGAGAACTAAAACAACCAATTAATCCATGATTTGATCCTTGGATGGTGATTTTGGTGAAGAAACTTGGTAGAGAAGAAAGGGTTTTAGAGAGAGAAAGTAGAGAGAAGGAAGAGAGAACTTTCAAAAGATAAGATTGATTAAATGTGAAAGTTAACAATTAGGGATTACATCTTTGGTTTATATATAATCTCCCTAATTGTCTAATTAGTCCTAAGACTAATCCTAAACTAATATACAATGTTACATAACTACGCCTAGACTATGTATTACAACGAATAAGTCCTAACAATCTCCCCCTTTATAACAATAGTCTTGGTTGCATATCTTTGATGTCTTCTTCGTTTGTAAAGCTGGAGCTGAGTGATAAAACGTTGTGCAGTTTTGTTGAATAATCAGCTTCAGCTTTTGATGTTCGGTGATAGCAAACTTTAAATTGGCTTTTCAACCAATAGAAAGCATTCCAGAAGACTTCAAGTAAATCGACGAAATGTAGACCCATATATTGAGCAGTTGGCAGCGGAAGTCTTTTTCTTGAAGTTGTGGCTTTGTCGATTGGTTGATGATCCTTGGTTCCTGATATTTGTTGAAGTCGTAGAAGTGCGATATTTTGATTTATTTTGGATTTTCTGACGGTTGTTGATAATGTTGGAGTACGGTCATAGAATCCCTTATCTGATATCTTGACCGTTGTTGATAAGAATTGAGTACAGTCATCAGATCCTCAATCTGACATAGTGACTGTTGTTGATAAGAATGGAGTACAGTCGTCAGATCCTCGCACAAGAATGTATCAGGGTAACCCATGATCACATAGATTGCATGTTAGCACAGCAGTTACAGAAACTGTGTGACCTACGTTCAGTGTTGGCTTTGATGGTAGCACTGCTAGGATTTCCATTCAATAATCGTGGAATACCAATAATTTTTGGTATCACTGTGAATGTTCCGGCAATATCACAAAGATATGCTTGGTAGAGTGCCCGTGTCCTAGAGAAATTTAATTCGGTTCTAGACTCTATTCGTGGACAAATGAAGGCGTGGACTGGAGGTGGGTCCTCTTTTTCAATATCAACAATCTCCAAATGAGATGTCGATAGGGTATGTGTTAATCTTCGTGATTTTGAAACAAGTACTTTTTGTACTTGAGTGGCTAGTGGGGTTGTGTATTGCATCACTGGGTCCATGATGTCTTTTTAAGTGTCAGAGAGCAACATACGCAATCTGATGGAAATGTGGCTACCCAGCTTTTTTAATCGGTTAGGTGAGGGTTTTCCGTTTTCTTTAACCCTGTCACACCCTCCTCACTCTAGCTCACTTTTTCACTTTTCGACTACTCCCTCATTTCATTTCATTAGCTGAATTGCACCCCATTCTTCATCCCCCCCCTCTCAATTTTTTCCTCTGCTCACCCAATCAATATCCCATGATACTTGGTTCTGCTCACCTAGACCTAAGGACCCTCACATTATGTCATATATTGTAGGTGGCTCCTCGGGAAGATCGTACTGGTTTTAGCAAATCATAGGAGTTCTTTTGAGAGTGGACTATAACCCTCATGTGCAATTCAATTAGCTTTTAAAATTGATCAATTTTGAGTGATTTAGAAAAGAGATTGATGAAGCTAAGATCTTAAACAGATGCAATCTTTACTGAATAAATCTAGAAAAGAGATCGTTTACGAATAAGATCTAAGCTAAGCCAATTACTGTTCTAACAAAAAATTATGATGTGAAGATCGAATTTTGAATGAAAAGATTTGTCATTTAAAATATTTGAGAGAGTAAGTAACGAGAACTAAAAGAAGTTGTAATAAACAAATACAATCTTTACTGAATAAATTCAGTAAAGAGGTCGATTACGGATAGAACAACAACTTATAACTATCGTTACTTGTAAAATGTTTTTGATTTTGAAAGAAGAAGTTAAGATCAAAAGCAATAGAAATTAAAAGGAGTTGTAATAAACAGATGCAATCTTTACTGAATAAATTCAGTAAAGAGATCGTTTACGAACATTACAACAACTTATAATGACAGTTGCAATCAAAAATGATTTTGGATTAACACACTTACCTTTTAGATTCTATTTTGATTTATGATATTTTTGAGCAACGAGAATCATAAGACATTGTAATAAACAGATGCAATCTTTACTAAAGTTTTAGTAAAGAGATCGTTTACGGATATTACACCGACTTGTGATCAACGTTGCTAACAGAAAAAGGTTTGTTTGTTTTGTTCTTTGAATTTTTTTCCCCCTAGAAATAATAATTCTTCCCTTAGAATTAGTATTTCTCCTCCTCGACAAAACAAAGGTATTTAAAAGTTAATTCGATTAGAAATGTACCTTAAACATCGTCGGAAGGGTGGAGAAGAGGTTTTGCAGTTATGTTGATTGAGCATTGTGCTTTTTGGTTATGAGCGGGTTCTGAATCTGAGTTGATCAGAAGCCATTTATGAATGTACTGCTTCCCAGCAGTTGAAATATTTAACGCTGGGCACCTCCATTGTTCCGTCGTCTTAAGTGAACTGGTTCGCCTGGCCATTGTAAACCATGGTATTGACAAAAATTGTGCAGTGGTGAGTGGGTTGCGAACTTCTGTTGAAAAGGTGGGCGTTTTGCTTCGGTCTCGGACACCAATATGAACTTCAAAATGCGAATCACATTGCGCCAGTTTAATCTTTCGTCAATGGCGACGATTAGTTTCTCGATGTTGCTTTGTATCGTGGTTTGATCTGGGGTGCTGGGAAGTCTGTTCAAGTGTCTACCCTTTTTCTTTAATTTCTTCTTTAGTGTAAGAAGTGTACCATCAAAGAACTTGGGGACTTCAGAAGCACGAAAGAATTGTTTTTCATTGAATCTGTTTTTGTAGCTCATCCCCAGACTAGGTTCATCGAGAATCACATTTTTTCGATCTTTAATGTCGGTTGGAAAAGTTCTTTTTGGTGCGGATAGGTGAACCTTTTCTGTGCCACTTTCAAAGGCCATTTGTACATCTTCCTGTCTTGACGCAAGAGTTTTCACCATCATGAAACGTTTCAAGGCACCCTGAGCAAAGTTTCGTGCAATATTTTTCTCAGTGTGAATGCTGTCAAGGATCATTCTGATTTCATTGTATAGGCATTCAATATCTCGCGGTTCGAGAAGGTAGAAGTCACCTTCATCAATGATGTACTCTTGGTCATCTTCTCGTCGGACCTTGAAGATGGTGTACCAGTAATAGCCAGAGAAGTGATTGGTCATTATTTCCAGGAGCTGTTTTATTGGTGATCTGTTGTATCGACTTGTTTTGTTTCTTAAATACCACTTAGTGAGATAGTACATTTTTTTTTCTCGTGGTGGCAAGATCACCTCTTTGTATAGATCCTGATTTACGATAGGCAGCTCTGTCTCCTGAAAGATAGCAGTGAAGACGTCTTCAAGATACGACATTTTGATGTGGCAAAGAGCTTCTTTGAGATTTTCAGTCGACGTTTGTTAGCTCTATTCGCCACCCTCTTCTCGCTATCAGATAAGACTGGTACATCGTATTGAGGAGAGGCAGTTGGTGGTTCTGGTTCTTTGTGTTTTGGGGCCACAAGCGATTCATAGTTGTGGAAGAATTTGTGATAATTTTCTCGAGTTAATGGGACTCATTCCTCCTCCATTGATGGTTCATTGTCAGAATCGTTATCTGGAGGTGGTTCAGTGAAAGCCTCATTCACTATATCGTCTTCTTTCGAATCGCTATGTAGGTCAATCACTTTATCAGCCTCTTTCCGCAGAACCTTATGAACGTTGTGCGAGCGATTTTCTCAATCTCAGCAATAGTAGATTGTAGATGACTCAAAAATTGTAGTCGTTTTTCTTCGGTCATCTGTGCGGACGGGATGCTGTTGATTGGTAATATGTCTTCACTTTTGTCCACTCGCCACTGGTTGAGTGGTTCAACGTTCAACACCTGTGAGTAGTCAAAATCAACAATCGCCCAATCATCGATTGAATCATAGTCTTGTGGGCCTCCTCCCTGTCTTTGTTGAGAGGAGCTGGGTTGTTGTTGAGATTGACTTCCCTCTGCTGTATACTGAGAGCTGGATCCACCATGTTCCAGTGTCCTTCTTTTTCCTCCTCCCTGAGGATCATCTTCCGGATCCTCTGGCCTCTAGTGAAATGCAGCGACCTGAGAGCAAGATTCTTGGAATTCTTTCATGCGTAGAAAGAGCATCTCTTTAAGTTCCTCCATAGTGAATTGTCGAGACACCTGCAAAAGCCACTCTGAATCGTGAGTAGCAGGAGCCGAAGGAGGAGGAGGAGCAGTGTCTAATCTGCTCTCAAGTTGTATCCGGATGAGAGGTCCCGGATTGTTCGTTATGCTAATGGACTCCCGTGGGAGTATGAGTGGGAAGTGAAGAGGGCCGCCACACTAGATGAGGCTATTAGTGCGGCGATGAATGTGGAGGAAGTGGGCCAAAGGAGAATCAATGAGAGGCCAAAGGTTGAGAAGTTTGAAAAGAGGAAATTCGAAGGAAGCTCGGGATCGGTGAAAAAGGGAAAGTTCACCCCGACCTACACTAAGCAATCAAGTGTGGGCACGTGTAAGAAGTGTAGCAAGGACCACAAGGGTGAGTGTTTGGCGGAATCGAAAGCTTGTTTTAAGTGTGGAAGACCGGGCATTTGCCGAGGGATTGTCGGGCCAAGCCGTTGGATGAAATTGAATGTTACTCGTGCCACGAAAAAGGGCACTATAGTAATTCTTGCACGGAGAAGGGGAGTGAGACAATGGTGTCGACCGCACAAAAGAAAGCGGAGCCGACAAAGGTCAAAGGACGAGCCTTCCAACTTACCCGAGATGAAGCCAAGGAGGCCCACGATGTCGTTTCAGGTACCCTACTCGTAAATTTCATTCCCGCCAGGATCTTATTTGACTCGGGTGCTACTTATTCGTTTGTGTCCCATGATTTTGTTGTGAAATTGAATGTGCCCTTAGAACTTCTTGATGAGATTTATGATATTGAAATTGCGGATGGTAAAACTTCCATAGTTCAACATATGTGTCGAAATTGTGAGTTAGAAATAGACGGGAGGAAGTTTAAGGTAAATTTATTACCTATGGAAATTGCGGGGTTTGATATAGTTATTGGTATGGATTGGTTAGGTGAGCATCAAGCAAAGATTTTATGTGGGAAAAAGATAGTCTCGATCAAGACTCCCAATAATGAAAAAGTGTATGTGTATGGCGAGAGACGACACCATTTACCATGCCTTATGACCGAGGTTAAAGCTAGAAAATGTTTAGCCAAAGGGTGTTCGTCCTTTTTAGCATATGTGTTAGATGGAAGGAAGGAAAAGAAGACGGTGGAAAATGTGAAGGTGATTCGGGATTTTCCGGAGGTATTTTCCGACGATTTACCGGGATTGCCACCGGAGAGGCAAGTAGAATTCCGTATCGATTTAGTTCCGGGAGCGACACCGATAGCTCGTGCACCATACCGTTTGGCTCCCACCGAAATGCGGGAATTGATGTCACAATTACAAGAATTACTCGACATGGGATTCATTGGTCCTAGTTCGTCTCCATGGGGTGCGCCCGTATTATTCATCAAAAAGAAAGACGGTTCGATGAGGATGTGCATCGATTACCGAGAGTTGAATAAGATGACTATTAAGAACCGTTACCCGTTGCCTAGAATCGACGACTTATTTGATCAACTCCAAGGGGCCGATTATTTCTCAAAGATTGATTTGAGATCGGGTTACCATCAAGTTCGAGTGTAGGAAGGAGACACCGAGAAGACGGCTTTCCGTACACGTTATGGGCATTACGAGTTTTCTCGGGCTTGCCGGTTATTACCGCCGATTCATTCAAGACTTTTCCCGAGTGGCGACTCCACTCACATTGTTGACCCGAAAAAGTAGCAAATTCATGTGGGGAGAAAAGCAAGAGAAGGCATTCGCGTTGTTGAAGGAAAGATTATGTAACGCCCCGATTCTCGCGTTACCCGAAGGCATGGAAGACTTCGTTGTTTATAGTGATGCCTCGAATAAAGGTTTGGGATGTGTTTTGATGCAACGAGGAAAAGTGATAGCTTATGCCTCGAGACAACTGAAGGATGCGGAAACAAGGTACACTACACACGATTTAGAGTTGGCGGCGATAATGTTTGCTTTGAAGTTATGGCGACATTATTTGTATGGTACAAGGGGTATGTTGTACACGGATCATAAAAGTCTTCAATATGTTTTCACTCAAAAAGATTTAAATATGAGACAAAGAAGATGGATCGAATTGATTAACGATTATGATTGTGAGATTCTATACCATGCGGGGAAGGCCAATGTGGTAGCCGACGCCTTAAGCCGAAAAGTTCATGAAAAGCCAATTAAAGGGAAGTTGACTCGGATTGAAGTAGTCTCGAGTATTGTGGAACGAATTAAAAATGCCCAACGGGAGGTGATGGAGAAAGAAGAGTTAAGGAAAGAACGTTTGGGTAAAAACCAACATTTTGAAGAAAATAATCAAGGGTTGAAAACCGTTGGTGGTCGAATTTGGCTCCCCAAATTCGGTGGAGCCCGAAAGGAATTGTTGAATGATGCCCATAAGTCTAAGTATTCGATCCATCTGGGAAGCACAAAGACGTATCAAGATATGAAGAAGATGTATTGGTGGCTCGATATGAAAGCAAGAATGGCCAAGTATATTTCTAAGTGTGCGACGTGTGCGCAAGTTAAAGCCGAGCATCAAGTACCTTATGGGGTAGCTCAATCGTTACAAGTACCGGCCGGAAAATGGGAAGATATAACAATGGATTTCATTGTTGGGTTGCCAAGAACGAGCAAGAACCACGACGCCATTTGGGTCATAGTTGACCGGTTGACCAAAAGTGCATTATTCTTAGCAATTCGGGAAACCATGCCACTCGAAAAGTTGGCAAAGTTGTATGTGGATGAAGTACTAAGACTTCATGGGGTCCCGTTATCGATTGTGTCCGATAGGGATATGAGGTTTACCTCGAGATTTTGGAGATCGTTGCAAGAAGAGTTGGGAACAAAATTGCGGTTGAGTACGGCTTACCACCCGCAAACCGATGGTCAAAGTGAAGGAACTATTCAAACGGTCGAAGATATGCTAAGATCTTGTGTGTTGGATTTTGGGGGTAAATGGGATGAACATCTACCGTTAGTCGAGTTTTCCTACAATAATAGTTATCACTCAAGTATTAAAATTCCGCCTTATGAGGCGTTGTATGGAAGGAAATGTAGGACTCCCTCGTGTTTGCTTGAAGCGGGAGAAACAAAACTCACGGGTCCCGAAATTGTGAAAGTGCCAAACGAAAAGATCGGAATAATTCAAGCCAATATGAAAGCCGCACAAGATAGACAAAGAAGCTATTCAGGTTTGAAAAAGAGACTCTATGACTTGAATGTGGGTGACATGGTGATGTTAAAAGTATCGCCTTGGAAAGGCGTAATGAGGTTTGGAAAGAAGGGCAAATTGAGCCCGAGGTATGTTGGCCCGTTTAAGATTTTGAAACGGGTCGGGTTACAAGCATTTAAGTTGGAACTCCCACCCGAACTTCAAGGTGTTCACGATGCATTCCATGTAAGTTATTTGAAGAATTTCGTGGGTGAGGTTGAAAATATAATCCCATTACAAGAATTGCGGGTTGATGCCCCGAATCGGTCAATAGAAAAACCCGAAGCCATATTAGAGTCGAAAACCAAGAAACTCCGGAATAAAGAGATTGAGTTGGTGTTGGTCAAGTGGAAGCATTCCCTTTGGACCGAACTTGACTTGGGAAGTCAAGGATGAGAATCGGAAAAGGTACCCGAACTTCATAAACTATGACGAGATTCCGAGGACGGAATCTCCTTAAGGGGTGGATAGTTGTAACGACCCGAAATTTGTAAATAAAAATATTATATAAAAATATGATAATTAAGTATAAGTCATTTAAAGAGCGTAGGAATTGGTTTCGTGTCATTTGGACATCGTAAGAGAAAGTTATAGACGAAACCGTGTCGAAGAGGACGACGAAAATTGCAGCCTAGGCTGCCAAGACCCAGATAGCGACGCTATCTGGGAATTCGCGGCGCGATCTCTGTCCAAGCGGTCAGCTACCCGAAATAGTGTTATGGGGGTTCGCGATTTTGAGATAGCGACGGAAATAGCGTCGCTATCTGGCGACGCGAATTATAGCGGAAGGAAAATAGCGCCGCTATTTTGGAAATAGCGACGCGATCTGGTCGCTGGCAAGCATTAAATCGGGATTTTTGTCATAAATGCCATTTCAAAACCCTAGTTTCTCTCCCAACAAGTGTGTGTACGTTTTTGAATGCAAAGGATCGTTTGGAACTGATTTGTTCATAAAATCTTGTGAAATTTCACTCCTAGTTGAAGATCAAAGGTAAATCTTCATCTCCTTTGGGTTTTTAGCCATAGATTCAAGTAGGAAAACTTGAATCTCAAACCCTAGTTTTGGGTTTGTTCATAAATTGTTAAATGGAAGTTGAATAGCTTATATATGTGGTATTTTAACAAGGAAAATGTGTTTATGAAATGGATCTATGAAAATGTTAAGATTTTTGGAATTAGGGTTTGGTAATTTGGGGAAATATGATATAAGTAGTTAACTAGCCATGGAATATATGATTAGTATAGATGTTTGATGTAAACCATTGTGTTGGTTTTGATATTAGGTCATTTGGTGGAAGGATTTGAGGTTCAAGTCTTGGGAAGAGACATTTGTGTTCAAGAAACACATCTTTTGGATAAGCTTGGCTAAGGTGAGTACATGTGAACTTTCAAAACTGAGTACATAGCTATTAAATGTTTTATGTTTACATGTTTTATCGGGTTTATAAGTAATTTAGTCAATTATGTGATTACTAATGAATTGCTTATGTGATGATGAATTGATTAATTGATTTAAGAAATGATGGAGCTATAAGCTCACAATGATAACTGATAAATGATGATGATGATGATGATGATTATGATGTCCCTAGCGCCGTTGTAGATTGGAGGCATTCCAGTTATTACGGTACCTTAAGGTTAGTGGTAGATTGGAGGCATTCCGATTACCCAATACCTATGAGTCCCGGAAGATTGGAGGCATTCCGGTTACCGTGGATATGACGGTCTTGATAGATTGGAGGCATTCCGATTATCTTGACATTGGCCAATGATGAAAGAAACGAAGTGACCCGAATGGAATTAATAATATTATTATAATATAAATGATATTATGTGACTAGTTGTTTATCGGGTCTAAAACCCATGTATCTCACGAGGCAATTTTGTCTCACATACTATGTTTGTGTTTTGCTATGTACTCAGGTTCGGGATCGAAGATTTAGGAGGCCCGTTTAGAGAGGAGGCCTTGTTGAGATTAGCTTGGTGTTCATAGTTGGAGTCCTTATCCTATGGCTTAGATATATTTTGTAACACCGTTTTTGTAAACTCTGATAATCTTAAACAAGAAACCTTTTTAGTTTTTGTAAATTCGGTATTTGACACCGATACATTATTGCTTATTTGGGATGAAATGTTATTTAGATATTGTTTTGAAAAATTGAGGTGTTACAAAGAACCCTAGGGTTCTTGGTGTCTACTTCGAACAAGAGGAGAAGAAGGGAAAAGGGTTTCCCAAAAACATACCTTAATGTTTGCTTAAGAAAGTCCACTGATGGTGAACACGACGAGCGATCTTCTAGTTGATCCTTGTAATGATCTTGATCTTCAAAGACTTGAAGAATATGAAGAACACGAAGAACGAAGAACACAAGAACTTGTGTTCTTGGTCTCGGCCGAATAGAGGGAGAGGGGGCTAGGGTTTTGGCAATTATGGTGTATCACAACAAGGGAACCCCAAGCCTTCTATTTATAATGGAAGGACTTTCACTTAGGGTCCTTCTAGTTTAATTAATATTAATCATTAATTAAACTTATTCTTTTACACTTTAAACCATTGTAGTTTAACTACTTATTATTGTCCCACTTAATTATTAAATGTCTAGTATTTACACACTTATATATTTACACGAAATATATGTTTGTATTAATACTTTTAATAATTAATTATATAATAAACTTTATATATTTAGACAATAATATTATCCAAATACCATATGATTTAATTGCTTTAAATCATATTATGGATAATCTATAATTATTGTAAATTTACTCAACTAGTAAATGTACAAATTCTTGTATTAATTAGTTAGATAAACTAATCAAGTAATAAGTTGAACTTAACTTAATACTTAACTTGATTCATAAATGACTATTATGAATCATTCCTCTTCCAAGTATCATTACATATCTTACTCGTATTACATGCACTCACCGGTGTGACCCTTAAGTGTTTCGTAGGCATGAATGTATCACCATAAATTTACGAACTGTGCACATAATTCCACCAGACTCCCACTTGTGCAAGTTCGTAACCTTAGCTTGATGACACGAGCTACAGTGCTCCTCTAGATGGGAATGTAGGTAACCAACCCCATAAAAACAGCTTATGTAACCCAGGTATAGTTTTTGAGAAAACTCTTTTAATAGCGTCGCCTAGTAGAGAACACTCCGTCTCTATTTCTTGGGTAACGTGTTAGGTTCATCCCTTGCAGCATGATATTTATGATAACGAATACGAGCATGGTAGAAGATATCAACTCCTGTATTCGAAATCATTTCTTGACTTCTTGATTTAAACTGTTGTGATAAACGACAAAGAACAAATCAGTTCATTTGGGCATGGCCATGCACTTACCAGTTTTCCATCATGTCAAGGGACCCACAAATATCTCTCCTAAAAGGGAGGCGCAATTACCATCTTGTTATATTTCGATTTGAAATACAACTCCCTCTGTACACAGTAAGACCTCGTATGACAACCATATTTCAGGCTTTCTCTAAGATGAACCAAAGTACATTAGTCATTGTATCCCAAACCAAATACCTCAGGCTTAAGGACAATCCTAGTGAATAATACTTTTGAACTTTTCAACAACGAAGTATTATCACGGTGGTCAATCCAATATTCATCGAGCTCCAACAGAATATCTCCGATATTTGGTTTACACAAAAACTTGTGTAGCCATCTTCGAAGAACTTCGAATCTACCACCAAATACCGCGATGACGTTAACGTCCCATCAAGGTTCCCACCAAGACAAGTAGTCACGGATTTATATGTTTTGAATAAAGAGACTTTTATTCATGGATATTCTTAAAACATACAAATTCTGAATAATAATGATACTAACTCATGTATCATTCCTACCTGGACATAGATACTGAATTATTACTGGATCATTGCTTATTCTTTGCGTTCGTGTTGATTACTCAATGACTCCTAATTGTAACTTTTATCACTAATTACAATTCAGTCATTCCTTTTAAACTAAAGACATAAGATGAGCAATTTGAAAAATACTATTCATATTTTCTTTGCTAGATTTTGTTCATGCAACATTAGAACATATTCTAGTCTTGCCTTTTTATGTGATTCGGTAAACATAGGAGGATTGGAATTCAACTCCTTAGTTTCTTGAATCTATAAAAATTACCTTGTAGCTAAATCTCTTTTTGGCTACTTGATTCATAGATACTTTTACTAGTTAAAGAAATATCTTTAAATGATTAACTTATTCACTGGCGTGTGAACATCCTATTAGATTTGCAACAATTAATCACAAGACTTGTGATCACGCTATTAGGCTTGCAATGGTCTAATTAATGATCATTTATTATTTCTCTTAACTCTTTGGCTAACGACTGTGCAATACCTTGTTGTTAATATCTTACTAACTTACTAAATTCATTAATGCCTTTAATGAATTATGTTAGACATAGCTCCCACTAATTTTTATGGAATTTAATCATCACTTAAACTATCACTTTGACCAAGTCAAGACTTTTAGTTTAATCCTTTAAGAATTTATCAATTATTAAAGTCATCCTTTAGATTTGCGAATATCCAACATTCATGTTTAGGGAATTATGACTTTCATTGATTATTTTATCTAACAAGTATGAAACACTTGAGATAATATTTCCAATTCTTAAATACTTTAGTATTCTTTTAAGAACTCTATTAATGCCAAAGTCATTTTTGGATTTCTTAAATATCCAGTATTCCTATGAGAGAATTATGACTTGATTAAACATTGTATTAATTATAAGTATGAAACACTTGTGTTTAATACATTTAGTTCTTAAATACATTAATATAGTTTGACCATTTTAAGAGTTTATTTAATATCTAAGCCATTCTTTGGATTATACGAATATCCAACATTCCTTGTTAGGGAAGTATGACTTTATTAAATCCTTTATCACAAGTATGAAACAGTTGTAATTATACTCTTAAAGTCCACCTTGATTATATCCAATATAACCATACTATATTAATACTAATACTTTAAAACGTACTATCATAAGTAATGACTATTACTTAAGATGTTTTAACTAAGTTCAATAACTTTAAACTTTATGCTTCCATAAAACTCTTAAATACATGTATTAGAAAAACTTTCTAATTTCTAGTATCTAAGTAATTTGAACTTCTAAGATATTATTCATCATACAACAATCAAACAAATATAAATCACGAGATTTTAAGTAAATCAAAAACTTGACTTACAATCTAGTCATAAAACTTGACTAGTGTAATTATCATACATGCACACACAATATAATTCAACCATGGACTCGTATTGATAAAACCAAAAAATTTGTTTTAACATAAAATAAAAAATTATTCAACAATAAAATAAAATTGTTTTACTGAATCCATAAAATACTGAATTATAAAATCTTGGTGCTCGTGGAATCATCATCTCATGTTGGTCATCTTCACTTTCCAGCGCGTCCTGCAATAAACGATTGTAAAAGTTAGATTACTCGTAATATACTTTACAGGTATCTCAAAGTGAATAAGAAGTGTGGTCGTGTTACCTGAGGAACTTGCGATTCCTCCACCACTGGCACCCTTTGGACAAATTCTTTTCCAATGCCCAGCCTCCCCGCACTTGAAGCACCGATTCTCGTTCCTCTCTGTGTTAGGCTTCACCTTCTTAACCTTTTGTTTGACACCTTTACCTTTTGGTATTCCTTGGTTAGGATTGGTTTTACCCTTTCCTTTACCACCATGCCCTTGTCTCTTCTTGCCATCGCCACTGCCATTACCGATCATTAGAAATTCCTTACACTTAGTACCCAAACTCAATTCAGCTGTCTTGAGCATTGAATGTAGCTCAGCAATGGATTTCTCCATATTATGCATATTGTAGTTGACCACAAAAGGCTTGTAGTCATCAGACAATGAATTGAGTATGGTATATGTTGCCATCTGCAACGGTATGGGGTGACCAAGTCTAGCAAGGTGATCCATGTGCCCTTTCATTTTCTTGACATGGGCACTCACCGGTGTTCCTTTGACCATCTTGCACGAGTTGAAAGCACGATTGATGTCGAACCTCTCAGTGCGAGCTTGCTCTTGAAATGAATCCCTTAATTGTTGGATCATCTCAAATGCTGGTACATCCATAAGTCCCGCTTGTAAATCCGGACTCATGGTTGCGAGCATCAGACAACTCACATCGAGCGCCTCACTAACATGTTTATCATAAGCTTGCCTTGCTTCAACTTTAGCATTTGCGGCAGGGACATTCGGCACAACTCTCTCCAAGACATACCACTTTCTCTCATGCCTGAGCACAATGCGAAGATTGCGCTCCCAGTTGAGAAAGTTTGACCCAGTCAATTTGTCCTTTACAAGGATTGAGCGAAGTGAGAGATTGTTGGTACTTGTCGTTGTGGTTGTTGCTGTCATCTACAAATCAAACCCAGTTTAATTAGTAATTATCAACAAACATCTCTAAAATATATTATAAACCCATAATTAATATTTCAGGCCTAGGATCCATATATCACATTCTCGCCGCAATGTTTGGGCACTTCCCGACGAGACATGCTGTTTCTGGTAGGTAACATCCTTACCAATCGCACCAATACTTGATACGATTCCTAGGGGTCGTAGAATCTATAGAATTTTAACTTACTACAACTTTGTACAATTTTAATTGCACATTTCAAAGTTGTAATAAAGTCTAGCATGTTTATTCTGCTCAAGTACTTTTTGGGCCGGGACTCCCGATTATCACCAAAGTAGATCAGACCATCTAAGATAGTGCGATGTTCTGCGCCGGGACTCCCGATTATCACAGAACCTTACGCACCCTAACACTCGCAATGATTTGAATCCATATATAAGGTTCTTTATCCTTACAATATGAATATCGTTGAATAAGTGAGGTGTTCCATTAGGTGGATAGTACTTCGATCTAAGATTTTCTTGGGTTTGTTTAAGTCTTAAACTAAACTTAAACCTTATTCCAATTTTAATCTTTATTTAAAATGTGCGACTTGTGTTATTCAAGAATTCCACAAGACTCCTTTCTAAATATCTTTTAAAACTTATAGTTTCAAAATTTTGCGCGACTTACATGTATACCTAAAACGAGGTGTACAAAACGTTTTATTAGGTTTTGTGAAAAACCTTATCTTTAATAAAACTTACTCGTTTTATTTACTTGAAAAACTTGAACCTTATGTTAAACTTTAAAATGTAAATTTTAATTCCTTCATGATCCATGAACTTGGATCATAATTCTAGTTTAACACATCTTGTTTTTCTTCTTGTTTAATAATAAAATTAAACATCTATTTTAATTTATTAGATTCGACCAAAACTTATGTCTTTGCGACACATTTATAAACTTTGTGATTTTCTTGTCTAGCTCCCACTAGCTCCAACAATCATGATGGAACTTAAGCAATCACAATCACCAGTCTATACTTAGTGAAACTAACAAACTTATTATATAAAGACTATATAATAATTCTTAGTTTGTTTAAACCTTTCTTACATTTAACTTGAACTAGTTAAATATAAGTTCTTAAATTTCCTATGTTATTTTACCCTTGATCATTAATCTAGTATTTTACGTAACTCGTAATATACTTGTATAAATAACTAGTTATAATTACTTATAACTTTATACAATCTAATTATAATACTTATAACTATTGTAGCATCTAATTATAATATAACTTCGTTTGTACAATTTCTAGTTGTTTACAACTTTGTACATTCTAGTTCAAATTATAGCTTAATATAAATTTCTAGTTACTTAATATAAATTTATAATTTACAAATAGAAATAATAAAATAATCAACTAAAATGCACAATACCATTAGAAACGTTAGATAACAGACTCTAACATTTTCTGATGAAGATAATAGTTTTGCAATTTAAATCATCTCGAATATTTGAATTTAAACTTCTCCATATGTAGTTTTCTAGATTTTTTTTGAAGTTAACCATCCGTAAAATCCATATTTTCTTTTATTTTATAAAAAAAATATCAAAATATATACAAACATTAACATATTGTAAGATATCATGAGGAACCTTTCAATAGCCCAAATACATTTAATATTTTAAAAAACTGAATCAGTGAATACTATCTGAATAGCCCGTAAAAAACTAGATCAGTGAATACTATTGAATTAATATCCAATGCATTAATGTAGTTATTGAATTTTTATGGCTATTATCAAAATTCAGCTAAAGCTTGGATTATATTAGGTGAATATGAATTATATATGATCATAACAAAATAAAAAAAAGGAATTATATGTTCGATGGTTTATATCAATTAAAGCTTCACTTACGTTAGGAGAAAGTTAAAAAAATTGCGTATTATATATTCTAATTAAACATGAAGCTTATAAATATCCTTTGACTATAATAGTTAATTATAGATCCGTTGACTACAAAAATTTATACGCAATAGTTAAAGCTTGAATTATGTTAGGTGAAAAAGATGATCATAGTAAAATAATCAAACAAATGAATTAATAGGAATGCAGTTATTGGTTTCGAGTTTCGACCAGCAATAAAATAACACATTAATCATAATAAAATTACATGAACCGCTGGTAAAAAACTACATATACATTAAATAGAGATTAAACATGATTAATATATAGGGTGATAAATAAAAGAAGAATTGTAACATTCTGTTAGGGGAATTACCTTTGAAGATCGTAGTGGAATAAAAAAGCTTGGTACGAAATACTGTATTTTATCTCTGTACTTATTTTTCTGGCAGAATATGTACATATATACTGTGAGAAAATAATAAAAGTGAAGTGAAATTTTGATTTCCTGAAATTAAGGTGTTATAAATAATATGAAATTCAAAATTTGAATAACTTCTTATATTATGAGTTGCCGAAATCTTTATAATGGGCAATAAATTAGGGAGATTTAAAAAGGACTTTATATGAATTAAAAATGAAAACTGTTCTAATTAATAATCGTTACATTATTATGCTAATTAATTGAGTTACTAAAATTAGTGTTTGAAATTGCCTTTCTTCCAGGATTCGGAATGCTAAAAGCACGTGGATATATAGTGTAAGCAAACCGATTACTGTGAAGGGAAGATGGGCGGGAAAATAAATATTTTGACCACTTAAAAGCTGCCACGTGTAAAGAGGCATCCTTACAAATGGACATGTGGCATGTTAATCCTTCTTTTATTATAATTAATAGAAATTAATAGATAATAGATATAATTTATTACTTTTTAAAAAAACTTATAACATTCTAATAAGAATACTACACCTAGTTTGTACATATGTATTTTAACTTGATCTAATTAAAAATACATACAAACTATTTTATCTTTTAAAATCACTTTTAAATAATTTGAAAAATCCGAAAATTATACATAATAATATTAAGACTTTAAAATTAACACTTCCCTTTTATCCTTAATTAAATTTAATTAATTAAACCCTTATCTTGTTCTTGATCAATTAAAACCTAGTTTTAATTTTCTTGATCAATGACATCTTTTAGTTAAAGATTAATCCCAATCGATCCAATTCAAACAATTATTAAACTTTGTTTAAATTCTAGGATAGATTGTAACTTTAATAAATTTATTTGAACTTATTAATTTAAACCTTGTAGACAATAAAACTTTGTCTAGATTTCTAGCTTTAAAGAACTAGTTTTAATAAACCTACTAAAACAATAATTAAACCTATTAAACATAAACTTGTTTAATTATACTAGGTTTTAGACTATGTTCTTGATTAATCATATTAACCAATTAAAATAAACTAGTTTAATGTTCTTGGTCCTAGGGAACTTCTAGGGTTTTGAAAATTTCCTTAAGCCTAAGAAACTTTTCCACCAATTAAACTAAACTAGTTTAATCAAACTTGGTGTCCAAGTATCCTCCATAATTTTCGAAATCTTGGAAAAACGAAAGAATCTTTTTTGACCAATTAAACTAAAAACTAGTTTAATATACTTGGTCCTAGATTTTGAAGATCAACTGAGAAAGGAAAGAATCCTTTTGACCAAAACTTTGACATTCTTGATCCTAGGGTTCTTGTAATTTTTGAAAATTATTAGGGTTAGGGAAAGAAGCCTTTTGACCAATTAAACTAAACTAGTTTAATGTTCTTGGTCCTAGGGTTCTTTCTAGGTTTCGAAATCACTAGGGTTAGAATTCTTATGACCAATTAAACTAAACTGTTTAATATTCTTGGTCTAGGGTTCTTACCCTCATTCGATATCTTCAAGGAAGATAAAGATGAAGGAACAAAAATAAAAAAAACTTAGAAATTCAAACAAACAAAACTTTGTTATTCTTGTTTAGATTTCTAAACCTGGCTCTGATACCACCGAAGGGTTTCATAATACTGATCAACCCATTGGGTCGACCTCCTAGTCACTTGGTTCGACCATACTGACAAGAACATGACTCTTGTTGGTTAAACCAACAAGCTGATTTAATCCCTAAAAGCGGGACTGAGATTAAACCTAATCCTTAAACCCTAAAGGATTATAGGAACTTTGGAAATCAAACTTGATTAACAATAAAAGAAACCTTGTACGAAAAACTCGAACACACACATACACCTTATGTGTATTCGACGGCCACCAAGAACCCTAGGGTTCTTGGTGTCGACTTCAAACAAGAGGAGAAGAAGGGAAAAGGGTTTCCCAAAACATACCTTAATGTTTGCTTAAGAAAGTCCACTGATTATGAACACGACGAGCGATCTTCTAGTTGATCCTTGTAATGATCTTGATCTTCAAAGACTTGAATAATACAAAGAACACGAAGAACGAAGAACACAAGAACTTGTGTTCTATGTCTCGGCCGGATAGAGGGAGAGGGGGCTAGGGTTTAGGCAATTATGGTGTATCACAATAAGGGAACCACAAGCCTTCTATTTAGAATGGAAGGACTTTCACTTAGGGTCCTTCTAGTTTAATTAATATTAATCATTAATAAACTTATTCTTTTACACTTTAAACCCTTGTAATTTAACTACTTATTATTGTCCCACTTAATTATTAAATGTCTAGTATTTACACACTTATATATTTACACGAAATATATGTTTGTATTAATACTTTGGGTAAATTACAGTTTTTGTCCCTGAGGTTTTCCGGATTCGGGGTTTTTGTCCCTAAATTTTTTTATCTGTTTTTTTGTCCTCGAGGTTTTTAAAATTCAGTATTTTTGTCCTTCCGTCAATTTTTGGCCGTCAACTGACGATTTTTTTGTCTATTTACCCAAATTACCCTTGCATCATCTTCTCATTTATGTGTTCTTCCCCCATTAAACCCTAATTCTAAAATCACTTGTTGAACGTAAACAAAAGCAAACAAATCTTCCAACATACCATAAATAAATTTAGATAAATAACACAAGCATCGTTGAATTTATCAATAACACAATCAAAAGATTTAGATCAATTTCGTTGGTAAGATTAGTAGCTAAAAGAGCTTGGATGGCCAAACCAACATCCCATTCTTGAGAGCCAGTACAACTCTGTTTTTGAGTAACGAAATAAAATTAGAATACTTGATTGAGTGTTTTAACATGCATCATTAATCATTAAAATTTATGTTTTTTTTAAGGACTGATCAATAAACTCTTGTGAAGTATAACCTGCATTTTCATTCCATCTTCAGCAACCCAGATATAATCTGGGATTCGGGCGAGGTGCCTTTTAAAGTGGTCACCATTTGGATCGTCAACCCAGCTCGCAAGCATACATAGTACCGGCAGAGTTTGTGTAGGATGCAAAAATCAACAAGATTTGGGGCTACTCTTGTTCACGATTTTGAGCCCTAGATCTGTAGCACCGTTGGGTTTTGAAGATCGACTATTGCTTCATTTACTATAGCACCATCGGGTCCCTTCTCCTGCTGTAACAAGGTCGTACTCTTGGAAACCATTCATGGATTAAAATCGAGCAAAATGGGAACTTTAAAATCGTTGAATTAGATAAAGCTATTGTAAGAGACATTGTTCTTTACCTGCTAGAAATCTTCGTCTTTCGTCTTTTGGGTGTTTTGTTTGAAGAAGATGTGAAGAAATTAGGGATTTTGTTTGAAGAAGGTGTGAAGAAATTAGGGGTTTTGTTTGAAGAAGATGGTTTGAAGAAATTGAGGGTTTTGTTTGAAGAAGATGGTTTGAAGAAATTGGGGGTTTTGTTTGAAGAAGATGGTTCGAAGAAATTGGGTTTTTTGTTTGAAGAGATTTGATTGTGATGATTGATTTGGTGGTAATGTTTTGAAGAACTCTTGAAAAAAAAAAGATCGATGTTTGATGTTTTTAGATGGAGAGAGTATCTTTTTTATGATGAAGAAATGAGGGAGAGAACATGAGAGAGAGGGAAGAGATAGGTTGAGTGTTCTTGATGATGAAGAAGACAATGGTGAAAAGGACCAAAATGCCCTCACATGCCTTGCATTTTTCGTTAGTTAACGGCCAAAAAATGACGGAAGGACAAAAATGCAGAATTTTAAAAACCACGAGGACAAAAAACAGAAAAAAAAGTTTAGGGACAAAAACCCCGAATCCAGAAAACCTCAGGGACAAAAACTGTAATTTACCCTAATACTTTTAATAATTAATTATATAATAAACTTTATATATTAAGACAATAATATTATCCAAATACCATATGATTTAATTGCTTTAATCATATTATGGATAATCTATAATGAACACATTATAAATTTACTCAACTAGTAAATGTACAAATACTTGTATTATATTAGTTAGACAAACTAAGAGTAAATTACACGGATAGTCCCTGTGGATTGATCTGAGTTTTGAATTTGGTCCATAAGTTCCAGAAATTACACCGATGGTCATTAAGTATCGGACTTCATATCGATTTTAGTCCCTAAACGTAACGGGTGTTAAAAAATCAGTTAAATCTGATCATGTGCGATGCACATAAGGGTAATTTAGTCATTATACACAAAAACTCCTCTTTTTCTTCCCTTTCTTGCACCTCATCACTCCCACGTCCCACCTGTTAACTCATTTTACACACCCACCATTTCAAGAACTAATGTACAAAAAACTCCTCTTTACTTCCCTCTATTTACTTCCCTCTATTGCATCTCATCATTAATTAAATTTAATTTAGCATTCAAAGGTCCGGATAGGAACACAGTCTGTTATTTTGCATTCAAATTGGAACAAACAACAACTCCGCAGACACCACCATCTCCGGTGACCCAGCATCTCTTCCTTTTGCCGTTAGTCTCTGATTATGTCACCGCGAGAGTTCAACCGGAGTTGCAGGTCTTCGCGGGCTCGCTTGAGAAGACGATGGCTGGAACCAATTCATTGATGGTGGGGCACGATCGATCGATTCTCTGTTCTGATTAAGAATGTAGACCAATTCTAAATGAACTTCTGATCCCCTCTTTCAAAAACCCAGATTTGCTCTGTTGTGTATGTGATCTAGGCTTTGTTTTGATGACAGAGGTGTCAATGATGGTGGCTTGTGGTTCGTTTTCTCAGATGATGTTGTGCGCCGACAATGGTGCAAATCCGGCCAAAATAGGGTTTCGCAAATCCTCCGTATATTTTGACATCAAATAGCTCTGATCAGAGAAGGGACTGGAGAAGAGAGACATGTGTGACGGCGGTGATTCATCGTTATTAAGATGTTGAGCAAAGGTGTTGTCGTCTAGTTACATCGATTCAGTGGTGATTAAGATGATTTATAGGTTTTGTTTGGAGATGAGTTTTGTTTGGAGATGATGAATTCATTCAAAGTGAGATGTGACGTTTTGAGAGATGCATTCAAGAAAAAGAAAAAGGGTTAATAAAAAATAAAAAGTAATTTAATAATTAATAAAAGAGGGAGATGATAAAAAGACAAATATACCCTCATGTGCATCGCACATGACATGCTTTAACGGAAAATTTTAACAACCATTATCCTTAGGTACCAAAACCGATACGAAGTCCGATACTTATGGACCATCGGTGTAATTTCTGGAACTTATGGACCAAATCCAAAACTCTGGTCAAACCACAACGACTATCCGTGTAATTTACTCATAAACTAATCTAGTAATAAGTTGAACTTAACTTGATTCATAAATGACTATTATGAATCATATCTCTTCCAAGTATCATTACATATCTTACTCGTATTACATGCACTCACCGGTGTGACCCTTTAGTGTTTCGTAGGCATGGATGTATCACCATAGGTTTACTAACTGTGCACATAATTCCAAGAAACTTGTTTTGCATGATTTTATAATTTCACTAAATTTATGGAAAACATTGATTTTCAAACCACATGGAGCATCTAATCTAACAAAAAATCGTTTATCAGTTTGAATAATTTGTTTCATTGTAATTATATCAAACAAACGCCTTGTTCCAAATTTATCAGTTTTAGTAAACACAACATCAAAATCAGGAGAGTAATTAACAGGACGATAAATAGAAGCATTATAAAATGTTCTATAAGCCATTGCAGGAGTTTTCACATATTTAGAGTTATTACATTTATTTTGAACAAAAAAAGAAGAAACTACAGACTTAAGTGGGCTAGACTTCTTAAGCAGGCTAGGCTTCTTAAGCATACTAGGTCTAGTCTGAATAGACTTCTTGGTCTGCGTGGCTCTTGTGACTCCATCGGGCTTCATACACTTCTTCCTCTGGGACTCTAATTTGTGATCTGCAACATTCAAAACAGGGGGATTAGAGCATCGCCTCATGATGATTGGAACAAGATTAACTGGTGTCGGTCCTATTATGGAAGACTTAGAATTTTGAGAAACATTTTTGTCAGTGTTAGTTGTAATTCTAAAATCGTGTCTTCTAATTTATGTATCTTTGTTTGAATATTTTCCTCTTCTTTATCAAAGGCTTTGTGGGTTTCATCAATTTCAGACTCAAGTTGGACAATTTTCTTTTCTAAAATCAATGGTGGAACATAAAGCTTTGGTTCTTTGATTTGTTTTAAAATTTCATTATCTGGAATGGAAAATTCCGCTGGAGTGATAATTGGAAAATATTCATCATGTTCGAACTTTGTTTTCTTCTTTTCATATGTGGAGTTTAGTGCAGAATAGTTGAAGCTGATTTGAGCATATTCTTGCTTTTCTCTGTTGAACTTCTCAATTTCTGCTTCTTCGTCTAGTATATGAAGAAAGCTTTACCAGATTCCCAGTTTCATGTAGTCGTAGTTGTACAGTGTGGGGAGCACATCAGCAGCTCTTTCCAAATAATGAGGATTTTCAGCTCCAAGACCCGCTTTTGATTTGTAGTATCTGAACTCCTTTGGTTCATTGAACTTGATTGTTTGTTCTGTATGACCGGCTTTGACAATTGTCTGCTCCAGTTTTTTGCTATGCTCTTCGGCATTTTCCTTTTTGATTGTGAGACAGTAAGTAGTTGATGATTGTTCATCGATTTCCTTTTTGAGAGTTTTAGTAATTTTTGAGATTTGTTCATTTAAATTTTGAATTTCAGTGTCAGCCGTCTTCAATTTCTCCTGATGCTCTTTCAGTTTAGCTTTGGTGGCCTTTGACCAGTCTCGTTCTCTTTGTAATTCAGTCGACAAATCTTGAAACATTTTAAGGAAATCATCTTTATCACTTGACGTCATTTTCATGTTTTAAAGATTTGAAATCTCAGTGTTTTTGTCATTGATTAGTTTGTTTAGTTGGTTGACCTCACTGGTGTGAGCAACATAAAAAGTTGACAACTGATTTTGTAGCTCTTTAGTTTTTTGTTGAAAAGAGTTATTTTGTGTTACTTGAGGAAGAATTGATTCAAGTTGATTACGAAACGTCGCATTTTCTGCTTTTAGGTGTCGGATTTGTGCATTTGAAGTATTATTTGTGTTTACTTGTTGCTGAAGACTTTCTTGTAATTCAGATATTTTGAGTTGAAAGGTAGATTATGACGTAGACAGCTGATTTTATAATTCCTTGTTTAATTGTTCAAAGGTTTTCATTTGCGTTAACTGAAGGGAACAGTTACTTAAATCTTTTAAAAATTGTGATTTTTCAGTTTCTAAATTTGTTATTTGCTTTGTTAACTGGGCTTTTTCGTCAATTTCATTTAAAAGATTTTCATTAAACAGGGAATTTTCTGGTGAAGCAGTGTCTGAGTCAGATAGTGAAGGATCTGGGAAAGACGAGTGTACCTCATTCTCATCGTTCTCTGGAATGCCCAACTCAGCCCTCAATTCATTTGATCTTGCCATTAGGGCCAAACTGGCAGTGCATTGTTTTTCCTCCTGATCATCTGAATCTTCCAGTCCTCCAAACTGGCAGGTCCTCAGGTAGAAGGACTTTGCCGGTCTCAATTTGCTTAGCCAACAACATTTTCCTTTTAAAGTATTTAGAATCTTTGACCTTTGGCTTCCTACATTCTTTAGCAAAGTGCCCAGTCATGCCACAGTTGTAACATTTCTTAGGTGGCTCAGTAGTGGAAGATGATGTCTTGTTGTTTGGGGTGAAGGAAGTTGAGTTAAATTTGAAGTTTGATGATGATCTGAGGTTGTTGTTGGTTGGCTTGTTGTGATATTTGTTGTTGTAGCCTGAGATGAAAGCCATGGCTTGATGGTACGACTCGATTTCTTCGTTTGTTCCTTCAGGGAGAAGAGTTTCTGGTTCTTCTTTAACAAACTCCTTTGATTGAGTGGCCATTAAAGCTTCATTAACTCCTTTGGTTAATGCTAGATTTTGTTTGGTTAATAGTGCAAGAGCATCAATATTTTCTTGCTTTGATTGGGCAATTCCTTTTACCATTGGCTCACTCTGATGTAGATATTCATATAGTTCATGAACATCAATCACACCCAAATCTTTGTGTTGCATTGCACTGTTTTCGAAGATTGCCCATTCAGGGAGAAGAGACCGGATGAATTTGATATTGATTTCGAGGTTTCCCTTCACGAGGTTGTTCTTGCGAAGATCACTCAGCATGTTGCAGAACCTGTGGTAGGTGGTTTGCAGTTCTTCTCCTATATTTGCTTTAAACTTGCCGTAAGCATTAAAGGTTGATACCATTTTTGCTTTGTTGCCATATTCTCCTTGGTAGAGAACAGGTGGTTTAGTATCTGATCCAATGGACAAGGCATCTTTGGAAGTCATGTTTGATTGGTTAAGTTGAGATTACGACGGGTAAAATTTGAAGAGTTTTTCAAAGTTCTCGAGCCGAAAAGAGTAAAAGATCTCGAGCCGAGATGATGGAAGTTCTCGAGCCGAGATGTTAAGGTTCTCGAGCCGAGATGTTCAAGGTTCTCGAGCCGAAATGTTTGAGGTTCTCGAGCCGAGATGTTTGATGGTTCTCGAGCCGAGATATTTGAGGTTCTCGAGCCGAGATGGTTGATAGTTCTCGAGCCGAGATGTTTGATAGATCTCGAGCCGAGATGTTTAAGGTTCTCGAGCCGAGATGTTCAATGTTCTCGAGTCGAGATTGTTCCTGAGCTTAGAGCCGAGATCTATGCTCTGTGTCGAGCAGAAGAGCACTGAGAGTTATGAATATCACTCTAAAATGATCCTAACTTGCTCAAATCTTAATAAAAACGATTGATTCTTTTTGCAATATGTACTAAAATCGTTTTTCTTCAATCCATTCCAATAGTTATCATAAAAAACAAACCAACCAGATCTAAACCAGTTTTCGATTTATAGAACAAAAAAGCTTGAAAGTTAAGCTTTAATGGTTTTTCACTAAAATCACTAATTCATTGTCAAAACAGATTGATATTGATTGAGATTTGATTTGAAGCTTAATAATATCAATATAAGACCAAATTCAATCCATAAAAACAAACAAAACTACCTCCAATTTTGTTTTTGATTTTTGAGCTCTTTTTCTTCAAAAACCCATTTGATCTGATAGAGAAGAAAGAGTTTTAGAGAGAGAAAGTAGAGAGAAGGAAGAGAGAACTTTCAAGAAGATAGGATTGATTAAATGTGAAAGTTAACAATTAGGGATTACATCTTTTGTTTATATATCATCTACCTAATTGTCTAATTAGTCTTAAGACTAATCCTAAACTAATATATAATGTTACATAACTACCCCTAGACTATGTATTACAACAAATAAGTCATAACACTCATGGTCCAAGTAATGCCACGTACAACACATCGATATGATCAGTTGACTATGTCAATAATAGACAACAAAGTTATCATCTAAAAATCCATTCCATACGACATGAACTCTTTGAACAACTAAGAGTCTCTCAATCTGCGGTGATTGAATGATGGCTCAATCAAGCGATGGCCGGCCGTTCAATCCGGTTCTTGTTATAGGCTCTCAATTCATTGCACCAAATCTACTGCAACTTATAGTCAATAAATTCTAAGGGGAAACTTTGTGATCGAAGATATTAACCACATAATCTTACTCAAAGTAAAACCAAAGAACACAAGTTTCCATTGTCAGCAGTTACTACTCGATGATAATGACGGACCCATTATAATGCTCTGGGAGAAGTGTTGGAATTGATGTCTAACACATCAAATAAACCGTAATTCCGGTTCGGGTATTTTAGAGTCCAATTCGGGTTGCCGTCGAGAAATCAACGAACCCGAGAATTAACGAGATATTTAATTAATAGTTTAATTAAATAAGAATTGGGCTTAAACGGGTTTGACTAGTTAATGAGTTATTAACTAATTAAATGTTTCGGGCTTGGCTTTTGATCGGACCGGGCTTGGTGGTGACGGGCTTTGGCCAAATTAGAGTTTGACTCTAATTAGGATTGGTGCACTATATACAGAGGTTAAGGGTATTAACCTAAATATACTTGACAACTTGTTTGTGCAATACCCATTCGGCCGAACACCCTAGTCGACCGAACCACCACTACCGCCGATCAACCGCCGCCTGCCCCGCCGTCGCCGCTGCTGCCCCGCCGCAGCTCCGCCGTGCCGCCGCCGCCTGAAATTGTTTTCGGTTTGGTTTTCGATTCTCGTTTTCTCAAGGTGCTTTATACTACCTAGTGGTATATTGTCCAGTTCGTGATAACCCTTGGGTGTGAAACGATAGAGGGATTCTTTTCTTGAATCCTAGGCATTGTGTGACAAACTGGCAAGAACGAGATCACATGGTTTGTCATCTTCACTAAACCATAACAATGTAAGTTTTGAATTTATTATTTAATTAGTTATTAAATAAATTCTAGTTGCATTACAATTGTAAACCTAACGGTCCAAAAGTTTTAATCGGGTCGATGTTCTAATCAAGTTACTTGAGATTTCCGCCTCAAGTAAATTGTGGCTAGATGTATAGAAAACCCAACAGTGGTATCAGAGCGCAATTGGTTTACAAGTCTAATTGTGCTAGACATTAAATTCAAAATCCATTAAAAAAAATTGTATTTTATTTATTTTTCGGAAATTAAAATTGTTTTTAATTAATTCCGAAAATTCGGAAATTAATTTTAATAATTAAAAATTCGTTTTTTATTAATAAATTAATTAGGATAATTTCAAATAGTTTGGAATTATCACAAAATTTAAATAAAGTATTTTTTAACTAGATAATTATTTAAAGGTTTAAATGATATTTATATATATATATATATATATATATATATATATATATATATATATATATATATATATATATATATATATATATATATATATATATATTATATATATTTCGGATATATATAAAAGAATATATATTTATATTATTTAATTTTAAATAAAGATAATCTAATTTTGGATATATGTATATTTGAATATACACTTATCTAAAATAGAAGATTTGACAATATCTAGAATTTTATTTAAAATAGTTTTAAATAGGGAATATATTTAATAGTTTCAATAAGGGATATATATTTTTATATATATCAAAAAATTTAAAAGGGTTTTAAAAGAGATATGATTTAAAATTTAAAAGATTTGATAAATATGGATATATATATATATATCCGAAATTATTTTTGGTATATATATATATATATATATATATATATATATATAAATTATTTTCGAAAATTTTAAATAATTTAAAAGGGATTGGATTTTTGAATTTTTAATTATTTGTCTTATTTATTTATAATTGTTTATAATTGAAATAATGGGTCGAATAATTAAAAGTATTATATTATTATATATATTAATTAAAAGTGTAATTTTGAATATATATAATATATAATTTCAAAATTCCTTTATATATCAAATATGATTTGATATTCTTCCCTTATGTATATATAATATTATGTAATAAAAGTTTATTAAAAATTATATAAGATAGTAGTTATAATAATAATTAAAACGTCGCGTCCTCGCACGTTTAATAGAATTAATTAAACTATATAGAACTTTAGTAAATGAAATTAAAATGTTTTAATTGTCATAAAATATAATAATATAATAGTTTATATATATTATAACTAAAGTTAAATACATCGTCGCTTATGTCATTAGTAGGCTCACCCATAGTCTAAGGCATATAAATGATGAAAAGGAGAGATATGATCTCAAACGGGGTCTCGTTTTTAACACGACTTGCGCTGACCTACCCCGCCGCTTCCCTTGTTTTAGAATGGAGCTAAGGAACGGGCATAATAGGATGATGTCAATATTAAAAGTATAATCATAAAATTAAACAAATCTTCCCGTTTAATATAAATGTGAACATCGTGTGCTCTCCATAAAATAACACGCTCTCTTATTATAGACTGATTAACGGAACTCGTGTGGTTAACCGCTACATTAATTGTGGGATTATTTTATGAGTGAAACGATTCTCGCGATACCCAAGCGAACTTAAGCCAGGAATCTACAATGGTGTATTATGGTTGTTTCACCTTCTAATATATGATCCACGACATCCCTGTCATATAGATTAGAAAGTGCATTGATTCAAGATTAACATGCCATTCTCCTAAGAGAATGAATCTCAAAGAACTAGGGATTTCATAAGATTGAAATTGACAATAGTTTGCCTACAACACGAAATTATTCGGTGTGAAATACGGCATCCGTCTTCACATCAAATAACTAGTGGTTGTATCCTAGCCTTATGAATAAAGATTAGGAAAATTATTATAAGGATTACTAATGAATACACTAACAAAGAAATTGTTTCTTTTGTAGATGTCTTCCAACAACAATAACAATAACAACAATGTCCCACTTCCTCCACCACCTCCACGTTCACAACCACCTCCACTGAATCTGTCATTTGCTGCATTTTAAGCAATTCTAGACATGTTCCTATTGGAATTATGTGCACAGTTAGTCAACCTATGGGGATACATCCATGCCTACGAAACACTTAAGGGTCACACCGGTGAGTGCATGTAATACGAGAAAGATATGCAACGATATACGGAGAGGAATGATTTATAATAGTCATTATAAATCAGTTAAGTATTAAGTTAAGTTCAACTTATTACTAGATTAATTTATCTAACTAATTAATACAAGTATTTGTACATTTACTAGTTGAGTAAACATACAATGTGTTAATTATAGATTATCCATAATATGATTTAAAGCAATTAAATCATATGGTAATTGGATAATATTATTGTCTAAATTATATAAATTTTATTATATTAGTAATTATTAAAAGTATAAATACAAGCATATATATTTCGTGTATATATATTATACCGAAATATATTAGTGTATTAATACTAAGACATTTAATAATTAAGTGCAACAATAATAACTAGATAAACTATAAGGGTTGAAAGTGTAAAAGGAAAAGTTTAGTTAAGAAACGTTTCTTAATTAAATTACAAGGACTTAAGTGAAAGATCTTATATTATAAATAGAAGATCTTAGGCTTCACTTTATTTCTTCCACCCCGATACCCTAGCCACGAAATTCCTTCTCTCCCTTTGGAGATTTCAGCCGAAACACACCCCAAGAACCCAAGCCTTGTGTTCTTCGTAGTCTTCGTTCGTTCTTCGTGTTCTTAAAGTCTTGAAGAACAAGGATCATTGCAAGTGATCAACTAGAGGATCTCTCGTCGTGGTCATCATCAGTGGACTTACTTAAGCAAGATTAAGGTATGTTTTGGGAAACCCTTTTCCCCCTTCTTCTCTATGTACGAATTCGAACCAAGAACCCTAGGGTTGTTGGTCAATTCGTCGAACATACACAAGTATGTGTGTGTGTTCGAGTTTTTCGTACAAGCTTCTTTTCTTGTTAATCTAGTTTAGATTTCCAACAACCCCAATCCTTTAGGGTTTAAGGATTAAGTTTAATCTCAGTTCCGCTTTTAGGGATTAAACTAGCTAGTTGGTTTAACCGGCAAGAACAAGTTCTTGTTCTTGACAGTATGGTTCGAACCAAGCATACTAGGAGGTTGACCCAAGTGGTCAATCAGTTACAATGAAATCCTTCAGTGGTATCAGAGCGTTGGTTTAGAAATCTTAACAAGAATAACAAAGTTTTTGTTTGTTTAAATTTCCAAGTTTTTTATTTTTTTTTGTTCCTTCTTCTTTTTCTTCTTTGTAGATTTCGAAAAGGGTAAAGAACCCTAGACCAAGAATGTTAAACCGTTTAGTTTAATTGGTCATAAGGATTCTAAACCCTAGTAATTTCGAGATCTAGAAAGAACCCTAGGACCAACAACATTAAACTAGTTTAGTTTAATTGGTCAAAAGGCTTCTTTCCCTAACCCTAGTAATTTCGATATCTAGAAAGAACCCTAGGACCAAGAACATTAAACTAGTTTAGTTTAATTGGTCAAAAGGCTTCTTTCCCTAACCCTAGTAATTTCGAAAATTACAAGATCCCTAGGATCAAGAATGTCAAAATTTTTGGTCAAGAGGATTCTTTCCTTATTCGTTGATCTTCAAAATCTAGGACCAAGTATATTAAACTACCCTAGTTTAATTGGTCAAAAGGATCCTTTCCTTTCTTCCAAGATTTTCGAAAATCATGAGGAAACTTGGACACCAAGTTTGTTAAACTAGTTTAGTTTAATTGGTGGAAAAGTTTCTTAGCCTTAAGGAAATTTTCAAAACCCTAGAATTAACCTAGGACCAAGAACATTAAACTAGTTTAGTTTAATTAGTTAATAGGATTAATCAAGAACATAATCTAGAACCTAGAAAATTAAACAAGTTTATGTTTAATAAGGTTTAATTATTGTTTTAGTAAGTTTATTAAAACTAGTTCTTTAAACCTAGAAATCTAGACAAAGTTTTATTGTCTATAAAGGTTTAAATTAATAAGTTTAAATAAATCTATTAAAGTTATAATCTATCCTAGAATTTAAACAAAAGTTTAATAATTGTTTGAATGAGATTGATTAGGATTAATCTATAACTAAGAGATGTTATTGATCAAGAAAATTAAAACTAGGTTTTAATTGATCAAGAACAAGATATGGGTTTAATTAATTAAATTTAATTAAGGATAAAAGAGAAGTGTTAATTTTAAAGCCTTCAAATTAACAAGATGTATTTATATTATATTATATATAATTTTTCGGATTTTTTTTCAAATTATTTAAAAGTGATTTTAAAAGAAAAAATAGATTGTATGTATTTTAATTAGATATTAAGTTAAAATACATATATACAAACTAGGTGTAATATTCTTATTAGAATGTTATAAGTTTTTTTTACAAAAGTAATAAATTATATATATATATATATATATATATATATATATATATATATATATATATATATATATATATATATATATATATACATACACACACACACACACACACACACACACATATATATATATATATATATATATATATATATATATATATATATATATATATAGTGTAGAATTAAAATCAGAATCAATTAAGGCTACAGAACCAGCAAAACTCAATCTAAACCATTGATTTTTGAAACGAAATGATCATGGAAGACACATTAATGTATTTGATGAGGGACCCCCAAATATTGGTTTGCATGGATGTCATTCATTCATGCATGTATACATATATGTATAGATAACACTTATGTATACATACATGAAAACATATACATATATGTATATATGCATGAATGACATCCATGCAAACCAATATTTGGGGGGCCCTCATCAAATACATTAATGTGTCTTTCATGATTATTTCATTTCAAAAATCAATGGTTTAGATTGAGTTCTGTTGGTTCTGTAGCCTTAATTGGTTCTGAAACTAATTCAACCGTATATATATATATATATATATATATATATATAATACAAGATTAAATGGAACAATTAAATTAAATGTTATTTTGATCATAGTTATAATATTAAGTAACTAGAAATTTGTATTAAGTTATAATTTGAACTAGAATGTACAGAGTTGTAAACAACTAGAAATTGTACAAACGAAGTTATATTATTATTAGATGGAACAAAAATTATAAATATTATAATTAGATTGTATAAAGTTATAAGTAATTATAACGAGTTACGCAAAATACTAGATTAATGATCAAGGGTAAAATAACATAGGAAATTTTAGAACCTATATTTAACTAGTCTAAGTTTAATATAAGAATGGTTTAAAACAAACTAAGATTATTATATATAGCTTTTATATATAATGCGTTTATTAGTGTTCACCAAGTACAAACTAGTGATTGTGTTTACTCAAGTTCCATCATGGTTGTTGGAATTAGTTGGAGCTACACAAGAAAGTCACAAAGCTTATAAATGTGTCCCTAGGACATATTTTAGAGAATCTAATAAGTAAATGTTTAATTTTATTATTAAACATAGAAAAAATAGTTATGTTAAATTAGAGTTATGACTTGTGTTCGTAAGTCATAAAGAATTAAAATCTCTATTTTAAAGTTTAGCATAGGGTTTTAAGTTTTTCAAGTAAATAAAACATGTACGTTTTACTAAGATAAGGTTTTTTACAAAACCTAGTAATATATTTTGTACACCTCGTCTTTAGGTATACAAAGTAAAATCGAATAAATTTAAAACTTAAAGTTTTAAAAGATATTTAGAAAGGCGTCTTGTGGAATTATTGAATAACACAAGTCGCACATTTTAAATAAAGATTAAAATTGGAATAAGGTTTAAGTTTAGTTCAAGACATAAACAAACCCAAGAAAATCTTAGATCGAAGTACTATCCACCTAATGGAACACCCCACTTGTTCAACGATATTCATATTGTAAGGAGAAAGAACCTTAGATATGGATTCAAATCATTGCGAGTGTTAGGGTGCGTAGGGTTCTGCGATAATCGGGAGCCCCGGCGCAGAACATCTCAATGTCTTAGATGGTCTGATCTACTTTGGTGATAATTGGGAGTCCCGGCCCAAAAAGTACTTGAGTAGAATAAACATACTAGACTTTATTGCAACTTAGAAATGTGCAATTAAATTGTACAAAGTTGTAGTAAGTTAAAAGTCTATAGATTCTACGACCCATAGGAATCGTATCAAGTCTTGGTACGATTGGTAAGGATGTTACCTACCGGAAATATCATGTCTCGTCGGGAAGTGCCCAAACATTGCGGCGAAAATGTGATATATGGATCCTAGGCATAAAATATTAATTATGGGTTTATAATATAATTTAGAAGATGTTTGTTGATGATTACTTATTAAACCGGGTTTGATTTGTAGACGGCAGCAACAACCAACACGACACGTACCTGTAATCTCTCACTACGCTTGTTTCTAGAAAAGGACAAATTGACTGGGTCAAAATTTCTCAATTGGAAGCGTGATCTTCGGATTATGCTTAGTCATGAGAGAAAAGAAATGTCCTAGAAAGAGCAATACTAATTGACCTTGCCACGAATGCTAGAAATGAACCAGGACAAGCATATTACGCTTGTAGAATGTTCAACTCTTACAAGATGGTTAAGGGATCATTAGTGAGTGCTCACGTCATGAAAATGAAAGAGCACATGGATCGTCTTAAAAAGACTAGGACACCCAGTACCGTTGCAGTTAGCAACAAAAATGATACTCAACTCGTTGTCAGATGACTATAAGCCTTATGTAGTCAACTACAACATGCATAGCATGGAGCAATCCATTGATGAGCTACATTCCATGCTCAAGACTAATGAGTTGAGTTTGGGGACCAAGTTTAAGAATGATCTTGTAGTAACTGATGATGGTAGTGAAAAGAGAAAGAGGCGCAGTGGAAAGGGAAAGGGTAAAACCAATCTCAGCCAAGACGTGCCTAAGGGTAATGGAGTCAAACAAAAGGTCAAGAAGATGAAGCCGAACAAGGCAAGTATCGAGAAACGGTGTCTTAGTTGTGGCGAGGGTCAAAGGGTAGGAGGCAATGCAAGCTCCTCAGTTGACTTGACCAACTTCTAGATATTCACTTCAAGACACTTGCAAGTTTATTACGAGTAACTCAACTTTTGCAATCCTTTATTCCAAGAGATGATGGAAAGTGAAGATGGCCTGCATGAGATAGTAATAATCCCACAAACACCAAGTTGATTTTATAATTCAGTATTTTTATTTTGGATTCATGAAAAAACAATTTTATTTTGTTAAGACAAATTTTTTATGTAAAAACTTGTTTTTGGTTTTACCAAATTATGATTCCATGGTTGAATTATAATGTGTGCATGTGTGATAATTACACTAGTCAAGTTTTATGACTAGATTGTAAGTCAAGTTTTGATTTACTGATAATCTCGTGATTTATATTTGTTTGATTGTTGAATGAATTATAATATCTAAGAAGCTCAAATTACTTAGATGCTAGTAATTAGAAAATTTTCTAATGAAAGTATTTAAGAGTTTTTATGGAAAGCATAAAGTTCAAGGTACATTGAACTTATTTAAAACATCTTAAGTAATGGTTACTTATGATAGTAAGTTTTAAACTATTAGTGTTAATATAGTATGATTATATTGGATATAATCAAGATAGACTTTAAAGAGTATTATTACAAGTCTTTCGTACTTGTGATAAAGGAATTTAATGAAGTCATAATTCCCTAATAGGAATAATTTGATATTCGTATAATCCATGGAAAATGACTTAGACATTAAATGAACTCTTAAAAGGGACAAACTATATTAAAGAATTTAAGAATTAAAATGTATTATTGCAAGTCTTTTATACTTGTAATAAATACAACATTTGATCAAGTCATAATTCCCTAATAGGAATAATGGATATTTGAGAAATCCAAGAAATGACTTTGGCATTAAATGAAATTCTTAAAAGATACTAATACACTTAAGAATTGGAAGTATCGTTTCAAGTGTCTTATACTTGTTAGATACAATAATCAATGAAAGTCATGATTCCCTTCAAAGGAATGTTGGATATTCGCAAATCCAAAGGATGACTTTAATAATTGATTAATTCTTAAAGGGTTAAACTATATGTTTTGACTAGGTCAAAAGTAGTAGTTTAAGTGATGCATATTTCCATAAAATTTAGTGGGAGCTATGACTAGCATATTCATTAGAGGTACTAATGAATATAGTAAGTTAGTTATGATATTACCAACAAGATATTACCAAGTCGTTAACCAAAGAGTTAAGAGAAATAATAAATGATCGTTGATTAGATTATTGCAAGCCTAATAGCGTGGTCACAAGTCTTGTGATTAATTATTGCAAATCTAATAGGATATTCACACTCCAGTGAATAAGTTTATCATTTAAGGAAATTTATTTAACTAGTAATGATATATCTACAAATCAAGTGACTAAAAGACGCTTTAGTTACAAGGCGAATTTTATGAATTCAAGAAACTAAGGAGTTACTTTCCAATCCTCCTATGTTTACCGAATTGCATAAAAGGCAAGACTAGAATATGTTCTAGAATGTTGCAAGAACAAAATCTAGCAAAGGCAAAAGAAATAGTATTTTTCAAATACTTGTCTTATGTCTTTAGTTTAATAGAAATGACTAGTTCAGTGATAAAGTTACAATTAAGGTTGTAAAATTCATTAAGTAATCAACACGAACAAAAGGAATAAGTAATGATCCAGTAATAATTCTGTATCTATGTCCAGTGAGGAATAATACATGAGTTAGCATCATTGTTATTTAGACTTTGTATGTTTTAAAAGATCCATGAATAAAAGTTACTTTATTCAAAATATATAATCCGTGACTACTCGTCTTGGTGGGAACCTTGATGGGACGTTAACGTCATCGCGGTATTTGGTGCTAGATTCGACGTTTTTTAAAGATAGCTACACAAGTTTTTGTGTAAACCAAATATCGGTGATATTCTGTTGGAGCTCGACGAATATTGGATTGACCACCGTGATAATACTTCGTGGTTGAAAAGTTCAAAAGTATTATTCACTAGGATTGTCCTTAAGCCTGAGGTATTTGGTTTGGGATACATTGACTAATGTCCTTTGGTTCGTCTTAAACAAGCCTGAAATATGGTTGTCATACGAGGCCTTACTGGGTACAGAGGAAGTTGCATTTCAAATCGAAATATAACAAGATGGTAATTGTACCTCCTTTTTAGGAGAGATATTTATGGGTCCCTTGACATGATGATAAACTGAAAATGCACGGCCGTGCTCAACGAACTGATCTGTTCTTTGTCGTTATCACACAGTTTTAAATCAAGAGGTCAAGAAATGATTTCGAGTACAGCAGTTGATAATTTCTACCATGCTCGTATTCGTTATCACAAATATCGTGCTGCAAGGGATAAACCTAACACGTTACCCAAGAAGTAAAGATAGAGTGTTCTTTACTAGGCGACACTATTAAAAGAGTTTTTCAAAAACTATATCTGGGTCACAAAAGTGTTTATATGGGGTTGGTTACCTACACGCCTATCTAGAGGGCCGCTGTAGCTCGTTTCATCAAGCTAAAGTTACGAACTTGCACAAGTGGGAGTCTGTTGGAATTATGTGCACAGTTAGTCAACCTATGGTGATACATCCATGCCTACGAAACACTTAAAGGTCACACCGGTGAGTGCATGTAATACGAGAAAGATATGCAATGATATACGAAGAGGAATGATTTATAATAGTCATTATAAATTAGTTAAGTATTAAGTTAAGTTCAACTTATTATTAGATTAGTTTATCTAACTAATTAATACAAGTATTTGTACATTTACTATTTGAGTAAATATACAATGTGTTAATTATAGATTATCCATAATATGATTAAAGCAATTAAATCATATGGTAATTGGATAATATTATTGTCTAAATTATATAAAGTTTATTATATAATTAATTATTAAAAGTATAAATACAAGCATATATATTTCTGTGTATATATTATACTGAAATATATTAGTGTATTAATACTAAGACATTTAATAATTAAGTGCAACTATAATAACTAGATAAACTATAAGGGTTGAAAGTGTAAAAGGAAAAGTTTAATTAAGAAACGTTTCTTAATTAAATTAGAAGGACTTAAGTGAAAGATATTCTATCTTACTACTATATAAAGCATTTAGGCCTACCACATTAGGCAAGTTTAAGGAGCTCCTTAAACTTAATTTTAAGGACCTTTCCACTTTTGTTAGTTAGTTGTTTACCTTAAAAAATAATAAATCGCTGCTTATAAGATTCGAACCCAAGACATCTCCTAAGTTATCACTATGTGTTAACCACTTGCTATACATTACACTTTATTTCAAACCACTCACACTTAATACATTAGGCTGTTATTATAACCATTTATCCCAATAACATTAAATATACGATGGTGTAAATCATCAACTCTTACCAATGTCGGCACCTACCATCACTACATTTGACCATCACTAATGTCGGCACCTACCATCACTACGCACCACCACTCATCACCATCACTATTGCCACCACCACCGTTACTATCGTCACTTAGAAATATAGTTACGGGTACCCGCCGCCGCATTGCGCGGGTACCCTGCTAGTTATAAATAGAAGATCTTAGGCTTCACTTTATTTCTTACACCCCAATACCCTAGCCACGAAATTCCTTCTTTCCCTTTGGAGATTTCGGCCGAAACACACCCTAAGAACACAAGCCTTGTGTTCTTCGTGTTCTTCGTTCGTTCTTCGTGTTCTTCAAGTCTTGAAGAACAAGGATCATTGCAAGTGATCAACTAGAGGATCTCTCGTCGTGTTCATCATCAGTGGACTTACTTAAGCAAGATTATGGTATGTTTTGGGAAACCCTTTTCCCCCTTCTTCTCTATGTACGAATTCGAACCAAGAACACTAGCGTTCTTGGTCAGTTCGTCGAACATACACAAGTATGTATGTGTGTTTGAGTTTTTCGTACAAGCTTCTTTTCTTGTTAATCTAGTTTAGATTTCCAACATCCCCAATCCTTTAGGGTTTAAGGATTAAGTTTAATCTCAGTTCCGCTTTTAGGGATTAAACTAGCTAGTTGGTTTAACCGGCAAGAACAAGTTCATGTTCTTGACAGTATGGTTCGAACCAAGCATACTAGGGGGTTGACCCAAGTGGTCAATTAGTTACAATGAGATCCTTCAGTTCCCTACTCAAAGTGTTATGAGTATTGAACGACTGGAATACAATGAAAAGAGACGTCCGGCATTTGAAAGCTTGCGTATCTTCAGTATGGGAAAGCTAGAGGAGGGGGAACCTGTATGTAGCTACGTTGGAAGAATGTTAGGCTACATAGACAACGTTGAGGAATTTGGATCAAAGCCTAGTGTCAAGTTTATAGTTGGTTTAATCCTTTATAATCTTCCACCATCTTATTCTTCAATATCCAATGATTATGAAGAGAATAAGATAAGCATATCCAAATCTGAGTTTGCTGATGTGCTAAAAGTTGTTGAGGCAAAATTGTTAGCAAACAGTAACTCTGAACCTCCCACCAATCCTGAGGGTGCAATTATGAATGAAAATTCCAACCCCTATCACAATGGGAAGGCTAAAGCGGATCATACCTAAAGTAGCCGTAAGAGAAAAAAAGATTCAAAATTGACATCGAAGGATTCAGAATGCTACTACTGTCAAGGAAAGGGTCACTGGAAAAGAAGCTGCCCAAAGTACCTGGATGATTTGAAGAATCATAAGGTCCAAAAGTCTGGCACCTCTGGTACGTTTATGATTGAACTCCACAATACTTCTATGTCTAATTCTTGGGTTCTAGATACAGGGTGTGGTACTCACATTTGCACTGATATGCAGGGACTTAAGAACAGTAGGAAGTTAAAGCATGGAGAGCTTAATCTGATCATGGGAAACAGAGTTTTGGCTGCTGTCACCAAGATAGGAGATTACGAGCTCATGCTTAGCAGTGGACGTTCTTTCATTTTATTAGATGTTTGTTTTTCGCCATGTATGGCACGCAATGTTATTTTATTTTACGCATTGTTTAAGGATGGTTTTAATTTCGTTTTTGATAATGACAATGGTTCTATTTTGGTTTATAAAAATGTTGTGTTTTATTTTAAAGCTATTTGATAGGTTTATTTTATTTACTTCTTTTTATAGTTTATTTTAGCATTTAGTTATTTATTTTTAGTTTCATGTTGCATATTTTATCCATTTTATTTGTTTCAGTCTATATCGGGTAATTTCTAGTCTTCGTGTTTAATTTTAGATTTTTAGAAGACTAATGCGGATCGGGTGTTGGGCGAAAAGCATATTGGAGCATCATGTCTTGAAGATTTGGGCTAATTTGATGGATAATGAGCATTAAAATAAAATGATAATTATTAAGGCTTGGAAAATATAGGTTTTGAGCTAAATAATGCAGATCTAAGTGTTGGGAGAAGAAGACAAAATAGGAGACAAAGATGTCTCTTTGATAGGGACATATGCTTAAAAGTCAAAAATCTGCCAGCAGAGTTCACGCGGCCGCGCGGAAGCTTGACTAGGCCGCGTCAGACGTGCAATAACTTTTTGTCATTTTCTCCTTTTTGACTATATGGGGGAAATGGATAAGGTTTCTGCACTAGACTTCACACATTCTCCAGCCACGAAATTGGGGAGAAAAACACCATTTCTAGGGTTTCTTGAAGGTTCTTGAAGATTGCTTCCATCCATTTCATTTCTTTGATGTTTGGTACAATTTTATCCTTCTATTTTACTCTTGTAATGTGTGGCTAAACTCCATTTTGGTTAACATTGGTATAAATCCATGAATTGCTAGCAAATCTTTGAAAGGGTTTCATGAACTTGTTCTTCATTTTATGAATATGAATCCTAGTTTAATTTCAATATCTTTCTTGTGTTTGTATATCATGAGTGCAAATGTTTGAATGATTTATGTTAGTTGTTTTCTTGATTACGTAATAGATCCTCAAAACAACAAGTAACAATTGGTTTCATGAATGTTAGTAGCATCTCTCAAACCATGGAATTGTATTCTCCAACATGGTAGTGTAACTTTTGACTCCTCTTGGATTTGGTGGTTCTTAGATTGTAATGCTAGTCAACTTTTGTGAATTAGATGATTCTTTTGATTCATAACTTTGATTAAGAAGGTGTGTTAGGAGCTTTCTTCAACCTCTATACTAAATAAGAAGAATCTAGGTGATTTAAGGTTTTAAATTGCTATAGCCAAATTAAAGTGAATTGCAAGTATTGCACCATGTCCCTTGATGATAAGATAGCTAGTTGTTCATGTGATGAAACCCAATGTTGACCATTCCACCTCCTATTGATTTAAATCATCTTGTTAATTGCAACTTTTAGTTACTTGTCAAATTTTAGTATAAAACAAACAAAATTCAAAACCCCCCTCTTTTTATTTCATTGTTGTTTCAAAAATCACTTTTATAATTAGATTGCATAGAACTTTAAACTGAGCCAGTCTCCGTGGATTCGATCCCTTTACCATTATACACTATTATTTGTATTGAATATTGAGTTATTTATTTGCTGGCCTCGACAGCCACCACTATTCCTTGTGATGGAATATATGAAAATGTTGGTTGCGTAAACAACAGAAATCTAATATTGAATGTTGATTCATCCAAAGGTGTATTGGATAAGTCATGTCTATGACATTGTCGCTTAGGACATATAAACAAGAAACGCATAGCTAAACTCCAAAAGGATGGAGTGTTAGAATCATTTGATTTAAAATCAGATGATGTGTGTGAATCTTGTTTACTTGGCAAGATGACAAAGGCGCCATTCACATGTTCGTGTGAAAGAGGCAAAGATTTGTTGGACCTCATACATACTGATGTGTGTGGACCGTTCAAATCTAACACTAAACATGGTGAATGATACGTCGTCACATTTACTGATGATTTCAGTAGATATGGTTATGTTTATTTGATTAAACATAAGTCTGATACTTTTGAAACGTTCAAAAAATATCAGAAAGAAGTAGAGAATTAACTAGGCAAGATGATTAAGATGCTCCGCTCTGATAGGGGCGGAGAGTATCTTAGTCAAGAGTTTATCGACTATCTAAAGAGTTGTGGAATAGTATCTCAACTCTCTCCTCCACGAACGCCACAACTTAATGGAGTGTCGGAAAGGAGAAATCGAACCTTGTTAGACATGGTGCGATCAATGATGAGTCGATCAACACTTCCAGTGAGTTTCTGGGGATAACCTTAGAGACTGCAGCTTATATCGTGAACCTTGTACCAACTAAGAAGGTTGCCAAAACTCCCTCTGAAATGTGGACAGGGAATCCTCCCTCCCTCAAACATTTGAAAATCTGGGGTTGTGAAGTTTATGTGAGACATGAATCTCACGACAAGCTAGATAACAAATCAGAGTAGTGCTAATTCATTGGCTACCCACGACAGTCTTTTGGGTATCGGTTTTACAATCCGAAAGAGGACAAAGTGTTCGTATCTCGAAGAGGATTCTTCCTTGAGAGAGAGCTATTATCCAAAGAAGACAGTGGGAACAAAATTGATCTTGAAGAGTGTCAAGAGTCAACCAATGAAGATGTAGTGGCGCTTATAGTTGACACTAGCACTCAACCAGAGGATGAGACTCCTGTTGAGGAAGATGATGTAACTCCTACCATTCCACGTAGATCCTCTAGAATTGTTCGCCCTCCTAAGCATTTTGGTGATTATTATGATTACAATATTGCTGAAGGTGATGCTTCAACTAGTAATAGTTTACTAGTTGATGATTATGAGCCATCAAGTTATAAGGAAGCTATGGAGGGCCCTGAGGCCGAAATGTGGAAAGTGGCTATGGAAAGTGAGATTCAGTCCATGTATGACAACCAAGTATGGTACATGATTAAGACTTCTCTCGGCATTAAAATCATTGGATGTAAGTGGATCTTCAAGAAGAAGATAGACATGGATGGAAATGTGCATACCTATAAGGCTAGGTTGGTTGCAAAAGGTTAAACTCAAACTCATGGGATTGCTTATGATGAAACCTTTTCACCAGTAGTAGCGAAGATAAAGTCTATCATAATATTACTTGCCATAGCTGCATTTCATGACTATGAAATTTGGCAGATGGATGTTAAAACCGTCTTCCTTAACGGAAGACTTACTGAGGATGTCTATATGGCACAGCTAAAAGGTTTTATCAACAAGAAATACCCTGATAGAGTGTGAAAGCTTGCAAAATCAATCTATGGATTGAAACAAGCCTCTCGTAGCTGGAATCTTTGCTTCCATGAGAAAGTCAAGGAGTTTGGTTTCTCTAGAAGTGAAGATGAGTCCTGCGTTTACATTAAAGCTAGTAGGAGTGGTGTAGTCTTTCTAGTAATGTATGTGGATGAAATACTCCTTATTGGAAATCATATTCCTACACTGCAAGATGTGAAGTCTTGGTTAGGAAAATGTTTCGCAATGAAGGACCTAGGAGATGCAGTGTACATACTCGATATAAAGATATACAGAGATAGAGAAAGACGTCTAATAGGATTGAGCCAGAGTACATACTTGGATAAAATACTAAAACGTTTTGGTATGGTTGAGTCCAAGAAAGGGTACCTACCCACGAATCATGGCATAACATTGTCTAAGAGTCAATGTCCCAGTACTGAGCAAGAACTGGAAAAGATGAGTCGAGTCCCCTACGCCTCGGCGATTGGATCGATCATGTATACCATGATATGTACTCGTCCGGATGTCTCATATGCTTTGAGCATGGTGAGTCGGTTCCAGGACAACCCTGGCAGCGATCATTGGACTGCGGTGAAAACGATTCTCAAGTACCTAAGGAGAACAAAGGATATGTTCTTAGTGTATGGTGGGAAAGACGAACTTGTTGTGGATGGTTATTGTGACGCGAGTTGCCAAACGAACAGAGATGACTCGTGCTCACAATCTGGGTGAAGGGTTTCATTGAAACTGATTGACCACATGGGTCAACCTCCTAGTTGCTTGGTTCGAACCACACTGACTAAGAACATGAACTTGTTCTTGACCGGTTAAAAAACAACTAGCTGATTTAATCCCTAAAAGCGGAACTGAGATTAAACCTAATCCTTAAACACTAAAGTATTGGGATCTTTGAGATCTAGATTAGATTACCAATGGAAGAAACCTTGTACGAAAAACTCAAACACCCACATACCCTTGTGGTATTCGACGAACACCAAGAACCCTAGGGTTCTTGGGTTTGAATTCGGCCAAGAGGGAGAAGGTAGAAAAGGGTTTTCTCAAAACATACCTTGTTGTTTGCTTAAGATAGATCCAATGATGATGAACAAATCGAGTGATCTTCTAGTTGATCCTTGTAATGATCTTCAATCTTCAAGACTTGAAGAATATGAAGAACGAACGAACGAAGAACGAAGAACACCAAGAACTTGGTGATGCTCTTGTTCGGCCGAAACCAACGGGAGAGGGGGAAGGGATTTCGTGTACAATACCAGGGGTTTTAGGGTTACCCTAAGCCTCTTATTTATAGATAAATAAGTTGCGCTTAGGACCCTTTAGTTTAATTAAGATCAAATCGTTAATTAAACTTTCCTTTTTACGTTTCCTTCCCTTATAGTTTATTATTCTTTTATTATTGCACTTAACTATTAAATGTCTAGTATTAACACACTTAATAATTCGGTACCCATATACACGAATTATATACTTGTATTTATACTTTTAATAATTAATTATATAATAACCTTTATATAATTTATACAATAATATTATCCAATTACCATATGATTAAATTACTTTAAATCATATTATGGATAATCTACAATTAACACATTGTATATTTACTTAACTAGTAAACGTACAAATACTTGTATTAATTAGTTAGATAAACTAATCTAGTAATAAGTCAAACTTGACTTAATACTTAACTTGATTCATAAATGACTTATTATGAATCAATCCTCTTCCTAGTATCATTACATATCTTACTCGTATTACATGCACTCACCGGTGTGACCCTTAAGTGTTTCGTAGGCATGGATGTATCATCATAGGTTGACTAACTGTGCACATAAATCCTTCAGACTCCCACTTGTGCAAGTTTGTAACCTTTGTCTTAATAATACGAGCTATAGTGGCCTTCTAGATGGGCATGTAGGTAACCAACCCCATAAAAACAGCTTACGTAACCCAGGTATAGTTTTAAAAAAACTCTTTAATAGCGTCTCCTAGTAAAGAATACTCTGTCTCTACTTCTTGGGCAACTATGTTAGGTTTATCCCTTGCAGCACGATATTTGTGATAACGAATACGAGCATGGTAGAAAATATCAACTCCTGTATTCGAAATCATTTAATGACTTCTTGATTCAAACTGTTGTGATAAACGAAAAAGAACAAATCAGTTCGTTTGGGCATGGCCATGCACTTTCCAGTTATCTCATCATGTCAAAGGACCCATAAATATCTCTCCTAAAAAGGAGGTGCAATTACCATCTTGTCATATTTCGATTCAAACTACAAATTCCTTTGTACCCAGTAATTCCTCGTATGACAACCATATTTCAGAATTGTCTAAGACGAACCAAAGCACATTAGTCAATGTATCCCAAACCAAATACCTCAGGCTTAAGGACAATCCTAGTGAATAATACTTTTGAACTTTTTCAACCACGAAGTATTATCACGGTGGTCAATCCAATATTCGTCGAGCTCCAACAGAATATCACCGATATTTGGTTTACACAAAATTTGTGTAGCTATCTTCGAAGAACTTCGAATCTACCACCAAATACCGCGATGACTTTAACGTCCCATCAAGGTTCCCACCAAAACTAGTAGTCACGGATTTATATCTTTTTGAATAAAGAAACTTTTATTCATGGATATTGTAAAACATACAAATTCTGAATAACAATGATACTAATTCATGTATTATTCCTCACTAGACATAGATACTGAATTATTACTGGATCACTATTTATTCTTTGCGTTTGTGTTGATTGCTCAATGACTCTTTAATTGTAACTTTTATCACTAATTACAATTAGTCATTTCTATTAAACTAAAGACATAAGACGAGTATTTATGAATACTATTACTTTTGTCTTCGCTAAGTATTGTTCGTTCAACATTTAGAACATATTCTAGTCTTGCCTTTTTATATGATTCGGCGAACATAGGAGGATTGGAAAATTACTCCTTTAGTTTCTTGAATCTATAAAACTTGCCTTGAACTAAATCTCTTTTAGCTACTTGATTTGTAGATATTCTTACTAGTTAAAGAAATTTCCTTAAATGATTGACTTGTTCACTGGAGTGTGAACATCCTATAATATTATATATGCAATAATTAATCACAAGACTTGTGATCACGCTATTAGGTTTGCAATAATCTAATTCCTGATCATTTATTTCTCTTAACTCTTTGGCTAAAGACTTGGTAATTCCTTGTTGTTAATGTCCTAACTAACTTACTATATTCATTAGTACCTCTAGTGAATATGTTAGTCTTAGCTCCCACTAAATTTTATGGAAAATAAGCATTACTTAAACTTCTACTTTTTGACCTAGTCAAAACTTATAGTTTAATCTTTTAAGAATTAATCAATTATCAAAGTCATCCTTTGGATTTGCGAATATCCAACATTCCTGATAAGGGAATCATGACTTTCATTGATTACTGTATCTAACAAGTATAAGACACTTGAAATGATACTTCCAATTTTTAAGTGTATTAGTATCTTTTAAGAATCTCATTTAATGCTAAAGTCATTTCTTGGATTTCTCAAATATCCATTATTCCTATTAGGGAATTATGACTTGATTAAATATTGTATTTATTACAAGTATAAAAGACTTGCAACAATACCTTTTTAATTCTTAAATATATTAATATAGTTTGTCTCTTTTAAGAGTTCATTTAATGTCTAAGTCATTTTACTTGGATTTTACGAATATCCAATTATTCCTATTAAGGAATTATGACTTCATTAAATTCCTTTATTACAAGTATAAAAGACTTGTAGTAATACTCTTTAAAGTCTATCTTGATTATATCCAATATAATCATACTATATTAATACTAACACTTTAAAACTTACTATCATAAGTAACCATTACTTAAGATGTTTTAAATAAGTTCAATGTACTTTGAACTTTTATGCTTTCCATAAAATCTCTTAAATAGTTTAGAAGAAAAACTTCTAATTTCTAGTATCTAAGTATTGAGCTTCTAAGACATTATCTATCATACAACAATCAAACAAGTATAAAACATGAAATATAAAGTAAATCAAAAAACTTGACTTACAATCTAGTCATAAAACTTGACTAGTATAATTATCACACATGCACACAATATAATTCAACCATGGATTCGAATTTATTAAAACCAAAAACTTTGTTTTAACATAAAAAATAAAACGATTATTCAAACAATAAAATAAAATTGTTTTTGCTGAATCCATAAAAATACTGAATTATAAAATCTTGGTGCTCGTGGGATCATCACCATCTCATGCTGCTCATCATCACTTTCCATCTCCTCCTGCAATAAATGATTGCAAAAGTTAGATTACTCGTAATAAACTTTACAAGTGTCTTGAAGTGAATATCTAGAAGTTGGTCAAGTCAACTGAGGAGCTTGCATTGCCTCCTACCCTTTGACCATTGCCACAACCAAGACACTGTTTCTCGGTCCTTGCCTTGTTTGGCTTCACCTTCTTGACCCTTTTGTTTGACTCTATTACCCTTAGGCACGTCTTGGCTGAGATTGGTTTTACCCTTTCCCTTTCCACTGCGCCTCTTTCTCTTTTTACTACCATCATCAGTTACTACGAGATCATTCTTAAACTTGGTCCCCAAACTCAACTCATTAGTCTTGAGCATGGAATGTAGCTCATCAATGGATTGCTCCATGTTATGCATGTTGTAGTTGACTACATAAGGCTTATAGTCATCTGACAACGAGTTGAGTATCATTACTATTGCTAACTGCAATGGTACTGGGTTTCCTATTCATTTTAAGACGATCCATGTGCTCTTTCATTTTTATGACGTGAGCACTCACTGATGATCCCTTAACCATCTTGCAAGAGTTGAACACTCTATTGATATCAAACCTCTCAGTGCGAGCTTGCTCTTGAAATGAATCCCTAAGTTGTTGGATCATCTCAAATGCAGGCACATCCATAAGTCCTGCTTGTAATTCTGGACTCATGGTTGCGAGCATTAAACAGCTCCCATCGAGCGCATCACTGACATGCTTACCATAATCTTGCCTTGCTTCAGCTCTAGCATTAGCGGCAGGGACATTAGGTACTGCTCTTTCCAAGACATACCACTTTCTCTCATGCCTGAGCACAATGCGAAGATTGCGCTCCCAATTGAGAAAGTTTGACCCAGTCAACTTGTCTTGTTCGAGGATTGAGCGAAGTGAGAGATTGTTGGTACTTGTCGTTGTGGTTGTTGCTGGCATCTACAAATCAAACCCATTTTAATTAGTAATCATCAATAAACATTCTCTAAAATATATTATAAACCCATAATTAATATTTTAGGCCTAGGATCCATATATCACATTCTCGACGCGAGGTTTGGGCACTTCCCGACGAGACATGCTGTTTCTGGTACGTAACATCCTTACCGATCGTATCAAGACTTGACACGATTCCTAGGGGTCGTAGAATCTTTAGACTTATAACTTATTACAACTTTGTACAATCTAATTGTACATTTCTAAATTAGTAATAAAGTCTAGTATGTTTATTCTACTCAAGTACTTTTTGGGCCGGCACTCCCGATTATCACCAAAGTAGATCAGACCATCTAAGACAGTGCGATGATCTGCGCTGGGACTCCCGATTATCACAGAACCTTACGCACCCTAACATTCGCAATGATTTGAATCCATATCTAAGGTTCTTTATCCTTACAATATGAATATCGTTGAACAAGTGAGGTGTTCCATTAGGTGGATAGTACTTAGATCTAAGATTTTCTTGGGTTTGTTTAAGTTTTAAACTAAACTTAGACCTTTATTCCAATCTTAATCCTTGTTTAAAATGTGTGACTTGTGAATTCAAGAATTCTACAAGACACCTTTTTAAAGCTTAAGAACTTTTCTTAAAACTTATAGTTTCAAGAATTGCGCGACTTATATGTTTACCTAATACGAGGTGTACAAAACGTTTTACTAGGTTTTGTGAAAAACCTTATCTAGAATAAAACTTACTTGTTTTTATCTTTCTTGAAAAACTTAAAAAACTTATGTTAAACTTTTAATTCTTTTACGATTCATAAACTTGAATCATAAATCTAGTTTAACACACCTAGTTTTTCACATGTTTAATAATGAAATTAAACATTTGTTTTGACATATTAAATTCGACCAAAACTTATGTCTTAACGACACATTTATAAACTTTGTGATTTTCTTGTGTAGCTCCCACTAGCTCCAACAACCATGATGGAACTTGAGCAAACACAATCACCGGTCTATACTTGGTGAAACTAATAACCATATTATATAAAGACTTTATATAATAATTCTTAGTTTGTTTAAACCTTTCTTATATCTAACTCAAACTAGTTAAATATAGGTTCTAAAGTTATCTTGTTATTAAACCCTTGATCATTAATCTAGTATCTTACATGACTTGTAAAATACTTAAATTATACTTGTATAATCAGATATAATAACTTATAAATTTATACACCTTATAATACTAATATACAACTTTGTATATTTCTATTTCATCATACAGTCTCAACTTGTGCAATTTCAAGTTATAATGAAATCATAACTTTGTACTTTATAGTTTTAATAATATAATTAACTTACACAATAACTAGTTTTATTATTAACCTTTAAAGATCAAAATAACATTATCCTTTTAATTGTTCCATTTTAATCTTGTATTTAATATATATATATATATATATATATATATATATATATATATATATATATATATATATATATATATATATATATATATAGGGTTGAATTAGAATCAGAACCAATTAAGGGTACAGAACCAGCAGAACTCAATCTAAACCATTGATTTTTGAAATGAAATGATCATGGAAGACACATTAATGTATTTGATGAGGGACCCCCAAATATTGGTTTGCATGGATGTCATTCCTTCAAGCATGTATACATATATGTATATGTTTTCATGTATGTATACATAAGTGTTATCTATACATATATGTATAGATGCATGAATGACATCAATGCAAACCAATATTTGGGGGTCCCTCATCAAATACATTAATGTGTCTTCCATGATCATTTCATTTCAAAAATCAATGGTTTAGATTAAGTTCTGCTGGTTCTGTAGTCTTAATTGGTTCTGATTCTAATTCTACACTATATATATATATATATATATATATATATATATATATATATATATATATATATATATATATATATATATACTTTAAAATAAACTTGTAACATTCTATTAAGAATATTACATCTAATTTATACGTATGTATTTTAACTTGAACTAATTAAAATAGGTATAAACTACTTTATCTAATTAAAATTCTAAATATTTAAAATCCGAAATGTTACATATATATAAATACATCTTGTTAATTTCTTGAACTAAAAATTAACACTTCTTTTAATTCTCATTAATTAGTCTAACCCTAATCTTGTTGTTGATCAATCAAAACTAGGGCTTTGATTTACTTGATCAAAAACATTGTTTATTAAAAGATTAATTTAATATCTATCCTTATTTAAACAATAAACTTTGTTCAAATCCTAGGATAGATTATAACCTTAATAAATTTATTTAGACTTTTTAATTTAAACCTTTTAGACAATAAACTTTGTCTAGATCTCTAGGTTTAAAGAACTAGTTTCAATAAATCTATTAAAATAATAATTAAACCAATTAAACATAAACTTGTTTAATTATCTAGGTTTTAGATTATCATCCTAATTAATTCTTTTAAACAATTAAACTCAACTAGTTTAATGTTCTAGGGTACTAGATTACATCTAGGGTTTTTCGAAGAAAAAAAAAATCTTTAAAGCCTAGGAAACTTTTCCACCAATTAAACTAGGCTAGTTTAACAAACTTGGTGTCCAAGTAACCTCCTTGATCACGAAATCTTGAGGAAAAAGGAAAGAATCCTTTTTTGATCAATTAAACCAAAACTTGGTTTAATATACTTGATCCTAGATTTTGAAGATCATGTAATTAAGGAAAGAATCCTCTTGATCAAAATTTTTGACAATCATGACCCTAGGGTTCCTCTAAATTCCGAAAATACTAGGGTTAGGGAAAATAAACCTTTTGATCAATTAAACAAATCTTGTTTAACATACTTGATCCTAGAGTTCTTTGCCTTACACGAAAATTCTAGGGTTTTCTAGAATCCTTTTGACCAATTAAACTTAATCTAGTTTAACATACTTGGTCCTAGGGTTCTTGCCCTTTTCGTGAATTAAGAAGGAGAAGAAAAAGATGGAACAAAAAAAAACTTTAATAAAAATTAAACAAACAAACTTTGTTAATCTAGTTTAGATCTCTAAACCAACGCTCTGATACCACTGAAGGGTTTCATTGCACTGATTGACCACATGGGTCAACCTCCTAGTTGCTTGGTTCGAACCACATTGATCAAGAACATGAACTTGTTCTGGACCGGTTAAAAAACAACTAGCTGATTTTAATCCCTAAAAGCGGAACTGAGATTAAACCTAATCCTTAAACCCTAAAGGACTGGGATCTTGGAGATCTAGATTAGATTACCAATGGAAGAAACCTTGTACGAAAAACTCGAACACCTACATACCCTTGTGGTATTCGACGAACACCAAGAACGCTAGGGTTCTTCGGTTCGAATTCAGCCAAAAGGGAGAAGGGAGAAAAGGGTTTTCTCAAAACCTACCTTGTTGTTTGCTTAAGATAGATCCACTGATGATGAACAAATCGAGTGATCTTCTAGTTGATCCTTGTAATGATCTTCAATCTTCAAGACTTGAAGAATATGAAGAACGAACGAACGAAGAACGAAGAACACCAAGAACTTGGTGATGCTCTTGTTCGGCCGAAACCAAGGGGAGAGGGGGAAGGGATTTCGTGTACAATACCAGGGTTTTAGGGTTACCCTAAGCCTCTTATTTATAGATAAATAAGTTGCGCTTAGGACCCTCTAGTTTAATTAAGATCAAATCTTTAATTAAACTTTCCTTTTTAAGTTTCCTTCCCTTATAGTTTATTATTCTTTTATTATTGCACTTAGCTATTAAATGTCTAGTATTAACACACTTAATAATTCGGTACCCATATACACGAATTATATACTTGTATTTATACTTTTAATAATTAATTATATAATAACCTTTATATAATTTATACAATAATATTATCCAATTACCATATGATTTAATTACTTTAAATCATATTATGGATAATCTACAATTAACATATAGTATATATACTTAACTAGTAAACGTACAAATACTTGTATTAATTAGTTAGATAAACTAATCTAGTAATAAGTCAAACTTGACTTAATACTTAACTTGATTCATAAATGACTTATTATGAATCAATCCTCTTCCTAGTATCATTACATATCTTACTCGTATTACATGCACTCACCGGTGTGACCCTTAAGTGTTTCGTAGGCATGGATGTGTCATCATAGGTTGACTAATGGTGCACATAAATCCTTCACTGGGTGGGTGTTCTTGTTAAATGGAGGAGCTGTCACTTGGAAGAGTTCCAAGCAGAAGGCAGTCGCTGACTCTACATGTGAATCTGAGTATATTGCTGCTAGTGAGGCAGCAAAAGAGGCCACATGGTTAAAGAATTTCATTGGTGATCTTGGTGTCGTAACAAGCATCAAGGACCCATTGAAAATCTTTTGTGACAATGAAGGTGTAGTCTCTTTGACTAAAGAATCCAAAGATCATAGTCGAACCAGGCATATACTCAGAAAATATCACTATGTGAGAAAGCGTGTTGAGGAAGGTGACATCATAGTGACTAGAGTATCGTCGGAAAACAACACGGCTGATCCTTTCACTAAAGCACTGAGTCGTGCCAAGCAGGATACTCATGCCAGGACGATAGGAATTAGATTTCATAGTGACTTATCTTAAAGTGTTATTCATTTGAAATTGTAGTGAAAATTAAATTGTATGATTGATGATTTATTTATGGAGATTAAATAATTTACAAGTGGTCTATCATTCATATAGTATTTAATTATTCTATTTCAACCTTTTTCATTTTTAGAACCTATTCCAAAGTAATCTAAGAGATTACTTAAACGTCCACAGTCAATCGTTCTCATGGGAATGAGAACTGAATTAAGATGTCATGGGAGAGTTAGTAGATTGTTCAAAAGGATGAACATTGAATGGAGATTGTTGCTACTCTCACGAGCATTAAAAAGGTGTATTTAAATGTTGGACTAACCCACGCTCAGAGAATTGCCCCATGGACTTCATCATGGGTAATAGTGAGGCGATAATATCGTATGAGTCTTCAAACCAAGATGCATCATTTCCTTAGTACGATTTCGTGATGCATTGGTCTAACTCCAACGCTATTCGTAACTGATAGCTATACAGATTAGTTCCATGTATCATGTGATGACTATGAAATAAGATGGTGTAGTTAAGGTTTATTCGTTCCCTCTGATCAAAGTGAGAGAGGAGATATCTATGGGCCCCCAGTTGATTTGATGTGACACTGAAGTACCTGCGCAGGTCATGACTAAATTGAAAGTTCAATTAAGTAGTCAAAATCGTTATCATAAATCTCGAATCAGGAAACATAATCGTAACTAGAGTGATTGACAAGTCAATGTCACTAGTTATGTGATATCGTGTAACGAAGGACATATGATCACTTATCATAGGACTGTTTCTGAAAGTTCAGAGTTCAGCAGCTGCACATACAATGCACACTCTAAAGGATACACTTACGCATACCCTTTATAGTTGATGAGATGTCCAAGTGGGAGATTGCTGGAATTGGTGTCCAACACATCAAATAAACCGGTATTCCGGTTCAGGTATTTTAGAGTCCTATTCGGGTTACCCTCGAGGAATCAAGGAACACGAGAATTAACGAGATATTTAATTAATAGTTAAATTGAATAAGAATTGGGCTTAAACGGGTTTGACTAGTTAATGAGTTATTAACTAATTAAATATTTCGGGCTGGGCTTTTGATCGGACCGGGCTTGGTGGTGACGGCCTTGGCCTAATTAGAGTTTGACTGTAATTAGGATTGGTGCACTATATATAGAGGTTAAGGGTATTAACCTAAATATACTTGACAACTTGTTTGTGCAATACCCATTCGGCCGAACACCCTAGTCGACCGAACCACCACTGCCACCGATCAACCGCCGCCTGCCCCGCCGTCGCCGCTGCTGCCCCGCCGCAGCTCCGCCGTGCCGCCGCCGCCGTCGACCGAAATTGTTTTTGGTTTGGTTTTCGGTGCTCGTTTTCTCAATGTGCTTTATACTACCTAGTGATATATTGTCCTGTTCGTGATAACCCATGGGTGTGAAACGATAGAGGGATTCTTTTCTTGAATCCTAGGCATTGTGTGACAATCTGGAAAGAACGAGATCACAGGGTTTGTCATCTTCGCCAAACCATAACAATGTAAGTTTTGAATTTTTTATTTAATTAGTTATTAAATAAATTCTAGTTGCATTAGAATTGTAAACCTAACGGTCCAAAAGTTTTAATCGGTCGATGTTCTAATCAAGTTACTTCAGATTTCCGCCTCAAGTAAATTGTGGCTAGATGCGTAGAAAACCCAACAAGAAGGTGATTTTAAGTTTCTATTTTTCGAATCATATATACTTTTTGTTTGTTAAGTTTTGTACGAATTTACTAACACTTTGTTCGTCGCGGGATTACAAACAAAACATTACGATAAACGACAAAACTTATTTGGACCGATTAGATCTACGATTCTAATGTAACTAGATTAAAATAATCGAAATACGATTCGAAAACTTACGTTAGCGTTGATGCAAATGACAATCCTTGAGATCTCATACGAGCCAGAACGTGAAACCAAACTATGATTCAAGTTAGAATCCCTCTACTTGATCACAGTCGAGGTTAACAACGAACGAGATGATGCACCACTAGGTAGTGTAAAGTACCATCGAGAAAACCAAATGAAAACACACCGAAAACTAATTCGGTCGATGAGTGACGACGGCGATGCAGCGGCAGGCGGTGGCTCCGGCGGGTGGCGGTCGGGCAAGGTAGGGCGGCTCAAATGGGGTGTGTTAAGAAAGACAAGTATATAAAACAAATACTCCTTGCATTCTATTTATAAGGTTTGGTTAAAACCTTTCCTTATTTGAATCAAACTAAAATTAGCCCAAGCCCGTTCATTGATTAAGCCCGTCAATCAATTTAGCTCGTTTAGATTAACTAAATAATTAATTTCACATTAACTTAATCTAACCTGTCAAGCCCGATGCACTTTAATTATACATTTAATTAAAGTCTGGTTCGTTTATTATCTTGCTCAATTGTCGCTCAAGAGCAACCCGAGTAGAAATTTAATATATGGTGACCAGTCAACAGGTTTATTCGATGACGCTGGACACTAATTCCAACATTTTTTCTGCTAAAATGTTCAAGGGCATACATTTTGTTTTCAGATTATGAATGAACATATAAAACTTATTAATTTTGTTTATATCCTTCTCACATTCATAAATTATCTTTATATCCTTCTAAACTTTATAATTGTCTTTATATCCTTCTAAATCTTTAAAACTCTCTTTTATGTTCAAAAACCTATTTTAATATTTATTAAATCATTATAATATCAAAAATTATCAAATAAGTATGCAATATATCTGTTAATTATGTATTAGAAATCATGTTTATTTGCATGTATTATTGATATTATCACGATTTAATAAATAATAAAATAGGTTCTTGAACATAAAAAGAGTTTTAAAGATTTGGAAGGATATGAAGGTAATTATAAAGTTTAATTAAGAGGATATAGAGATAATTTATGAATTTGAGAAGGATATATAAATAATTAATGAGTTTTACAAGGATATAAAAGCAATTATCCCAAAGAAAAAAACATATAATTCAGTGGAAGACCGGAGTACATGTGTTCTTAGCAAACAAAAAGAGTAACAAGAATGATTATGATTTTAAGATCGAAGGAGAGTGGTCCAAGAGAAATTGCACTGTCTATACGGGAGATTCTTCAACAACAATAGCGCAAGTAATTTTCTAGCTTTTGACATATATATCCTTTATATCTGTAATTTTGGATAATATTGGATTTATTCTTGTAGATAACAATGCAACCATTGGAAAATGTAAAGTTGTCTAAGGACAAATTCATGGTGACAATATATCCTAACGTGGATTATGCATTTGTGATCGCACTCGTTGTTATTCTTGATAGTATGGAAAACTCCAATACAGACGCAGCCGTTAGTGGAGTCGTTGGTGGAGCGATTGGTGGAGTAGTGGCATGTGGGTGAAGTTATTGGGGCAGTTTTTACAATTTGTTGCATACCGTTATTGTGGATATTGTTTGATCAGTAATCATAATATATGTTTTTCTAACCATTGTTCTTAGAGATAATGGTTAAAAATTACTAATACTTTCGTAATATACAAATTTTAAACCATAACTACTTTAGGTGGTTTGTGAAATTTAGAAATGCTGCTTTTTTATGTTTAAGGTAAATTAAATTTTTACATTTAATAATTTCTTAATCATTACCCTAATGCTAATCGTTAGCAAAATCTTTATAAAATAAATAAATCATAGGTTCCTGTTCCACGAGTCACTACATAAAAAAAAAGGTGCGTTGTGAAATCCGTTTAGAGGAAAAAAAAAAATATTGTAGAGGTCTATATGTTAGGAAATGAAATTTTGTTGGAAATCCTTAAATTCCAAATTAATATTTATATTATTATTAATATTATTGAGAAGAAACAATTATTATGTATTAATGATATGTTTTCAGGATAGTCTTTAATTTTTATGTAGTTTCAATAAATAAATCGTAACCAATGATTAATTACAAGTAATAGTCAAGATTAATTACATACTTGTACACATGGGGAGGTATTTTGGTCATTTTCATAAAATAAATAAATAATTATTATTTATTATAAAATTATTATTTATTATATTTTATTTTATTTTATTTTATTTTATTATTATTATTATTATTATTATTAAGTTATTTATTTTTTGTTAATAACAAATAATGTGATAATCATATGTGATTGTATATTTAATCACATGTGATTGTATAATGAATAACATGTGATTGTACTAAAATGTTAAATGTGATTAAATATAGGAAAATGATAATAATAGCCCTAAGGACTGTCACTAAGACGTCAAGAAATGCATCAAAAACTTGTAAAATAATTAATAACTGCCCCCTGCATTTTAGGAATCAACCCCTACCACTAAAAGTACAAACAATTTATGCACGTAACCACCTCTTAATGACAGCCCTAAGGGCTGTCATTAGCAAAACCCTTAAATATATAATCACATTTGATAATACACTAAAATTACTTGTTATTAAGTACCACATGTAATTATCAAATAATGTTGTTTTTCTAAACCAAAAAAAAAAACAAAATAATATAAAAAAATAATTAAATAATTAAAATAAAAATTAATTTTTTTATATGTGCCAAATGACAAAATATCTCTTCATGTATAAAATATGTGATTAATCTTAACTATTAGATATTAGTGATCAATGGTTGAGAGAGAAAAATAAATTTGTCGATTGAAGGAAGAGTTCAGTGAAGAGTTCGGTGGGGCTCAAAATGCAATTTAATATGGTATTTTGTATTTTTTGTCTGTATGGTGGGGCTCAAAATGAAATTTAATATGGTATTTTATATTTTGTGTGTGTATGGTGGGGCTCAAAAAAACTAAATAAAAGAGGTATTTATTGGTATGAGTATGTCAGTTTAATTTCGGTTGGAGTGTGAGTTGATGTAACGCTGATTTGGCAAAAACTAAAGTGTCAGTTTGTGTCACCTTTGAGTGTGGTCTTACTTTAGGGGCGCTTGGTTCAAAGTGGGTAATGGGAAAACGGAAGGTAATAGGAATACTAAGGAATACAATGGACATTCTTTACTATTCTTTGACCATTAATGTTTCTTGGTTTATCAAGTATATAATATGTGCATGAATAAGATTAATATTAAAAGAAAATAAAAAATATGTTTATATATATAATAATATATAATTAAATATATTTAAAAATAATAATATTAATTGATATAATAATAATATTACTTAATATAATAATATTATATTATATTTATATATAATAGTAATATAATTTAATATAATACTCCCTCCGTCCCTTAATAAAGTTCTCATTTCTCTTGGTGAGTCCTTGGTAATAAAGTTGATTAAAATATAGGGTTATTTTGGAGAGAGAAAGTGTTTTTAGGAGATAATTAGTGGTGGGGTATATGGTAATAATATTATTTTATTGAGTGAGTCCCTCTAATTTGAGAAGTGTGAACTTTATTTAGGGACAAACATTTTGAGACAAATGGGAACTTTATTAAGGGACGGAGGGAGTAATAGTGAGTTAAAGCATTATAAAGTTTATTACCCCCAATTTTATGGGGAATGGTGTATTACTTGGTAGTAAGTAATTATTGATTACCTTAAAACCAACTAAGCATCTATAATGTTAATCAATCTTATTACACACCCCTCAAATCTTCCAACCAAGCACACCCTTAATATTTTGTCTCAAAATTCGTAAAGTTACAAATGTATCGCTTATTATGATACTTAGGTAGTATCTCTTTTATATACACGATAAGATGAATCAATCCATATGGGTAAAACGAACATTTTGATATTTAACGAATACTATATTAATTATTTTTGAGGCTGCACGAATAAGCTCTCATTTTAGCATCACAATAGCTGTTCTATCGACAATAAATAAGACAGTAATAAGAAATATGTATGGGTCAGTATGATGACCAAAATATGACCATCCAAGCTAGGACATTTCTCCTTAGCTCTCATAGCCTTTGTGTCTTGACTTCCTAACCTCTTCTCGAATAATAAGAAGCACCGAAACAAAAGCTTTATCAACGTTTGGAGACAACGACACGGTAAACTTGTCTTCCACCTTGACTGTTTTCGAACGAGAAACTTGAGTATGCAACTGCAGATACAAAACGAAACCGTCATCACGAGTTTGCAAAGACTAATGATAAAGATCATCTTTTTCGACTTTTCAATTCTAATTCTTTTGGTGATGGTTAGATCAATCGTCCATTGGTATATTAATCTTGATTAGTTAATTAAACTTAGGACAAAAAACAGTTAGATTATAAACTTTAATTAGCATCAAACTGAACACTAACGACCGCCACCACCAATGGTATATTCATCGTACCTTTTCATTTAATATATATAGTATATGTGTAACTATAGTAACTTTGAAGTATAATTAATCAAATTATGGAATTCAAGAATCAAAGAATCAATAAAATAATTTATGCTTTGATAAAATCCTGTCATTTTCAACTTTAGATCCAACATCAATTAGTGAAATTAGTGTTCAAGATAGTCCTTAAATTTTTTAATACACATATCTCGGTCATTGATCAATAGTAATTAATGATTAATATTAATCGCATATTTTATACATGAAGGGTATTTTAGTCATCTTTACAACATCAATTAGTGAAATTAGTGAAATTAGTGAAATTAGTGTTCAAAGAATCAAAGAATCAATAAAATAATTTATGCTTTGATAAAATCCTGTCATTTTCAACTTTAGATCCAACATCAATTAGTGAAATTAGTGTTCAAGATAGTCCTTAAATTTTTTAATACACATATCTCGGTCATTGATCAATAGTAATTAATGATTAATATTAATCGCATATTTTATACATGAAGGGTATTTTAGTCATCTTTACAACAACAATTTTTTTTTTAATTTTAAACTTCTTTTTATGTTTATAAATTTAATTTATTTCAGTGAAAAACACATAATGTGATAATCAGATGTGATTATACCTAATCACATGTGATTTTATAATTAATCATATGAGATTGTACTAAAATATCACATTTTGCACTATAACATCACATGTGATTGTACATTAATATTACGTGTGACTAACTATATAATCACATGTGATTATCAGTTATCACACGTGATTATCAAATAATTATTTTTTAACAAAAAAACAATAATGAAAAAATAAAAAAAACAATAAAAACATAAAAATAATTTTTTTTCTTAAAAAAAATAATCAATTTTTTTTTCTAAGTGCCAAATGACAAAAATACCATTTCATGTATAAAATATGTGATTAACCTTTACCATTATATATTATTAATTAATGGTTGAGATTTGAGCCTTGAAACTACAATTATTGTTCAAGACTATTAAGAGAATAAATTTGGTACCTTGGCAAGAACTGTAGTTTTATCTTGAGCAAATATTATGGATGTTCCTTCCTTAAAATTGTCATAAACTCTATAGTTGAAGGTGCTTTCTGTCATATTAGATGTCAGAAAAACATCGTATCGCAGTGATTTTTTGCCCTTAGACTTTTTAACTGTGAAAAGTCTATGATGGTCATCGTGATGTCCCTTGTAAGCTTGACGTCTTCTATGCAGAGTAATGTGCTGCAAAAATTTACGTTTTAGAATGCAAAATATTATTTATACAATCAAAACGGCAAAAATTCTAGTATCATATCTTTTTCTACTCGTTTCTCGTTTCTTTAGCTCGATGAATTTCCATGTTGCAATTGTAAACACAGTTTCCACAATGAGTTTGAACCGTAAATATTGTGATAGATTATTTTGAACCAATGTAAATATCAGTTATATAAGTAATGAATGCTTAGTAGCTTTGCGTACTTATTTGTTAGAGCTATACAACGAGCTCAAGCTCACCTGAACTCTAGTCAAGCTCCCTTAACCTAACTTAGAAAAATTGTTCCACATTAGTATTTAATTAAAAAAATAGTTTTAATTTCTTGTTAAATAGTATTGAATGGGTTATATTTTTCATTAAACATGCGTTATTATTCAATACTATAAAATAAGACCTTGATCAGAGTTCATTTGTTGAAACACACCCAAAACACCAAATACACTTTAAATCACAATACTCTCTCGATCATTAAGAAACACATAATTCTTGGTAAGTTGTTCGGGCATTAGATCATATTTGGTAATACAATACTACTCAATTGTTATGCCCTGTAAAATAGACGACAAATGTATTTTAAGGGGATCGTGTTAAATCACAACACTTAATCGAACTATTTTTCTACTTCTTTGTTTACATATCCTGTTTCATTATTTGTGATTATATGCTCATTTCCATTCTTGTTTTCATTTTATTTGATAAAATTTGTATTAGCTCCTACAAGAACTTGACAAAACGCTTTCGTATGTCGTGTAGAGAAAAGTATGTGCAAATTATATACTTCCTCCGACTCAAATTAATTGATACATTGTTGGTTTCCCAGTTTTTGAGTAAAAAATTATAATGAAAGATCATATTAAGATTAAATTGAATAGTTATTTGGGGTTGAGTCCCACAACTTTTTACCAAATAAAATAAATTATCAAAGTGTATCATTTATTTTGATACGCCTAGATACGGAGGCTGTATTAGTTACAGAAACAAAAATAAAAGATATTACTTTTGTTGTGAAGGAGATGACGGGTTGGTCCGATTCGTCAACCATAACGCGACAATCGCCCTTCTTCTTCTTCTTGGTCACTTTAAACAGAACATTGCCATCTTCATCGCTGATTTTAAACTTGTCTTCCTCCTCACTACTGTTCTTCTCAAATGTCAATTCCATGGCAGAATTTGAACAATATTTCTGGTCCACAATTATAATCGGGTATTCAGGCTCCTTGAATGCCCGATCAGGTGTTCCTTTTGAGGATTCGTCATCTGTTGAATAGCATGGGCTAGACGCTGATGATTTTGGGCTCGACATTTTGGTAGTTTGTTAATAAGCATGAGATCGCTTGGTTACGGAATAAGTTGGATTCCAAAAGACATTAACGTTGAAAATGGAACATCGTCCTTCAGATATAAGACCGGTATACGACATTCACGGGCTTTCATTAATTCTTCTGGCCACCTTTAATTTGTTTTTCCCAATTTGACTTTATCAAACCTATATTATTTTATTTGCTCCACTCATAAAATTTAACGGTTTTTTCCTTGCTAAATATGTATAAGTTTAATTTGTGGTCAAATATGCTAAAGTTTCACTTTATTTAAGCACTTAAAATAGCCATTAATTAAATAGGACGTTTTTGTTCACAAGAACAAGAAAGTTTAATATATAAATGCTAGCACGGTATCCGCGCAATGCGGCGGCGGCTACCTAGTTACTATATTCTGTGACGAACAAATATTGTTTGGTCGCACGTCTTTTGCATTAAATTTATTTCTCTGCCAAAATTTTCGTTTGTTAAGATTTGAGGTTTTTATCTCCGTAATATTGCCCACTGTATTAAGGGGGTGTTTGAAATTTCTATGTCACTTAAAGAGATTTGAGGATAATTTCGAAATTTAAACTCGGAAGTATGTAGCTGGGGTGGTTGAGCAGCTAATTGATTATCGAGAGGTCTTGTGTTCGACTCCCAGCAACATCATTTTTAGGTAGTGTTCGAACGTGGTGGGTATTGTTGAACGTGATGTGCTTCCACTCCCAGATGTACTGGACATAAAATTGGCCTTGTCAAATTTCAAAATGTTGATGGGCTGGCATTCATGGATTGGAAACACCTTATTAAGGTAGTGTTCATGTTAGTCCCGTAATAAGTGAAATACAACACGTATACGCTTTCACTGACAAATTTAAAATTCATGGATTCACTCAACACTTTTTTTTTTTAAGTTTCTTTATTAATCAATAATGATACAATAAAGATGCAAGCAGTTTGCGGAATAATTAAGAACAAATCCTAACTAAACTGCTTGCATGTGATAGACAACAACAGATATTATCTAAGAAAAGTTTATGATCAACAAATGATCAAGCACAAGACCAGACATTTTCGTTATACAGATTCAACTCTCGAATCAGATAACTAGAGTTAACTGGTGGTTTACACTCAGCTCGAAAGGATAAAGTTCTGGAGTAATTTTAGCAGTGTGTAGCCTTGTTGGGTGCACACGGAAATCGATCGCTCAAGTCCTCAATTTATAGCATTGGAAAACGTAGATCCAAAGGAATGATCGATCGATTCCACGTGTGAGAATTCTATTGGTGCAGAGGATATTTCATGGGACGATCACGACTAACGGAATTCTGAGAGTACTTTCTGTCGTCTTGTGATCGCCGATATCTTCCGGAAGATTTGCAAGATATTCCATAATCAGTGATGCACAAACTTGTGCTTTACTTGTGTCTTTCTGTAACACTGAAACTTCTGGCCTATGTACTCTTCTGGTAGCCATGAGTCTTCGGATACTCATGCTTCTTCAGATGGCCTTCAGCTTCAGTGACCTTCACTAAGAATTTTGCTTAGAGAAGTATTTGTTCAATGGTTCAGCGTTTTGTCCAATGCGCTGAACCTGTTACACTATCTGATCTGTTAACCAGTATCTGATTCCGCACGGGTAACTGATCGTTGTTTCAGATAGTGATCAGATAGTGTAACTGGGTAACTGAAATCCGAACTGATCATATTCAATTACCCACAATCTGAGGAACTAATCCTCAGATTGTCTTCTAACTATGTGCCTTTTTGTCTTCATTAAATCTCTTCAGTGGGGGATGCTTTTCAACGACCCAACAATCTCCCCCTATTTGATGTAGACAAATAGTTAGGCAACCCCCCTGAATATGTGAAGGTTTTATATTTAAGCTTGAGTATTTTTCACAATTCGGAGGGTCTTCGACAAACCTAGAAAACATTACAATATATGGTGATCTGATAGAATCTGATCACACTACAGTTCATAACTCATATTTTCTTTTTGAGTTTTTCTAAGTATCTAGCAAGAAAATAAATTCAGGTATGTCAAAATCATCATCATTAACTTATGATGTTCATTCATCAAAGAGTAGTAGAAAGATACATATAGGAATTTAGTTACAAGACAAAAGAAAATATGAATAGTCGTTCTTCGTCATTCATCTTCCTTTGGGGAAAATGGAAGCAAATCGTTCACATCCTTTTCTTTTTCCTTCATGAGATCCTTGATCAGCTGCCTGATAGCTTCAAGCGAAGGAGTGAATCTGATTGACTTCAAACGATTGAAGTTTGCTCTTTTCAGCTCTGCTATTCTTTGGAACCTTAATTCCCCATGAGCACCTTTGAAGAAAAATCCTTCTTCTGGTAATCTGATACATTTTCCCTCAACTGGAACTGCATAAGAGGGTAGTGAAGTATCTAATCCTTCACAATTTGGCAACTCACCTCTGTCAATCCGCATCTGAATTTTTTTGCAGCAGAGGTTCTCTTGGCTCTTTTTCTTGGCAGGGTGTCAGTTTCAGTTGTATCAGATTCTCTCTTTTTGGTACAATTTTCTTTCATCTCATTGTACTCCTCAACCAACATGTGGATTTCTTTAAGCACTTTTTGAGAGGCTCCAGCGTCAGTGAACCTATGTCGTGCTAAGATTTCTTTGCACTCACTTATGCTGAGCCGATTAAGTTTGCTAAAAGGAATATAATCCACCTTTTCTTTAGGATCTTTGATTACCTTCACACGGGTGCCTTGAGCTTTGGAGTGACGAGTTCTGAGCTTTAGGATCGGTTCGTCTCTGATTCTGGTTTCTTTTACTTTTAGCCATTCAAGAACCTCCTTCTTCTTTTCAGCTAGCTGCTGAGCAACCCTTCTTTCAGATAGTTTTGCATTTATAGCAGAGGCTTTAATGTTATCTTCTTTAGCTATTTCTTCAGCTTCTTTTCTTTATTTCTCCTTATCGATAGCAAAGTACCAGTCTAGCAATCTTCCATACGAGATTTCATAATACTTGACATAGTTTTCCAGGGACATTTGTACATGTTGAGAAATTTGTCGGGTACTTCTGTACTCGTCCGAGGACTTTGGTAATTCTATTAGCACTTCCATCACGTTTGTTGTTTCTAGAGCTTTCAGAATTCCATCTTTTTCATGCTGAGGGTTTTTGCTCGTTCTGTTTCTTCGTTTCTTTCTTCTTGAATCCTGAATGCCTTATGAGCGGTTCTTTTCTCAGCTAACTCAGAGTTTATTACATCAGGTTGTAAGACAGACGTTCTTGGTGGTTTTACTGGGGGTTTGACAGCTGAAGCCGCTGCGTCTCTACTACCACCGGTGCCGAACATTCAGGAGAGATACCTGCGACTTGGGCTGCACGAAGATTCTCTTCTTCTTCCATATTTGCCTTATTCTTTTTAATTTTAATCTTTGTTGGGGATGGTTGTTTTACTCCTTTTCCTTTGTCTCCATGGGCCAAAGTTGTAGGGTTTCAATAAACTGATTGACCACTTGGGTCAACCACCTAGTAAACTTGGTTCGACCATACTAACCAAGAACATGAACTTGTTTTTGACCGGTTAAAACCAACTAGCTGATTTAATCCCTAAAAGCGGAAGTGGGATTAAACCTTATCCTTAAACCCTAAAGGATTGGGATGTTGGAAATTTAGATTAGATTAACAAGGAAGAAACCTTGTACGAAAAACGTGAATACACACACACTTGTGAAATGTTCGTCCACTACCAGGGTTCTTGGTGGTTTCGGTCGAACAAGAGGGGATAGGGAAAAAGGGTTTCCCAAAACATACTTTAGTTAATGCTTAAGATAAGTCCACTGATGATGAACACGACGAGCGACCTTCTAGTTGATCCTTGTAATGACCTTCGATATTCAAGACTTGAAGAATACGAAGAACGAATTAAGAACACAATACTTATGTTCTTGGGGTAGTGTTCGCCCGAAACAAGGAGGAGAGGGGGCTAGGGTTTCGGCTCTAGTGGTGTAACACAATAAGGGAACCCCAAGCCTTCTATTTATAATAGAAGGACTTTCACTTAGGGCCCTTCTAGTTTAATTAAGATCAATCCATTAATTAAACTTATCTTTTACACATTAAACCCTTATAGTTTTACTAGTCATTATTGTCACACTTAATTTATCAAATGTCTTAGTATTACACACTTATATATTTCGGTACCCATATACACGAAATATATATACTTGTGTTTATACTTCTAACAATTAATTAGACAATAATATTATCCAATCACTATATGATTTAATAGCTTTAAACATATCATGGATAATTACTAATTAACATATTGTATATTTACTCAACTAGTAAATGTACAAATACTTATATTAATTAGTTAGTTAAACTAATCTAGTAATAAGTCAAACTTGACTTAATACTTAATTGATTCATAAATGACTTATTATGAATCATTCCTCTTCCAGGTATCATTACATATCTTACTCGTGTTACATGCACTCACCGGTGTGACCCTTAAGTGTTTCGTAGGCATGGATGTATCATCATATGTTGACTAACTGTGCACATAAATCTTTCAAAAGTGGAGTTCTTTTCTTCTGAGAAGAGGTCTACTTGAGCGGGTTCTCTATTTCCTCCTAGTGAAATAACAGATCTTGGAATTAGTCCTGGTCTGATAGGACTGATACCAACATCTATTTCAGATGGCTGGATAGGCATGACATGTTGCTCAGGAGTGACTATTTTCTCTGTTTCAAATGGCTCAACAGACATGACCTGTTTAGATTCCTCTTCAGCTTTGGACTCATCCCGATTTTCAGATACCACCACTATTAGTCTGTGCTCTGAATCATCATGAGCACAATGCCTTCTAGTTTCAACATTTCTTGTATCCCCCAGAGGTGGATAGGTGATTCTGAGCATTCCACTCCGAGGATTATCAATGATTGAAGACCGATGTCTTCGAAACATTTCTTGAAAATTTATGACTTTAACATCAGCACCCTGATCAACCTGCACACCTATCTCCCCCTGACGAACTGGGGGAGGCACTTCCACAATTTCGACAAGTTGGGGTGCAGACTCTGGTTGCTGAACTTGTTGAATGAAAAATGAAAGATTTTGAAGGGGCCCAAGGAACGCTTGCATTCGTTCACGGATTCTATCGAAACTAGCGGCCATCTCTGCGAATGTCATTAGACGTTTTTGTTATCTCATCCTTCATATCAGATATTGCGGTTGTTAGGTTGCTGACCTGTTCGATCAGAGTATGTTGAGTAGGGCATAATTCATCATGGAATGCAGTTAACAGATCGATGCAGGTGGATTGTTTGCTGATTACATCATGAACATCATCTTGATTCTTTGCCAACGCATCCTGACAAGCCATCATCACACGCTGATATTCATTCAAGGCTTTCATGTCATACATGATGGACACATTTTGTTCTTCAATGAATTGCTGAATTTTTAGCACATCTTGATTCAGATCCCCCAAAACTTGCAAGCTTCCTGAGAACAGTTCTGGAATAGTAGATAGAGTTCCTACACGCTCTTCCATTCGATCAACAGATTGTCGGATTTTCATTTGGTGGAAGTTTTGCTGATGTTGCACTGTATCCATGTGACTACATATGGCAGAGACTGCCCGTTCAGTTTGTATAATAGCCCGATCAACTTCTAACAAATGCACATTTTGATCCTTTATCTCAACATCAGTGCTGGGATTCTTCTTAGGTACCTTAGAAGTTGTTGCTTGCTCAGGTTTGTCTGAGAGCAGACCAAGTGGATCTGATGACTCGTCAATGATGTAATTTCAATGCAGAGGAGTTGGAGAACGTTGAACGTCATCATCATCATCATCAGAGCAGTCTGATGGTCTCTCGAACTGAGCTGCATCTTTATGTAAGTTTTGAACAGGCTGACTGAGAATTCGATTAGCTACAGAGAAGTTAAAATCACCATCAATCGGAACTGCGACATAGCTTTCCTCTGCTTCTTCATTATCAGACTCATATATGACTTCCAGTGGAACTTTTAATAACTCTTCATCAGATGTCTGCAAAAACCGGTTAAAAACTGGAGCATACTCTAGTGCAGGTGATTTGGTATGTGTGTGCATACTGGACTCCGTATGGGTTTGGGATTGACCCTGAACTATACCATCAGTCTGTTGAGAGACTATGAGAGGTTGATTTGGTGAGCCCATTTTCTCGTCAGATACCATTTCAGTATCTGATGGGGTTGGAGAGGGTTGATTTACCTTGGGCTTAAGGTTTTTCTTATAGACTAGTCTGGCCCGTTTGGTCCTGGCGAGCCCTTTTATAAGGGACACTCCAGTTGCTGGTTTTTTCATAGAGCGAGTTGGAGATTGGGGTGGTGGGGAGACTTGGTTTGAATATGATGTGTTTTTCACATTCATGGTCTCTTTGGAGAAGCCACGTTTTCAGACCATGTCTGATCCTCGTTAGAGGGACCGGGTTCAGGGATTAAGGAAGTGAAGATCAACATACCTTGGGGAATCGGCTTGGTCTCCTTGACAGAAATGCTTGAGAAGTTTGCGTCGCCCACCATGCTGGAAAAGTATCGTCCATCTTGGCTTAAGTTCTCGTATTCCTCTTTTCCAATGAAATGTTCAAAGATCAGAGATAAGAATCTTGGAAATGGAACAATGAAGTCTCACTTGATTGATTTTACTTTTGACACCAGTTTGTCAATAATTAGTTTTCCAAAATCAACTCTTCGGGTGAAGATGAGAGATTCACCCAGAATTAGATCATGAGCTGAGACACATTCCATACCCCCTGTTTTCGTCATTAGACACTGAGATATCATCATGAAGAAAGCGGACCAGATGCTGGACATGCCCTGTCTTTTCACATTTTGGGAATGCTCTTTGTTGTATGAACTTAGGGCTGAGATGGATTTCTTTGCTTCTACTGGAGTTGGTGGAGATTCATAGTTTGATTCCTCATCTCCATAGTAGTTCATGCTTGTGATACGTCTGAAGGACTCAAGATTGAAGGAGATGAGTCGTTCTCTGCCTAAGATGGTGCCTGATATAATATCATCACCGTTCTTGGTTGTAGAGTGTGTACATGAATACCAGAATTCAACAAGTAGAAAATTTGAAAGTGGGACATCCTGATGAAGAGCCGTCCTTAAGGGATGTTCATTAAAGAGTCTGAAAATGGGCTGAAAATTAGGATGTACTATTTGTGGTTTCACATTACTCCGACGATTGTTCTTTGTGAGCTTGATTGACGAAGCGGTGAAGTCGTCTTGAACGTGTGGAGCTCTTTTAACATTTGTTGAGAGTTCAACGCCATGAGGGTCAATCGTCTATTTATTTCGAGCCATTTGAATTTTGAGTTTGAGGGAAAGAGAGAGAAGAGAGTGAAGATGAATGAGAGCAGTGAATTTAAGAAGCAAAAATCAGCAGAGGGTTTAGGGTTCTTATATGGGACGAAGGGAGATCAGTATAATAAAGTTCAATGGATGAGATTTGAACTGAGAGATCGAAGGGTGTACATCAGATAGACAGTAGATTTGCTTACCTACGATGAGGTTTTCCAATCAAATCAAAAGAAAATGGGGTGGGAGAGGACGTTGAGGTGTCCGCATTAAGTGCGTACACTGACAGCTTAGCAGGAGTACAGAGAAGCCAAGAGAAATGACCCACCTTATCAGATAAATGGCAGAAGGAAAGGAAATGTGTCTGTATCTGAAGAGTGCTTCTTGAGGATTGTAACTGTCTGAAAGCATCCACTATCTGACGGTGACAAACATCCTTGCTGACGTTTGAGTCTCTTAGCAAGGCTTTTTTTTTTACTTGAGGAGTACTCTGTATTTGAGTTTTAATGAAATACAAGAAACTTTTGAGCAAGGTCTTATTTGATGATAGGAATGCAGGGACTTACGACTGATTAAGAAACAGATGTGATCATGTCGTCTGCCCTACACAGCTACTAAAGACATTTAGGTACATTTAGCCACCCACTGAGGTACAGGCGCCAAAGGATTCTTGGTGTCATCCAACTGAGCCTTATCTTGTTTTGGTGTATCAGATGAGATGTCAGACTCTAAAGATGATATTTTCTTGTGAGTTTGATTGGGACAGTCTTTGGCTTCATGATTTTTATCGTTGCAGTGATAACATTTCCTTTTGTGAACCTGAGTGGGTGAGAGATTTATTTTTAAATCAGATTGAACCTTTATATTTTGAGCCTTTTCTTTGGAGGTTTGAGGGAGTGTTTTGATAGATTTGGTGACTTTGACTCCTTTGTTCTTCACTTTTGGCTCATTTATCTTTGGTGCTAAAGATTTTTCAGTTGTGAGATCTTCAGGTTTAGATTCAATTTCTATATGTTGAGGTGTTTCATCATTTTGATTTCTGATGATTTTTCTTCATGTTCTACATTTTGGATGTTCTCAACCTTTTCTTTAGATTCTGTACCATGGGTGTCTGAGATCGGTTCAGATTCTTTGACAAAGTAATTTTCTTTAAGGTTGGAGACATTTGATTTGGAAGAGTAATCTTTTGGAGGTCCGATTGCTTGGGTTTGGTTTGAATATCTTAGGGAGAACTGCGGCAGTTTTATAATTTCCTCCAAGAATTGCCTGAACTTGAGCTGGAATTTGTTCCTCTAGAATTTGCTTGGAGAGATTTGACAATTTAGACCAAGAGTCACAAATTCTTTGGAGAGTTTCACTCTTCTTTATCAGCTATACATTATGTTTTTTCAAAGTTTTATTTATTATCTGAAGCTCGACAATCTTGAATTTTGAATCTTTTAGCTGAGAGGATTCTTGCTTGAGTTTTTCTACTTCTTCGGTCAAATTCTTTAAGGTAATTTCTGATTCAGCATATCGATATGAGCACATACTATGTTTCGACTGAGTACTTGAAATAGAGATAACTTTTCTTCATCAGATGCTTTACTGAATTTTCTTACTCTTTTTAGAGTTTCAGCGTCCCATTTCTTTGAAGAAGAAGTTTCTGCTATATCAGATTCTTGAGAATTATTTGATGATGATTGTATCTCAGGTTCTTCATTTCTGGCCATTAGACATTTAACAATTTTGAGATTTTCTGGCTCAACTTCAGATTCTTTTCTTATTACAGCAGTGACTTCCTTACCGTTGGATATTTCTTCGTCACTTGATTCTGAGTCACTTATCCAGCATTCAATTGTTGCTTTGAAGGCTTTTGCATCTTTTTCAGCCTTTGCAATTTGTGCTTTCAGATTTTGATGTTTCTTTTCGAACTCTTCATATCTTTTCTTATAATTTGATGATGAGTTTGAACTATATATTTCAGGTGCTGAAGTTTCCCTGACTCTACAGTCGGCTTTGATATGACCGATTCTTCCACACTTGTAGCAGGAGGTCTCTTCTCTTTCCTTTTTACCCCTTGACCTGTTTCTGTTTAAAAGCCTTTTGTGTTTTGTTGCACGTAATGCCATGCTTTCAGATGACTCATTTATATCATCGCTCTCATTTTCAATAGAGTTCGATTCTCTTTCTTCTGAGCTTGTGTCTTCAAAACTTTCGTTATCGGCAACATTTGGATCAGCATCACCTTTTAGTTTAGCCTTTTGAGCTCTCCGACGGAAGGAACTTGAGATGAGTGCATTGGAAGTTGGAGCCTTATTCAGATCATCGTACATCTTATTTTCATTTTCAAAGTTCACTAATGTGCTGTACAGGCTACTCACGTTCATATCTCTCATCTGACCAGAGGTTCTCAATACGGTAGTCAAAACAGCCCAATCTTTTGGAAAAATTTCCAAGAACTTATACATAAGTTCCTAAACTTCTATGTAGATTCCGAATTCCCTTAGCTCATTTGTCAGAATGGTGAACCTTTTGTATGACATGTTAAGAGATTCACCTTTGATAACCTTGACAGCTTCATATTTGCAATTCAAAATAGCTTTCTTGTTGGCTTTAACTTCATTGGTTTCTTCATAAGAGGTTATCAAGATATCCCATACCTCTTTAGCGGATCTGCATTCTTTTACAGTGATGAGGATGTGATTTGGAAGGCACGTTAGAAGGATGAACCGGACTTCAGCGTCTAAACCCGCTAGCTTTTTATCTGCCTCTGACCATTGATCTCTGCGTTTGGGTTCTTCAATATCAGACGGATCTTCTTCTTTTTCATCTTTATCGTTACTCTCCTTCTTCTTCTTCTTGGAAATAGTTGTACTTGGAACGAACATTTTTGGAATGTATGGACCATTGATAAGAATATATGGTCCCATTTTATTTAGATGTTCGACAAATCCCAGAGGACGGATTTTCCACGTACCAAAATCGTCATCAGTAAATATAGGGGCATTTGTCTTCGAACCAAGATTTATTTGAGATAGCTTTTCACCCATTTTTGATCAGTAAGTAAGCAGATCAACAATTATGAATTAATTGTCCTGCTCTGATACCAATTGTTAGTCCCATAATAAGTGAAATACAACACTTTTACGCTTTCATTGACCAATTTAAAATTAATGGAGACACTCAACACTTTTTTTTGAACTTTTTTATATTAATCAATAATGATACAATAAAGATGCAAGCAGTTTACGGAATAGCTAATAACAAGTCCTAACTAAACTGCTTGCATGTGATAGACAACAACAGATATTATCTAAGACAAGTTTATGATCAACAAATGATCAAGCACAAGACCAGACACTTTCGTTATACAGATTCAATTCTCGAATCATATAACTAGAGTTAACTGCGGTTTACACTCTACTCGAAAGGATAAAGTTCTTGAGTAATTTCAGCAGTGTGTAGCCTTGTTGGGTGCACACGGAAATCGATCGTTCAAGTCCTCAATTTATAGCATTGGGAAACATAGAGCCAAAGGAATGATCGATCGATTCCACGTGTGAGAATTCCGTTGGTGCAGAGGATATATCATGGGATGAGTACGACTAACGGAATTCTGATAGTACTTTCTGTCGTCTTGTGATTGTCGATATCTTCCAGAAGATTTGCAAGATATTCCATAATCAGCGATGCACAAACTTGTGCTTTACTTTTGTCTTTCTGTGACAATGAAACTTCTGGCCTATGTACACTTCTGGTAGCCATGAGTCTTCGGATGTAACACCTCAATTTTTCCACTGAACACTTTTTTTTAAACTTTTTTTTATTAATCAATAATGATACAATAATGATGCAAGCAGTTTGCGGAACAGCTAAGAACAAGTCCTAACTAAACTGCTTGCATGTGATAGACAACAACAGATATTATCTAAGACAAGTTTATGATCAACAAATGATCAAGCACAAGACCAGACACTTTCGTTATACAGATTCAATTCTCGAATCATATAACTATAGTTAACTGGTGGTTTACACTCTGCTCGAAAGGATAAAGTTCTTGAGTAATTAGAGCAGTGTGTAGCCTTGTTGGGTGCACACGGAAATCGATCGTTCAAGTCCTCAATTTATAGCATTGGGAAACGTAGAGAAAGGAATGATCGATCGATTCCACGTGTGAGAATTCTGTTGGTGCAGAGGATATTTCATGGGACGAGTACGACTAACGAAATTCTGATAGCACTTTCTATCGTCTTGTGATCGCCGATATCTTACACAAGATTTGCAAGATATTCCATAATCAGCGATGCACAAACTTGTGCTTTACTTGTGTCTTTCTGTGACACTGAAACTTCTGGCCTATGTACTCTCCTGGTAGCCATGAGTCTTCGGATGTAACACCTCAATTTTTCCACTCAACACTTTTTTTAAAACTTTTTTTTTATTAATCAATAATGATACAATAAAGAAGCAAGCAGTTTGCGGAATAGCTAAGAACAAGTCCTAACTAAACTGCTTGCATGTGTAGACAACAACAGATATTATCTAAGACAAGTTTATGATCAACAAATGATCAAGCACAAGACCAGACACTTTCATTATACAGATTCAGTTCTCGAATCATATAACTAGAGTTAATTGGTGGTTTACACTCTTCTCGAAAGGATACAGTTCTTGAGTAATTTCAGCAGTGTGTAGCCTTGTTGGGTGCACACGGAAATCGATCGCTCAAGTCCTCAATTTATAGCATTGGGAAACGTAGAGCCAAAGGAATGATCGATCGATTCCACGTGTGAGAATTCCGTTTGTACAGAGGATATTTCATGGGACGAGTACGACTAACGGAATTCTGATAGTACTTTCTGTCATCTTGTGATCGCCGATATCTTCCAGAAGATTTGCAAGATATTCCATAATCAGCGATGCACAAACTTGTGCTTTACTTGTGTGTTTCTGTGACACTGAAACTTCTGGCCTATGTACTCTTCTGGTAGACATGAGTCTTCGGATGTAACACCTCAATTTTTCAAACCAATTTAAACTTTTCAAAAAAACAAGTTTGGTAAATAGAAATCCATAATATCCAAAAAGTAATTTAAACAAAACATTTGGAAGGATTACAAGTATCAAAACCGGTCTTACAATAATATCAAAACTAATGTCTAGGGAATTAAATAAGTACACCGAGCTAATCACTTCCAATGCTAACTACGGGCCGCCTAATCCTTAGCTCCCGAACCTGAGTACATAGTCAAAAGAAATATAGTACGTGAGACAAATTGTCTCGTGAGAAACATGGGTTTTAGACCCGGTTAGAAGTAGTTGCAATAAAATAATAATTAAATAATTATCACATTGCACATAGTCAAATATCCTCTAAGGCTTGCCATAAGCCTAACACATACGTAACGGGCCTCCCCGAAACAAACTCCCCCGATATGGGTTATCAAGGTAAACTCCCTCGTTCTCCGAGTTATCTATTTGCTCCCCCGATTTCCGGGTTATCTCAAACTCCCCCGCTTTCCGGGTTATCTATTTCTCGACATACTACTTTTGCGCAGGGTGGTACCGTCCCAAGTAGTAGTCACTAACTCCCCCAACTTGTGTGGGTTAACTAGGATCCGATTACATAGCTACCACATACAATTCACAATCTTGAGCCAATGCTCCATGATATAAATCACATCATAAATATAACAGTTCAATCATTTCTTAATCAAATCAATTATCTAATAAAGACTCTTAACATTTCAAATCATAAAAATTAACCTTACTACGTAATGGTGATTTTCGGTTATTATAAGTAACAAAACGCAGCGGAAAATAGTTTATCACCATAAACGGATCTTGATATCAATCATACAATTAAGCTAATGATAAATACAAAGAGTTGAGATGAATATTTCATACCCTTGAAGCCTTTGTATATGATGATTCGGTTGGAGATGAATGTCGACTGAAACCAAGTATTCAATGGGAATACCTCTAAAGTTGATCCACACAACACCTATGCAAGAACACCAAGGGATGCTAGTCCAATCTTCAAGCAAAGAGAACAAAAGTCTAGAGAGGTGTAGGAGGGGGCGATCGAATAGGGTTTTGCAAGGGGTGACATTTATCTTGCCCTTGATTCCCTTTTATTGAGTTCCCATAACCAATTATGATTACTAACACTCTAGTCCCTATCTTTTGTTCCTTCTAGTTTGCTCACAATAAAGTTTTAATATTAACAATTAATATTAAACTTTAATATATACAAGCATGTAGCTTATATTAATATGTAATGTAATTACCCTAATTACACTACATATCATATATATAGTGTTAGGTGTTTTAGTGTGTGACCCTTTAGGCTCACAAACAACTATCCATACAACTATATGTTATACGCGTGAAGCATATTCCAACAGCTCGCACTTGCGCACGTGATAACATCAAGTAGTTAAATAACCAAAGGTTAGAGTCTAGCAACCCGCCAATGCCCCTAGAAGTATATAAGGAGTTTCATAAAATCTTTGTTCAAAGTTTTTCGAGCAGTTATCCTTTTGTTAGTGATACCATGTTGAATTTTAGACAAGGATTAATGTCAATCTAAAATTTCAACGATTCTGTTTCTCGATCTATACATTGAAGTAGATTACCAAAATCAATCAGGATTCATCGTGATTACCTTTCGGGTGTGGCCACACAT